>JBAMBO010002513.1:0-53049 GCA_037044535.1 Lordiphosa magnipectinata | reverse complement strand
TCGTATAGTACTATTCCTTAGCTTTAAAATAAATTGTCCCAAACAGTTTTATGATTTTCTTAAGCGAAGATACCACATTTTGAATACATGTGCTTGATGTGACATTGTTTTATACTGCCCATAAGTGAAGTAAGATCTTGACATGACGGACTATTTCCGAAAGCAGACAGTGCTCAGCACATGAAAATGATGCAGAATCACCACCAACTCTTCAATTTACCAAAAAAACCCTATTATTGTTGCCTTGTGTTACTGTTATCACATAAGCGTCCACTACTAGGGCTTCCAAGAGGGGCTGGTCTTCAAAATGGAAAGGTAGCCTCATCTTATACAGTGTGGGCCATTTGAGCCTTCGGCATCTGGCGACCCTATAACTTTTGGTTTTGTTTACCGATCGGTCGCCCTTGAATCATCGGTGGAAGCTAACTTTTACCATTGAACAGTACACGCCTCCACAACGCGCAGTTTTGCTAAACGCTAAACCTTCAAACTGACAATGGTTTTTGGAGGAAAATGCTCATGAATGATGAGGCTCATTTATCTTTAGAACGGTAGAGCGCTCGCAAATGAACAACTCCATATAAAATCAAGTGAGGAGGTGTTAAATGGCCGTTTTTTGCTCATAACTTGAGTATCGTTCTTCCGATCTTTATCATTTCTTCAGCAAATCAATAAATAATATTGATAACTACTATTTCTAGAATGTAAGAATCATCAGAAACTGTGGGATCCAACTGCCAAAATTGAAATAAAACTTGATCTGCCTGCAAGTATACGAAATATATGTCCCATACATGTCAAATTTCTATCTCTGACCATCTCTGAGATCAGTGCGTTCATACAGACGGAGAGACCGACAGACGGATAGACAGACGGACATGGCTATATCGACTCGGCTGTTGATGCTGATCAAGAATTATCGATACCACGGGATAAGCAGTAGCACTAGGCTGCTCACATTGCGGGAGATCGTGGTAGTTGTGCATTGATACCTACATTGCGGATAATCTCAATTTGGTTTTCGACGTGGAGTTGCGTATCAACCGGGTGCTGTGACCCAAAGATCAGAAGAGGTCTTACATGGACGTCGTCATGGACCGACAGTGTACTTTTCAAATAAGTCAACTGAGACGCTGGTATCTGCTTTTTGCATCCTCACCTTCCTCCTCTTCCAATACGATTTGTGCGGTATGAATGAAAACGTGAATTTGCAGACCTAAAATCTGTGATTTACTGAAAGTGCTGCCCCTAGCTACGCCCTTTGGCATTAACTATCCTAATTATATATTCTGAATTTTTTTTATTGTTGCTTTCAAATCCTAATAAATTTTTAAAACAAATCACAGCTGGAAAAGAGTGTGAGGTTACCTTAAAAATACCAAATTTTGAATTTTTGGTCGTGTTTGGCATTCTTTAGCTATCTCAGCACACTATTATGTTTTTGGGATCCACTCGAGCAATAAAGCAGGGCATCCACACACGAATTTGTTCGACGAACAAATTTGTCAAACAAGAATTCGTTTGCCCACTAACCAGGCGAACATTTTTCACGAACATCATTTGCTTGAAAATCTCAACGACAAAACATGAAAATATGGCAGCGAAAACTAACACAATCATGGCCTAGATGGCGATACAAATTAGCTTAAAGCATTATTTCATAATTTTGGGGGCATTCAATAAAATCCAGCCACAATTCGTTGCTCATTTGGGCACGTGTTCACTCTACAAATTTTTTTGACAAATGCTGTTCGTGCACTAGTCGAACAAATTCGTGAGTGGATGCCCTGCTTAAATGACTTTTTCGTGAGCCCAAACAGTTTGGAGCTCTCCGTACCGGGCTTTTCATGGGACCGTGAATAAAGCACATTGTCGGTTCTACACAAATGAAAAAGCTATATTGATGAACAACCTCTCCACGGTCAACCAAGGGCGTAACCAGCTTTCCAAAAGATAGCTGCCCCTCCAGACTTCTTCTTGTGGGGTGACTTGAAGTCCCAAGCTTATGTCAATCAGCCATGTTGGCCATGAAGCTTGGCCTTGGCCCTCCTGGAGGTGCTGGTTGATCCAATTTTACTTTACATGTTGGCTTCTTTGTCTTAAAACCTTTTTCTAAAATAGAGAATCTCCATTTTGGGACTCGGGACCGGATGGTCATTAATTTAATAGGATACTAAATTTAATTTATTCGAAAATCGGCGCTGCCCGACTTTAAAATATCCGTTAAATTAATTTTGGCTATTTTTAGCTTCTTAACAGTAGATTTAGCCTTTTTTTGGTATCAATAGTTGGCAGCACTGCTGATGGGGTATTTTTCCAGTTGCTGCGAGCGGTCACACTGGTTCCAAATTGCCTATACTGCATCCCCTGAATTGTATTATTGATTGGAAGCAAAAGAAAGGCGCAGCTCGCAAAAACTCGAATATTTTAAAGCCAATTTTGTCTAGAAATACCATTGGTCTTGTGCGAATTTTCAAGTATTAAAACTGGGAAGCCTTTTGCTAAGCCAGCAAAGTAGAATTTATCGACGCAGCTAAACGACTCGGCGATTTAACCATGACCAATCTGGAGAAGCAGCACGAAATGGTTAAGCGCAGCCTGGTGCAGTTTATTAGTGGACATATACCCGGAGCCGATTTCAGTGTAGTGGATGAAATTGTGCTCTCGTACATAATCTCCATATTGGAGGAGGCCTCGCAGGATCCCTGCTTCGATGTGGAGGGATTTGTCGAGATGATGGGCGCCTATTTCGAGGAGTTTCCTACCATTGATCAGGGCGTTATATGCGAATGGATTTACAAGCTGGCCAACGAGCTGACCGAAATGGAAAAGAATCAAGGCAACCACAGTTCGGTGAATTTGTCACTAAAGTAAGTAAATCCGCATGTCCTACAATTATGGTTCGCTTCGAGAAGTGTGTGTTCTTATTGCAGCTCTCTCAGCCTGTCGAGCATCATACCGGAATCCAAGTTGCGTGCCCGCAACTCTTCCATTTCTGAGAGAGATGAACTGTCATCGAACAGCAGCAGCAGTGGCAGCAGCGGCAAACGTTCACAGCATTTGTCCGAGACCAGCGATGGTGGCTCCACCGATAGCTCCAGCTCTACTTGCGATTATTTTTTGGATGAGGCCGAGGTGCTGCAGGAAATGTTTCCAGACGCTGCCTACGTAGAAGTGAGTTAGCAAAGCTTTTTTTGATATGGAATAGCTGGTATAATATGCGCTCTTCCTTAGATTAAGCATTGCATTGCCATTTCCAAGGGTGACATCGATAGCGCCACTCAGATTCTACTGCATCGCCAGGAGACCAATCAGAGCCTCACTGACAAATCCAACACATTTGTCATCAAGAAGAATGCAGTTGTTGATGACAATGAGCTGAAGAACCGCATCATTGCCAGGTGAGATATACCAGGTTATATCAGGGGTTGAAAAAAGTGTTTGAAATTATTTTTTCTGCAATATATTTTGGAATCACTGTAACTTTCGTACAACTCTACCGATTTTCAAAAGCTATTTACGCTACCACAGCTCATAAAGAGAACTACAATTAAATCCTTTTCGATTTCGATTTATTGTAGTACATAGTACTAAGTTTATTTTGGCTTATTGTAGGCTTGTCCGCCCACCGCCTAAAGCCGTTTCGATCATAGTTGAAAAATTCCTTCTAATTAGTATCAATTTTTATAACTAAACATTTAAATTTTACATTTGCCTCTATCTTAAAGCTAGACTTAGCCCAGTTGCAGCATTTCAATAGTGCGCGACATTTTTCCTCAGTCTTGATTTCCTTATTAAATGCTCCACAACCTCTCGTTCACGCAAATTGAATACTGTACACATGATGTATTCATTCGGATGGTTCGGTTTGTTGTTGAGGCTCAGCATTTTGACTCCGGACTTGAAGTTACATATTCGATATCATCAATGACCCAAATTTATCTTGGAAGTAATTGTTTTCTGACATATTGCAGTTTAGTGTCGAGTAGAAGTTTCTCCAAACGCTTTGTCTTGCTTCATTCTCCCACATATGCTGCATTGTAATTTATAAACTTCTAATTATTTAATAGCGTTGCTTCTCCTATTGGCTTCGATTCCCAAGTGTTAATTCCGCGTTATACTCTTGTGCCCGGCTTTCTCACTGCTGAAAGCATTGTGATCTCGATGATTTTGCGATAGCTATAGTCTTGAATGTCATATATATATTTTTGTAAGCTGAAGTGGAGTTGCGGCGTATTGGCAATTGTGTAGGTAGGGCAGTTTCCAGATGATTGGCTTAGATGTGCGTGGTTTGCGTTTTATAAATAAAAGTATGTAACAGGGAGAAGTAATTATTTCCGACCATATAAAGTATATATATATTCTTGATCAGCATCAACAGCCTATTCGATATAGCCATGCCCGTCTATCTTTCCGTCCTTATGAACGCAGTAAAAAACGTCATATCTCTCATTGTGTTGCAGATAGATGGTTTGTTACTTTTAGAGATAGTTAGTAATTATCATTATCTATCGATTTGCCCAAGAAATGATAAAGATGAGATGAATTATACTCAAGTTGTGACCAAAAGAAAGTTACTTCTTTCCGCCCTGCCACTAATGGCGGCATCTTTTGATCAGTCTTGAAAATCCCTCATTGTTTAATGCAAGTAGTGGCGCCATCTATTGTTCAGCAGCGCTGCTACTAATGGCACAGAGTAGTGTTAGGTTGTTCATGAGTGAGTGAACAAAATATAGTTGTTCCTCAAACTGAACAAGTGAAGATGTTCTGCTTCAATCCCAACTTTCCGCCATAGACCTAGAACAAGTGAATAAGAACCACTGAACAAGTGAGCAATTTGAGTGTGTTGACTCACTTAGAAAAAAAAAGCAAGTGAACTTGTTTAGTGAAACGAAGAACCTTTACCCAACTAGTGTACAGTTGGCTTGGCCCTTTGTGGCTGTTAAGCCAATTTTACATTTTTACATTACAGTCGGGCTTGACCGACTTTCTTACTGGTTTACTATATGTACTTTTGACTTTTCACGAGTGAGTAACATTGAAGCAAAAATCTTCATCGTGGCGTTCAAAAAAGAGATTTTTCTGTAGTTTTGCCCTTACTTCGGGCAGCCGCTTCAAAAATAATGTACTGAATGCTTGTTAGGAAGCTAGGTGGCAAGTGGGCAGTTTCATAGACTCTGTTCAGTGGATTTCCAAGTCGGTTGAGTACCTGTCAGTGTCGTCGAAAGGATTTATTGTATAAGTTACAGCAATTTAAACATTTTCCTTAAATCGAATTTGTTCCATTTGCTTGGCCGATACGACAATATACAAGGTTCGAGCTTTGGATATCAAAATATTCAAATTTTTGTCATTAAAAACACGTGTAAAGTTTGCTGCTTTAAAATGGGAGCATTATTTTGTCGTCGGCAAATTGTGCGCTGCGGCTTTGAAATGAATCAGAAATATAAATTTATTTCAATCAATTCGTCTACCTGTCGAAGAAATTTTTTTATATATTCAATAGAAATTGAATCGCGACTTTGTTTTCCAACATTATCCTCCTTATGTGCATAGAAAACTTCTTGCTTACTTATCTCTGTAAGTTCCTAATTTGTAATTGGATTTCTAGCCAAAGCATAAATTTGATTTGATGAAGTCGCCTTTATGCAGTCAGGCCATAGTTGTTGGCAGAACTTTTTCAATGATTCTGATCAATGTTTTTTCGACGACTGATCGATCGATAACGTTAACATCATCTTTAATGCTGAATTTCTTCCAATAGTCAGTCATTTTTATCAGACCACACGTCTGATGCATTCAAAAGTAAAGTGGCCTTTACGCTTGTCATATATCTCTAAATAGTCGGTAGTCAAACTGCTCTAAAGAGAAACTATTACAATTATCCAATAGAACCTGTTCTGTTTCATCAAAGAAGGCTACATTTTTGAAATATTTCGAGATATTTGACTTGCTATTACACTATCGTCAGAGAGTCTCTTTAGAGATATATGACAAGTGTAAGTTTTGCAAACAATGAACCGCGAAATTGCCCCTCGATCCAGTGGTTGAATGATTGTCGATGTATTCTTTGAGAAAAATAAATTAAGGTTTAGAACCGAGAAGTAATTTCTAACGCTCTTTCGAAACCTTGTATCCACTCATTGATCCTTCTCTGCTTAAGAATGGCCTGACTGGTAATCTTTCCCTGTCCTATCAGCTTTAAAACCATGTTCAGCCATTATTGTTTATATTGTTTAACATTTGCAGCGCCCACATAGGTGATTGCAGCCTCTCCTATCGGCTTTATGTTATGCAAGTTGAAACGCTGTTAGAAATTATCAAAGCAACCTCGCCTTGAATTAAAAGATGTACTTTTCTTGTCTTCTTTGACATTTATTTCTTAAAAAAGCCCTTGGCATTTTCTTGAATGTGTAATCATCTATACCAGTTTTGCCCAGAATGAGCTTACGGGTGCTTGAAAACAAACACAAATGCAGAAAATACAACTCAAGCAAGAACAAGAAATAGAAAAAGAAACCCGATTTTTGTTTATGTAAGTTTGTGCACTGCGAGCGATGCGAAACATTGTTGTTTCGTTTGAGTTTGGCGGAGACATAGGAGAGAGAGAACATATGAAATTGTTGTATGCGCGCGAGCAACAACGAGTGCGGAATGGACTCGGGCACCCCTGATCTATACAGTTTTCCATTTTTCCATGATGCTATTTCTGTACCTACGGGTAAAATTTTTCTTAGTTTAATGCTTGTTTCAGTTGTTCCAATGCCCGTTCTTTTATATTATTTGCCCTTTTGACTTGGTATTTTTCGGGGATTAAAACCGAAACAAATATCGTTTTCGGTTACAGTTACGGTTACGGTCATTTATATCAAATTGTTTCGGTTACGGTTATCTGTTTTCATTTCGGTCTGGTTGCGATTCGGTTACAAAATAATCGTTTCGGTAACCGTTTCGAACCGGTTAATACATTTTAATGTAATGTTTTAATGAATTATTTTAATGGAATCGTCTCCGACCCTATAAAATATATATATTCTTGATCAGCATCAACAGCCGAGTCAATATAGCCATGTCCGTCTGTCCGTCTGTCTGTCTGTCCGTCTGTCCGTCCGTCCGTATGAACGAAGACATCTCAGAGATGGTGAGAGATAGAGGTTTGTCATGTATGGGACATATATTTCTTATAGTTGCAGGCAGATCAAGTTTATTTTAAATTTTTGCCACGCCCCCTCCCGCCCCCGCAATTTGGAAAAAACGTCATATCTCCTACAGTTTTGGAGATAGATGGTTTGTACTTTCTAGAGATATCTAGTAAAAAAAATTAAATTAATCAAAATTATTTATCGATTTGCTGAAGGAATGATAAAGATCGGATGAACGATACTCAAGTTACGAGCAAAAAACGGCTAGTTAACACCCCCCACCCATCCCACCCATAACCATAGCATTCCGTTCAACAGAAGCAATCTTAGTGAGAGAGAGAGAGAGAGACTTAGAGAGCGCACCGCGTTGTGCGTTGTGTGTTAACTGGCTGTTTGACTCGTGATCAAATGCGAGTGTAAGGGTACAGAGTATGTTATAGTCGGGCTTGACCGACTTTCTTTCTTGTTTTTTTATATTTCACTTAAAATTAATTGGCAGTTGTTTAAACCTATCTGAGGTATGTTGCTAAACTGCAAGGTACGCTTCCTATACGGCTGCGCATACGCTTGACTCGCAGGCTTAACTATTACGCATAACTTCCCACGGACTGCCTTACTGTTGTCCCTAAAGAACTTCTAGCCTATACTTGCGCTCAGTTTCCCTTTATCGATTCAAGTGCAGGTCCTTCCACCATGACTATTCCTTATCCAGTTCAAGTCCTTCCACGAGGACTGTTCCGTATCCTGTTCGAAGACTCCGCTGTCGTTTTTCCGTTTGTAGTACTCCTTGGTACTCTGTTTCGCCGCACTCTTACTTTCGCAATTGTCGATCCGCAATCGCTTAAACTCCGATTCACATTGACTATCTTCACTGCTGTCAGCGACGCCGTATGTAGCCCTCCTGGGCTGTCTCCCGGTGTTTCCTTCTCGAACATTCGGGATTCCACAACCTTCCAAACGGCACTTTTCTCTGCCTTTCGGCTTCTACCAGCGAGAATGTCCCTTTAGCTTATTGGAGCCACTGCGACAACTATCTTTCACTGATTCTCCTTTGCCGCATTTCTTCTCTCGCACGCCGCATTTCCCCATACCCCATACCCTGCTGTCTGTGAGGAACATCCCTTCCTCACACTACTTTCGATAATTCATACAGTTCTGGGTATTTATAGGAATTTTCTTTCCACCATTTGAGTTTATCGGTACTAGAACTCAATCTTATAACATTAAGAAACGCATTTAATGCATCGATTGTACTATTTCTTAACTCAACAGATTGGTTTTTTTCCAACATCAAATTCGTCTATTTCAGCTGACACACTCGTTTTTAAGCTTGTGTTAATATCAGCTAATACTTCTATTACCGTTTGATAGATAGATTGAACTCAGGAACGTGAACAGGCCTCACAAATTTGTGCCGCGAATTTCATGTGTGTCTGTGTGTTTATGTATGATTATGTATGTTTTAAATGAACATACATAATTATTACACAAGTAAAGTGAGACATTTTTTGCATGCTTACCACAAATTCTTTATTACACAGAGCGCAAAGATTTGTTTTTTTATTGATTAGTTCTGAATTATTTATTCAGTTCTGAAGAAGAGGATTTATTGAAGCGCAATCGAAAAGTCAGCAAGCCCAGACAGAGAAATGAGAGCTTTATCGCTCGTTGATTGAACTGGCTAATTCAATCGTGACTTCCACAGACGATAATGAAATAATAAAAAAAATGTTTGTGCCTTAATATTTTTAAAAACGAAATTGAATAGGTTATTTTGTTTCGGTTATGGTAACCAGAAGAAAATCCATTTCGAATTTCTAGTTTCGTACTTGGTGGCCTATGAATCCACTCTTCTCTGAAGAGGACGAAGACGTGAAAGGGGTAGAGAGATATTCTTGTGGAATTCTGTAGTCAGTAACTGTAAGTTGGTTGATTACACTGTGACGTATATCCTTGGTAAAGGTGTTTTATTCTGCAAAATCGCAAAATCGCTCAGAATAAACCAAAAGGATCCCATCTGATAGTGTTGACACTTCAAACTGATCAGACAGCTGCATTTTTATATGTAGTTTGGTCCTCAGACGCGTTTAATCTTGATTGTGAGAAGACGGTTAATATGGAGTTGGATATGATTCCGTTCCGATCCAGTTTAAGCCAGCTTAAAAGTTGAAACCAGTTCCAATCCATTTTAAACTTGATTATAAAAGTCTTTCAAAACAGAATCCAAAATATTTTAGAATTTATTTGACAAATTTTTTTGTTCAATTGCAGATACTCGTACGTGGACAAGAATGCCACCCAACGTGAATACAAGCCGGTGGTGCCCAAGATGGAGCCACGTAAATTGGTGCGCTATCGCGATAACAAGATTGTTTCCTTGAAGGGCGAACGCTACACCGAAATCAAGCGTGACGAAGATGCTGAGTTAAAAAAACCCAAGAAGCAGATTCAACCGTAACTAAAGTTGAACAAAACCCACTACAAATATTTTATCAAGAAGCAAATTAACCCACAACCAAGTTATCTATCCGCACCCACGACACCGAAAGTTGAGCGCAACATCAAAGTTTGCGACAATGTCCCACAGCACAGCTTATGCACCAAGTTGCATATGACTGGTGCGTCCAGTGAAACCAATACCAATCCCAGCCCAGTAGTAGTACCCATTCAACAAGCCCCGCTTAGCCAACGTTTAGATGCTTCCACGCCTAATGCCGCAACGCAACACGAAGATGAACCAGAAGATAAACACGAAGGAGTAACAAATGTAGACGCAGAAGTCGACGTTAACGAGGAAAGCAACAGCAGTTCACCCGCCGCCGCATCGCCAGCTCAGTTTGTATTACCGCCCGGTACTTTGCTGTTACTGTTGTTAGTTAACCTGGGCCCAAAGACACCTCATTCTCATAAAGTTGTAGACAAAGACAGAAAGACTTTACATACCAAATTAGTTAATAGTTATGTTTTAGAATTTTTGGAGCGCCACGCTGGCGTTGTCTGCTTATGAGTTTCATTGTTGGCCAGCGATAGCTGACGCCGGTGACCAGAAGGCGCCAGCCCAAGGTTAACCCACGCTTGGGACAATCGCTGCCAATCATGACGATACGCCAGGATCCAGGGGATCGCATTAGCCAGATGTGATTTGTGGCACGTATGGAGCTCAAAGTAGACTTATTTAGACGGACTAGATGGAGTTTTTGTTGGCCGTGCTGAGCACAAACACTTGCCATATCTGTTTTATAGTTTTTCATAGTTTGTTTTGTTTATACTGAGTTGATATTGATTGGTCCAAGCAAACTAGCAACAGTAGCCGCAATGCCCCATTTGCCACACAAACTAGTCCTCCACACCCACACCCACTGAGAGTCTGAGTGTAAATCCTATAACCAAAGCGGGCGGCTACTGCGCGAGGAGAAACAACTGCAATATGAAAATATTCTTAACAATATATAGGCAACTAATCGATTAATCAAATATCTACTTACATACATATATATATATATATATAATTATATAGCCTAGCCTTAGCGTTCAATTCCCCCCGCCCACATTCAGCCCAAAGCAACGCAATTCATGTTTAGATATTTAAGCCTCAATCAAATTAATGTTTCGCACATTTTTAGTATGTTTTTATGATTGATTTAGTTTTAAGTTTGGACGATTTGCATTTCAAAAATTTAATTAAGCTAAGCCCCTCCCCACCTTTTCTCACTTACTTACTGATTGGTATTACGCATTTGATTTTCATTTCGGTTTTGACATTACGCGGTTTTTCTCATCGACTTTCTTTTTTCGTTTAGTTTTATATGTATTTATTTTTTGTGATATTAGCGTAAAAAATGAAAGTAAAAGGCAAAAGAACTCTCGAATTAAAAGTTTTGAAATTTAATAAATAAATAACTTATCAATATTAAATGCATATGATGGAGAATATGTGTGTTTTAATTTTTAAAATAGCGGAAAGCTAGCTTCGGATCGACCGATCCGATATATATTATATAATATTATAGCCTGATTCCATTCGGCCAAAT
This sequence comes from Lordiphosa magnipectinata, assembly GCA_037044535.1. Taxonomy (NCBI): domain Eukaryota; kingdom Metazoa; phylum Arthropoda; class Insecta; order Diptera; family Drosophilidae; genus Lordiphosa; species Lordiphosa magnipectinata. The sequence continues at coordinate 41,876 of JBAMBO010002513.1, read as the reverse complement.
GTACTTATTTTTGACAAGGCCTCCTATGTACATTTTCTTCACGTAATTTATATGGCAGCTTTACAATATATTTGTCCGATTTTCATCAAATTTGGTGGAATTATGAAAAACCATAGAAAACTTATAAATACGAGGCTTGGGCACGTTTTCGTTGAAGACAAAAAAGATTTCCTCACTAAAACTATCCGGCTGACTATAGACCAGCGGCCGCCGAAAGACACATGCTCATTTGTTAAGCTGCCGCAGAGGACTCTGATATAGACACTAACACTAATTTTATATCTTTTTCCAAAACTTTTACCAAGACGGCATTATACTGGCATGGCGATTTTTAGACTATCACACTTAAAAATTAAAGAGGAATCTGTAAGCTTTTTGCCATACCTATATTATTCGTGCTCTTCCCAATAACAACATTTTTATCAAACCATTTTTAGTCCATCCCAGCACGGTTTTATTCGTTGGCGTTTGGTTTCCACGAACCTACTCGAATTTTCTTCAATAGTAAATCAGGCATTTCTTCATCGTAACCAAATTTATGTCGTCTACACGGACTTTAGCATTTAATCATAATTTACTTCTATATAAATTGATGAACGATAGTCGAGCTATAAGGAAAACAAATAATTATAATGGGTAGCTTTGGCCGCAACGCCGATAGGGCAGCACACACTTTATGGCGTTTTTGCTACTTTGTATGGCTTCTAACTTAAATTGATGAGATGACATACAGAGTATGTTATAGTCGGGTTTGAACGACATTCTTGTTTACTGATTTATGTATTTTTCAGAGATTTCGCGTGAATTAAAAATATCGAATAAAAGCAGCTTCCAGTAATTTGACTTTCAAACAAAAAGCGGATGAGTAATATAATGTTTGGCTTTACAAATGCTTCTGTCCGGAGATGAAGGCATATTTGCTTAAGAAAAATTCATCAAAGTCATACAATCATCATTATTTGCAGAAAACATGTTGCTTACTTTTAAATTCAACAGACAACAACAATATTCCAATGACTCACATTTGGAAGAAACTCAGCAAAAAAGAGGTTATCGATCAGTCGTGGAATGAACTTAAATCAGAATCAGAACCAGTTTTCGAAGCAACTAAGGCCTGACTGCGTAAAGGCCTCTTTATCATCACAGATTGATGACTTTTCTTCTGTAAAGGATTAGATGGTTGCGTTAGCTACTAATACAGGATTAAAAGACTACACGATCAATAATGTTGAACAGTTTATGAATTTGGTCCGAGAGTCACTCAGAAATGAGCAACTTATGGAGATGAGCGAACATGTAGCCACGGATACACAAGAGGAGGTAAATGTTGGAAAACAAAGTGGCGATTCGTCAGGTTGATGAAATGATTGATAAAATGTCCCTTCAGATCCTAAAGACATCAGTTCTGTCGCTTTCCCCTACAAAAACATTCAAAAAACCAAATCAAAGCAGCAAACTTTAGACATACATATTTTGAAATCCATATGTTCCAATGAAGTTTAAAAGCTTGAACCTTGTCTATCTTTAATTTAAATACCATTTCCTTAATAAAAAGATAATTAATTTTCTTTAAGGACAAAATTCAAATTTTTTTTGTACTATTTTGAGTACTATCACCTATTTTCCATAGACCACTCTATCTTACACGTAAAAAAAACTCCTTAATGTCATTCCTCAATTAAAACCTTTATTTCACGGCTAACGACTTATGCTGTGACTTGGACCACAGCTGGCATTGGTCAATAAATTAGTCCCACCGGGTCAGAGTTCGCTATAAGCTGGATTTGAAATGAGTTACTCTCTTATATTCGTGTTTAACTGAACATTGTTAAACTTACCTCTAAATAAATATCGACCATATAACAACAATATCGTTCGCCAGTACCTCAGATTATTGAAGTCATAATTCTTGTTGAACCGAACGGAAAACTTGGGTTCTGAACCGGTTCAGGTTCATATATTTTGTCACACTTGGTTCGGTTTAGGGCTCGATTAGCTGCAAAAAAATATATGGGATAAATATGTTTGCAGCCCTGTTTTAAATTCAATTTCAACACGCGCTTTATGCAGCGTGGCCAGATCTTTGCTGTATATTGGTAAATGTGATATTTTGCGTTTTGCTGGAAATGGTCACACTGCCAGCAAGCCAAGATGGCGTACTGAACGAAAAAATATTGAAAATTGAAAAAATTGACCAATTCTCGAAATTCCTAAGCAAAATGACTACAATCGCGGATTTATTCACCGCGTACAATTGTACTAATTGTCAGGATGATATCCAGGGCATACGTGTACATTGTGCTGAGTGTGAAAATTTTGATTTGTGTCTGCAAGTAAGTTACACTTACACACACGCAAACACATTGGCGTCATTTTTTGCCGAGCTGACTCATTTAGGGAATACACACATACAATTACATACATACATGGTGGATTTCACCATACAAATTGTTTGGCCACAGCTGTTTTCATTTGTTGTTGTCTTTTAGTGTTTTGCTGCTGGCGCCGAGATTGGGGCGCACCAAAACAATCATGCCTATCAGTTCATGGACACTGGTACCTCCATTTTGAGCGTATTCCGTGGCAAAGGAGCCTGGACCGCACGCGAAGAGATTCGCCTGCTGGACGCTATCGAACAGTATGGCTTTGGCAACTGGGAGGATATTAGCAAGCATATTGAGACCAAATCCGCTGAAGATGCTAAGGAAGAGTATGTGAACAAGTTTGTAAATGGCACTATTGGCCGGGCCACTTGGACACCGGCTCAGACACAACGACCCCGCCTTATAGATCATACGGGCGACGATGATGCAGGACCTTTGGGTTCGAATGCCATGGCGCGTCTGCCACCGTTGGAGATTAACAGCGATGAGGCCATGCAGCTGGGCTATATGCCCAGTCGCGATAGCTTCGAACGGGAATACGATCCCACAGCCGAGCAACTTATTTCGAACATAACGCTAAATTCCGAGGACACTGATGTGGATATAATACTAAAGCTAGCCCATGTGGACATCTACACAAGACGCTTGCGCGAGCGTGCCCGACGAAAGCGCATGGTGCGCGACTATCAACTGGTCTCCAATTTCTTTCGCAATCGCAATTATGCACTGCACCCCGGCCTGACCAAGGAACAGAAAGAGTTTCGTGATCGTTTTCGCGTCTATGCCCAATTCTACACGTGCAATGAGTACGAGCGTTTACTTGCTTCCCTGGAACGGGAAAAGGAGCTGCGTATAAGGCAATCTGAGCTGTATCGCTATCGCTACAATGGCATTACCAAAATCGATGAGTGTCGTCACTTTGAGCAGCATGCGGCTATGGCCACGCATCGTTCTACGGGTCCCTATGGCCATGCAAAGACTGTAAGTGTGTTTGGGGAAATCAGAGTTGTTTGAAAGAGTTGATTGAAAGGCGAGCCGAGTCGGTATAGCCAGCTCCGTTTACTTCATTGCTAGCTATAATAAATAGAATCCCATGTTTAAAAATGTTTCGTCCGCTGGTGTCAGTGCCAGTTGCTTGTCTGCTTCTATGTCAGTTGGGGGTGTTAGTTAACTAATAGACAATTTTTCTGTTGAGCAAGTCGGACGAGAATGCATGGCGAGTTGAATATCGTGTGTGCTGCGCTGTCTTTGTCTTTTTTCTCTAATTGTAAATACCAAAACATTCTCTTGTCTTGTCTACTCCTCACGATATTCAGCTCCTCTGTATTATAAACACGCCAAACAGTGGCGAGCGTTTGAATGGTTGTATAAGACAATGTTTAACCACAGGACCACATGCAACCCTACAATGGAAATCATCGGCTGCCAAGCTCTTCCTTGCACTCCCCTCATGCGAACCCGCGAAAGGTGTAAGTGTTGTTGGTTTATCCATTTCCCAAAAGGGTCATTTGAATTAATAAGCTGAAATTATATTCTTACAGCGAAATGCTAAGCGGCGTCGAGGCAAGTTCAAGTTCAATCGCACCAAGAAACATGCACCCCATCGTCGACCCGACCTGCTCCGGCGCATTATTGCCCAGCAGAAACTACTTGGATAGCTATCGGGGATCGTCGGCGGCATTGCTGCCGACAACGATGGGTATGGGCGCCGGGATGGGGATGGCAATGACAGCGATGGACACATCAGCGACGATGGCGATGACTTCCATGGCTACGATGACGGCAGCGCAGGCGAATCTGCCGCAGATGGCCGCCTCAATGTCCACAACGTCGGTAAAGGCCGAACCAAACAGCAGCCAAAAAACACACTCTCACCACCCAAAGCTAAGCGAGGTCGCCCTCGTAAGCTATGAGGAGCCAACCAGCATGAGCCAAATCCTACGCACCCAGCTAGATGAGCTAAAGCGTCTACCACAGCCTTTGGGCAGCCATCTGCTAAGTCACAATGAGTTGGATTTGTGCAGGAAACATAATATAACACCCACCACCTACCTCTCAATGAAAACGGTCTGCCTGAGTGGCGCCCCATCCTTGGGTAGTCCCATGGAAGTCTCGTTGCGCAAGTTTTTCATCAAATGCGGCTGGCTGAGCCATTAAAAAATTGCATGCACTCCCCGATCCCGTTCCCCGCTTGAAAAGACTACTCTATTTTTTACCGTGTAGTTTAAGTTAAAGACAACAATTTTATACAGTTTCGACTCTTGTTGCCATGAAAATGAAATCAATTTTTATTTCCCCTTTTACTTGTATCAAGTCAAGCCACAAATTTTGTTCCTTCTCTTGAGATGTCTAAAAAAAGAACCTCCATGATATTTTAAACGTATGTATTATGCTATGCTTAAGTAGGTCAACACAAATCTTATCAATTGTAATTATTATCATATGCTATGCAAAGTGTATAATGAAATAATAAATGTGTGGAGAAAAACAATTTTTGCAAGGAATTGTTCGCAAAAAAAGGGCTCCTCCAATACGTACGATCAATTTGCCAAGTGAAATCCGGCCATACGGATGGCCATTTCAATGAAAACTTTCCAAATGGATATTTAATTTTGGAATAGGATTTGTACGCGTTGCTCTAAAGCGTGCGTAAAAGCACAAAACTCTTTTTCCTAGAATATTCAAAAGCGGCAGTTGAAGACGGATCTTCCGGCCATTAGCCACCACATTAGCTGAAAGTTCGACCGCTTTGGAATTCGCAATGAAATCAAAGTTGGTCGTTCAGGTAGATAGGAAGGGTACTTAAGGGGATCAGAGGGATCCCATCGCCAAATTGGAAATCGTGAAATTTTCAAAATTTTATGAGTTTTGATTATAGTGAAGAATCGATAAATGGCAATTGTCGACGCGTAAATAGTTAGATCGAACGGTCCAAAAAATCTTGAAATTTGTAAAATTTTAATAGTTCCGACGACATAATTTCGCCAGGTACATTTGGAATCAAAATTATGTCGTTTTGAAACGATATTATTCCGACAAAACCGAAACGACATTATTTCGCTCGAAATTGTGTCGTTTTTTCTGTCGAAATTATGTCGTCGGAATTATGAGTTCGCCCCCATGATAGAACTAATACAGGTATGGCACTCAGCCAACATTGTGGCCCAAGCGCTTTTGCTGAGAGAGACGGAGAGGGAAAGACCCACATATGTACATTGTACAAACGAATTTAGTATGAGTATAACAGAGATCTGCTAAAGTGCCTGTTTTTTTGATTGCATCAATACACGCTTTAAGAGCGTATGGGGTGTGACTGACACTCGAACTTTTGCAGTCGAGTCAAATACACACTTATTCTGTTATTGATATTTTTGCGAATGAGTGTCTGGTTGATCGTCTGTAAGGAGCCGCGCACACATGCAGCTGAAAGATGAACTGTCGGCAGAACTTTAGGCCGAGCTTTAAGCTTTCGAAAAACAAACACACTACATGCAAGGAAGTGCGCACACTATGCGCTTAATTGAACATTTGAATTCAGCCGTAAGTTCAGCTTTGTTTGAATGAACAAGCATGCTTGTTTTTTTCAGCTCGCTGATGTATTTAGTAACGGCGTCAGTTACACAGCAGTCTTGGACTACGAAACATTATTAAGTGAAATTGCATTAAAAACTAAAACTATTTCAATAGAATTGTCAAATAATGTCAATGCTACGAATATGTTATATGCTCTTTTATCACAAAATTAAATGCAAAATTAAGACTTTCCTCCTTTTGAATGCGATCTCCCATTTTATTTAAAATATTGTCGCGTATTGTAAATGTAAGTGTCCATATCCATTCTGGCGTATTCACAAAAGTTTTTTGGATATGTTCGTAATTGACCATATAAATTATGAAATTCACCCAATGTCTCTCTAACAGTAACAATCTCGTAAGCACATATTCTTTTTTCCTTTGCATCAATTTTCTCTGCACTTTCCGCAATTAAAAAATGTCCCAATCGAGGCGACACCATGTTGCTAACAAGAATAAAATGAATAAGCTAAAAGCTCAGGTCAGCAACATGTGTGCGCACCTTCAAAATTATTGGTGTGCCTTAATCAAATTCTGTTGTCAGCAAAGCTTTCGGCTCTACAGTCAGTTCCTCTTTCAGCTACATGTGTGCGCGGCGCCTTAAAGTGGTTGTTTCTCCTTTGAGCGGCCTCGCATGTTGATTTCGTCAACGATTGCCACTCAAACACACTCGTCATGCTATTCAAGAATATATAATTTTTATGTGGTCGGAGAAGATTCCCTCTATGCGTTGCAAACTCCTGGGCAAAATTATAATACACTTTTCAAGTGTATAAAAAAAGTCTTCAATTTCTGTAGTTTTTGGTCTAAAGCTTTTAAAAGCGCGACGAAATCGAAAAATTCAAAATATGATAACATAGAAGAGACAGAGGACTATCTATTAGTATTACCTAAAATTCTTCTTGTCATCCGACTTTTTTATTTAAAATTTTTTAAACGGAAAAAAATTGATTTTATTAAAATATAACCACTTTTTCCGTATTAAAATCCAACAATTTGTTTTTTATGAGCAAAATCAAGACTTCGTGTTTGTTTTTTCTATAAAGTCGTTCAATGCAGCTTACATTAAAAGAAATTGAATTGAAATGTTTACTTAATGTGGCCGCAGGACCGTGAAAGTTTATAATTATAAATTGAGTTTAGATAATCATGAAGATTTCGTAGAAGAAATAAGTCAGTTCCTCGTTTTGTGTTTGAAATACTAAAGGGGGCGTAGCAACGCAGGTCAGGACAACTAGTATAAAATAAGCTGAGTGAAACGAAACCGTGGTTCTACTATGTAAACCACTGAACCGAACCAGTTCTTCTATTCAAGTGGTTTACATCCCTGCTTAAAGCTTGACGATCGCTCATCTGATCTTTAACTAACCTTTGGCGGATTGATAAATAATGCTGATTACTAAATATCTCTAAAAGGGACAAACCATCTACCTACAAAACAATTTGCGGAAAAGGCACGGGGCTCCTGGAAATTTTCGGGACGGATGCTGAGCGATTTAGTATTGTTCGTGTTGATTTTAAGGCCGATTTAGCTGAGGTGTCAGGTTAGTCAAGTTTGCCAGGTGGCAGGAAAATTCTGTTTTCCAAAATTCAAGATTTCGGAAGCGTTAAGCTTGAACGGAAGTTTCAAAAGTTCGTATAATAATCAAAATTTTAAGTTTTTGAAGGAGTCATTTGTTCCTAACTGGATATGTCCTAAGCCACATGTACAATCAAATACACACCTTTTCTAGTAACACCTTAAACAAACAAAAGTTAAATATGAGAGATGGAGCGAAATTCAATCTGGGTTAATCATCTAAGATCGGATTCGATAAACTCCATCTTCAATACCAAACGAAAAAACTTGCCATTTTAACATGCCTGAAAATAGTTATATTTATACAACTCTATTCCATTATTCACTTTGTTCTTATAAAACTAGAAACATGTGTATTTGTGATGGTGTATAGCGCACTGCATCACTTATTCCTAAGAAAATAGCGATACAGTGTGTTCTTTTGTGTTCTCGTCGCACCATTTGCTGTTGTCGTAGGCGTCGTTGTTACCGTTGATTGCTCCACGGCCGCCACGAGGGAACTGCGCCATGAGGAAATTAGCTCGTTTTGTAGATCTACAGGCAGTTCCTTGAAGACTTCAGCATCCACACCCGTTGGACATGCTATATCTGCAAGAGCAACACTTGCGGTTGTGCTGGCAGTGGCGGCTGTCGCTGCAAAGCAAAGTGGCGCCGTCGTGGGCGTGGAGGGAGCACTAATGACCTCATCCATTGGCGAGGGCAGTGGCGATGAGGCGGTGGAGCTGGCATTGGAGCTCAAACGGCTGGCAGTGCGTGTGGAGATGAAACGCAGGCTGCCATCGATACGATTGAGCAGCGTATTCGGTGGCTGTATGGAGCGATGGCGAACTGCACTTGATGTGGAGGGTGTGGAGCTCATGGGAAAGTCCTTTTCGCTATCGCGTGAGTTGAGGCGCAGATCACAGACTCGCAGTTTGCTGGGCGAGGCCACTTCGGCGGCGGTGTCCATAACATCCCCGGCTAGGCGGCTTCGCTTTGCCACCAGCATGCGCCCAAAGCGACTCTTTTTGGGGGATGGTTCCACTTCGGTTTCAGAGAAATCACTAAAATCCGAATTAGTGGCCGCCGACTCAGAGCCATTGTCCAGGAGCATGGGCACCGGAGAGGCTGTGGTGGCCCGCCTTCGATAGAACTGATCACTGGGCTTGAAGGTGGTAGGCGACGAGCGAAAGGCACCCTCATCCGAGGTGGGACTCTCCGCCGTGGGGCTTGTGAGACTCGTGTTGGTTAGTGAAGTGACGGACTGAACCTCAAGATCGGCCTTTTTGATCAGGAAATTGGCTATGGAGGAGGATCCCATTTTGCGCTCCTGAAATTTGGAAAAGGCCAGGCCCAATAGGGTGATATTAAAGGGTTTACTAAGGTCAACAATGCGCTCGAACAGACGCATGATGATCTTCAGCAGCTTTTCCTGTGCACCATCAGCCATTTGAACTTTGCAGACGCCCGTCTGCCCGGCACAAGCGGAAGTCTTGAAGAGGGAGGGTAAAATGTTGGCCTGTTTGGTTTCTCGATGACTGCTCTTTTTCTGAGGATCGAACTTTCGCAAAACCACTTTGATGGCAATGGGAATGCGACCGTCTTCGGCCACCTGAAAGCGAACATGATTAGTTGGTTAGCTAATGATTGGTGCAAGCTTCCTTACCTGCTCGACCAGCCTCATCAGTAACATGCGAAACTTCTCCTCCACATCGCTGCTAACCGAAATGGGTTTACAGGCATCCTCCATGCCAATGCTCTTGGGTTTACCAGTGGGTCGCACTGAACTCGCATCTCGACCAAAAGCCAAATCTCTCAGCTTGGTGGCTGTCTCGAAACCGAATTTCTTGCGCATAAAGTCCATATCGCATTGCTGCAGTTGCTCCACTGTGGAAATGCCAGCCTCCAAAAGCAAAGCGTGTGTCTTCTGTCCTATACCCGTCACCCTTTGCAAATCGCTTAGTTCCCGCATGAACCTCTCGGCATAGGTGGACACAAGCACCGTTTGCTGGTTGGGCTTATGTCGACTGCCCACCAGTTTGGCCAGCAGCTTATTGTAGGCTATGCCTGCACAACAGGTGATGCCCAGTCTCAGCTTTAGCTCATCGCGTATCTCCTGGGCAATGCGCGTCCCAATTGCCAGACGTTGTGCACAGCCACACAGGCAGTCTGTCAGCAAAACGCCATGCGGTGGATAAAAGTGTCCCACTGTGGGCTTCTGTTGGACATCGGCAGCATGAGCCTGACGCAATTCCACCAGCGCCGAGACATCCATGTAGTTCTCATCGAAACCAAGTTTCTCCACAGCCGGCGTGTAGTTAAGCAACAAATCAAAAATCTTCTGCGACATCAAACGATAGGGTGTCAAATCCTCACCATTGACCAAAACCAGATCGGGACACAGTCGTTGGGCCTCTGATATGAGCATTAATTTGGTAACACCCCTTTCGCGTGCCACATAGTTACAGGTGACCACAATGCTCTTCTGTTGAATGCCCAAGGGTTTCTGACGCAATGTGGGATCACGAATTTCCTCCACCTGGGCATAGAAATAGTCCATATCCAGATGTATTATGGTGCGCTGATGTGCCTCACTCTTGTTGAGCACAATGCTAAAATCCATAATTAAAACTGGAAAATAGAGAGAAAAGAGAAAAGGATGAGTAAAGACTGTGCAGATGAATCACAGGGTAACACTTTGAGCAACCGATGCCCGTAATGAAAGCCAAGAAACCGCAATGTGCGACGAGTTCAGTCGATATCGATGAGTCAGAAAGTGCTGCAATAACTCTGCATAATTTGGAAATCCCCTCCTTTATTTCTATGTAAAATTAAGCTCTGTAAATAGGCAAGTGATGGGTTGTTCTTTTATATTTCTCAGGGTCAAGTTTAGCGAAAATTGAGTTGTAATCAGCATCAAAATCTACTATGCGGCTTGAGCAGGGCCGGCCAAATGGAAAAGGGCGGAACTATTATTATTGGAAAAGCGAAAGAAATAATAAGTCAGCGGACTTTTCAAATTCATGGACCAAATCATCGTAGAAATTAGCGATAGGTTTTGGCAATTGCAGGAAACGAAAACCGAAAAATTGACATGTTTCTGAAACAGGGCTTAATCCCGAAACGAATTTCGGTTCCAGTACCGGTTCCGGTACGTCCCGAAATGAATGTTTCGGTTAAATGTTCTATTTCGGTTTTCAATTAATTTCTGTTTTCGGTTTTCAATACGGTACCCAGATCTTAATTTCGGTATACCCGTACGTACCGGTTACGCGTCTTATGTGACTAATATAGCATTCTTGTGATTAACATAACTGCATTCAATGTGGTTGAGTCCATATAACTTCTGAGCTGATTCATTATAAATTTATCATCAGAGAGCCTGCGTAGCTGGAACGGAAAGCACGAATATTGAAATCTCAATCAATTCTGGGAACTTTGTGGAGGATTCTGACCACCAGTTAAGTATGTTTTCATGGTTTCAAACACGCTTAAGTGCGAGAAAAGTCTTAATGGAATCCAGTAACTGTTTTGCTAGAGATCCAATGTATCCAAATGGAATAAAAATCACCCAAAACAAGATTTTCGGTTGAAGTTTAACCAGCGGAGTTGTTACTAATAAGCGTACAATATCGCGAACTGGGTCCCACACTTTCCGGTGCTGAAGAAAGTCGTTCTCTGCAGCCGCAAAACTGTAGCAAATGTTGAAGATGTCTTCCGCTAGCAAATATTTTAGCATCTTGTATGTAGAGCTCCAACTCGTGACCAAATCTACGATGCACTCTGCAAAGGTTAAAAAACCGTAACTGTACCGGTACCAACGTTTTGTTCCGGTGCTATCGGTTCCATTAATAACGATAAACGGTTTTCGGTTCTCAAGAAAAAATTTGTATTGGTTCCGGTACATGATTCGAAACGGTTTATTTCGGTTAACGGTGTTCCGGTATTAAGCCCTGCTCTGAAACCATTTTTTTTGGTATAAATAAAAGAAAAGTATAATGTAATGGTTTTGGTATATCGCGTTGTAGCGCCTCCTTAAAAATTTGAAGAAATTGGAAGTTGAGCTGAATGTATTATTTTCTGAATCTCATACCTAACTGAAATCTTAAATAAAGACAGAACGGGACAGAACTATTGATGTATCATTCGTATAAATATAAATTGCAAATATTATAGTGTACATACCGAGTTCATTCCCAACTTTAATTGCATAAATATTGCTGTAATTGTCGCAACGAAGAGAGCTGCAAGTTTCAGCTAACTAACTAAGCTATCTATCTATCCAGCAACAATTTGATCCAAAACTTATGAATCGAACCAGTTTACACTTTAAAAGTGTTTTTAGTATAGTTTGTAATGCTGAGCTTGACAATTGATTTAACATTTTTTTATTGGAACTTTTTAAAATTGAAATTTTTTAAATATGAAATTTTTGAATTTTTTCGGTAGCAGAACTCAATTTAATAAAGTTTCACGGAGTCAAGTAAGGTATGAATCGTACAATCGCGATACACAAGTAGAAACAATAAAAAAAACTTTTTTTTTGTATTTTGTAGTATTTCCTAGACGCTTTAAACAAAATTAATTCGAATTCGAAAACAATGTGAAAAGGCAATAATTGGAAATTTAATAACCTTTCGATTTATACCTTGCATGGCCCCATCTAATGTTTCTGAATTGAAATATTGCTTAAAATATAGGTGTACCTACTAAAGATGGGAGCGGGACGGAATTGAATTGAAAATTGTTGGTCGGGATCGGGACGGGATTCCGATTTAGTTTTATTGGCCTCAGCAAGTTTCAGCACAGCAATGAAAACAATTTATCGAAAATTACTTTATCTTTACTTTACTTAATGGGCACACTTGAAATATATTTCCGGTGATGGATTTTTGAAATAAGCCCAAGCGTTAATGGACATTGGGGCAGACTTGGAAAACAGAATGCCTCCAACCTGCTTAACTCGAGGAAGACGCTGAACACTGTAATCTTAACAGACGAATACAATTGCTTAAAGTTAAGGGCACAACTAGCGGAGAAGACAATCGCCCACACCATCGATATGTGGACGGATGAGTTCACACACAACGAAGTTTTATTGATGAGCTGTTATCATATCTCCTTGTACTCGGATCTTTTTGATAAAGGATATATTGAAGATTTTAATTTGTTGTCAGACAAATTATGCACTCGGAGTTTTCAGAATATCCTTAAACAACATGTTAAAACTAGGTAGAACTCCATATTTATCATGCTCGATAACATTATGGAGTTTTTCACTTAAGTTCAAGCAATATGGACTGCAAGGAATTATGTAAAAAGGTTGTTAAACATAGACTTTAATTTTTTAAAACAATTTGTCAACTTTTTATTGCTGTTTAAAGAATGCTCCGAGTGTTTCATCTCAGATAACGTTCCAACAATTCATGAATTCAAAAACTGAAAATAAATTTGATCTGCCTGCAAGGACACGAATTATATGTCCCTTACATGTCAAACCTCTATTTCTTACCATCTCTGAGATCGTTTTTTGGCTATTCCGTCCGTTGTGCAATTATAAGTTTGGCTCGCGTCTGTGTATAAAACACGAGTGACCTCGGCCACCGGTGGTTCAAGCCGCTTGAGCCTACCATCTAGTACGGCTGGGGTCAGTCACTCTATTTTCGTCAACCCAGCGTTGCTCTTTGTACGGTAATGCGTAGTGCCGCCTGTGAAATTGTAACATGGGCCGAACGCGTGTCGCTAAAGTTGGGACATACATGTCATTGGGTCGAACGAGCGTCGCTTATGTTGCTTCTCTGCATGTCATTGCATCGACATAGCGTGCCTGGAGAGCCGTTAACGTATTGAGCGGACATCGCCTTGAAAAATACGTCAGTCGAGCGTCAACGACAGTCACAAAATCGTCGACGGAACGTTGATACAGCGTGTGTCGGCCGCACTAGAAGGTAGTAACTGCCAACAGCTGATCTTTCTCTCTCTCTCTCCCACATTTGTGAACAGCCTGGCAAAAGAGGAAAGCAGAGTAGATGGGGAATATTTGCCGATTCCTTAGTAAACAATCCTGGACAGAGGTATATCCTAGTTATATCCTCACAATGTTTGAGTGCTGTAATAGTGACCCCTCTCTTTAATTTATTTCCTTCAATTAATTCTAGTTAATTATTTCAACGATGGTTCTCGTGTTGGTATTGCAAAAATCTTGGCGCCAATATACTAAGTAGTGTGTCGGCATCGAAACCAAACCAAAACAAAGCACTCACACGCCATACATAGCGCCGCCCACCCCGCAAATCGCCCGTGACCTTTGGAAAAATCAACGAAGATATTCTACGTCATTTCGCCATTGAATGTAACAACAACAACCAAGCAGAGTGAAATTTTTGCCACTGTTGCGTCTCCGCTCTCTCCGAATTGCGCTCTCCTCTTCTCAATCTCTCTCTCTCTCTTTCTTTGTTCGCCGACTTTCTAATCAAACAAAACCTCAATAAATGATAAAATCAAACAGACGGTTGCCGGTTAAACATTCATTTAGTTTAAACAATATGGTAATCAAAATACATCGTTTGCCTCCTCCCTCCCACACCAGATGGTGACGCATTATTCAAAACACAAAATATGCAAACGGAAAAACTGGCCCTCAGTTCAACGATTCAATGTCACTTGTTGGCGGTCACAAGCCCCCGTTTCATGAGCGTAGCGTAGCTGTTTGTTAATTGCATTTAACTTGTACAAATAATTCACTTTACCTTAAAAACTACAATACAAAGAGAAACAGCAAAAGCAACAGTGAAATAGCGACTCAGACATGGTGGGACCATATGTGAGTAACAGCATAATACTAAAGCTATCGAGCACAAACCTATCGCCCATCGAATTGAGTGTTGTTAAACGACGCGCTTACAGTTTGAGAAGCACTTTGCGAAACCCGTTGAATATTTAAATTACAATAATTTTATGAGTTTTTTTTATGTTGTTTTGGTTAATGATATTCATGAGTTTTTTTTATTATACGTAGCCTACAGTGTGTGTGTGTGTGTGTGCCAAATGTCTTGCGGCTTTGGTCACGCGCACTTTGGTCAGAATGTGGAGCAGGTCCATGTTGTTGTTTTGCCTCTGGTGGCGGATGAAATGCGCTTGGAATTTGCCAACCTTTGCCTTGTCGACGCATTCTCGTCCTGCGCCAAACAATGCTGTGAATTAGATTAAAATCAGCCTGCGTGTGCGTCTTCAGTTGGTGTTGTTGTTGCTACTTTTGCTTGATTCCTTTCGTTATTGGAGCCCGAGTTTGTTGGTGGGAGGAGCAACCCAGGCGGGAGTTGGCTTATTGAAATCTTGTTTGTAGCCCAAGTTAGCCCCAGGCGATGCTGTGCACTAATTGTGAAACGCCATAAAAACAAGGATCCAATCTTAAACATTGAGCAGCTGACGTTCAGTTTGCCATCCATTGGATTTGATTGTTGTTAATATTCGCCTAAGAGATTGCATTGCACTTATTTCTTTCAATTTAATCAAATTATTTACAGTATTTCCTCCTACAATTTTACTATTGCCTACTTTTAGACTACGATTGGACAATGTGTTGTTCCTAAAATCGCTTTCATCCACCATTGAAAAAAGCTGCTAAGCAAATAAACCAACCAAAATTTAAACGTTTCTTAGGTTGGCGAATTCATAACCTTTTTTATACTCTGTACCAAAGGTACACAGAGTATATTAAGTTTGTGCAAAAGTATGTAACAGGCAGAAGGAATCATTTCCGACCCTATAAAGTAAATATATTCTTGATCAGCATAAACAGCCGAGTCGATATAGCCATGTCCGTGTGTGTCCGTTTGTCTGTAAAAGGTTTTATACCCATATCCTTCCGCAAAATTTTCCACAGTGGGCGAAACGGCCGTGCTAGCGCATCGAAATTCAATTTTTTAAGTTTGAAAAAGTGTTAATTTTTTGTTTACTAATCAATTACCGATACTTTGATTAGCTTAGAAAAGTTTATCTCAAAGCATTCCGATATATATCTGAACAGCTGTAAGCTATCAAACACAACATATGTTTTGCGTTTAAATTGATTCCCGCATTTTCGCAGATTGTGTTAATTTCGCTATGAAACATAATTTTCTCGTTGTTTTACTTAAAAGATTGGTTATATATTAATTAAAAGGTATGTATTAAACAAAAAAGCAACGTAAGTGATCCGTCCATATATGTATTACTTGTTAAACGTAGTGAAACTTACGCGTATTAACAGCTGGGCCTTAGTAGCCTACACCTGTCTTTGGTGGAGCAAAACTAAAAATGTCCGCAAATGTCCAAGTCGCCTTTAACTGTTTTTGTCAGTTTGAGTCCTTGTTGTTTTAAAATTTTCAAGATCACCTGCTAATATGTGCTACCCTTGCATTTGTTGGACTTTTTAGGCGCGATATTAGCATAAAAACAAAAGCTTTTCTATTTTGGCTTAACGAAGATATCCCCACAAAGAATTTTTTTGATTATTAAAACTTTTTTTTGATACAGCTTAATATAAGAAAACCTGAAGTAAGCTGGACTGTATTGAAATCTGAAAAAAAAATTGCGAGATTTTACCAATGGGCTTGTTCAAAACGCCGATATTCTTCCAAGCTATGATGTATTGCGATCATCGAATATCAATTCGGTGTTTATCCAAAGATTTTCTTTCGATTCTTAAGAAGAAAAAATAAATTTGTACTACACACAAAAAAAATAAAAATTGTAAATTCGACATTTTTTGTTTTTGGCAAAAAATTTTTGATTTAATAATTTTTCTTGTTGAATTTGACCAATTTCTACGGGTAAAAACAACATGAAAGTCAACTGAAATCAACTATGCGTCCCTTTGACTTCAAACCGCCATCAATTTTGATTTCTGTTCAGCAAATTTCAGTGGTGCTATTTGTATGGGTAAATGGTGGAATTCAGTCATGAAAATTAAAAGACAGCAAACAATCGTCGAATGTTTTCAATACAAGTGCATCTTATTCAATACACGTAACTGAATTTGATGCGTCTCATCGCAGTTGCGCGGCGTGGCTCAGTTGTCTAATGCGACGTTCCAACTGTGTAAAATGCCGTGAGCCCTGAGTTCTCGAGTCACAACAGAGTAAAAAAGCGTTTTTTCACTTAATAAAATCTAATTCGTTGTTTTTCGGTATAGTAACAATGATAAAATTAATAATAATAGCAGCGTGCAAAAATTTGGATTTTTTTCTATATAAACAATAATCTAAAGAGCAGACATTTTGATTTTAAATGGAAAAACTAATGGGAGAACATCAAAGACGGAAATTGGTGAATTTACCAATGAAAAATTTTGCATTTACCAACGTTTTTTTTTGTGTGTATTTTATAATATTTTTTCTAGATGTTTAAAAAAGAAATTTCGGGCGTTTTTATTTGAAATAAATATTTTTTTCATATATTTTTGCTCTTAGTATTCAAACTACTTTACCGATTTAAAAACAATGTTTTGCGCGATTTGTGGAAATTCAATAACCTTTCGATTCATACCTTGCTTGACTCCATCTAAAGTTCCTGACTCGAGATTTGGCTCAAAATCTAAGTGTACCTACCGAAAAAATTTAAAAAAAACTTAAACTTAAAAATCAAACAAGAAAGAAAGTCGGTCAAGCCCGACTATAACATACTCTGTACCCTTAACGTCTCAGCTCGCATTTGCTCACGAGTTATACGCGCTCATCTCTAAGTTTCACTCTCTCTCTCTCTCTCTCTCACTAAGATTGACGTTCAACAGAATGCTGCGGTGGTGGGTGGGGTGGTGCTGGGTGTTTATTGGCCGTTTTTTGCTCATAACTTGAGTATCGCTCATCCGATCTTTATCATTCCTTCAGCAAATCGAAAAATAATTTTATTTACAAGGTATCTCTAAAAGGTACGAACGATCTATCTTCAAAACTGTAGGAGATATGACGTTTTTTCCAAATTGCGCGGGCGGGAGGGGGCGTGGCAAAAATTGAAAATAAACTTGATCTGCCTGCAAGTATAAGAAATATATGCCCCATACATGTCAAAGCTCTATCTCTTACCATCTCTGAGATCTCTTCGTTCATACGGACGGACGGACGGACAGACGGACGGACGGACAGACGGACATGGCTATATCGAATCGGCTGTTGATGCTGATCAAGAATATATATACTTTATAGGGTCGGAAATGATTCCTTCTCCCTGTTACATACTTTTGCACAAACTTAATATACTCTATGTACCTTCGGTACAGAGTATAAAAAAAGTTATTAAAACCTTTTTAATTTTTTTATTTCCTTTATTCCAACTTTAAAGACAAGCCATCTGTTTGGACTTTTTCAAAAAAAAAATTTTTGTTTTTAAATTTAAAAAATGAAAACAATTGTATTAAAAACTTTTTTTAATTTTTTATATTCCTTTTAATCCCACCTTTAAAAAAAAAAACAGATTGCGATTATCTCATTTACTTTGGAAGATAATAATTTCGTTTCGCTAAATTGGTAATTTCGCCCACTGTGGGACGACGCCGAATCGATAATTCACGGACATTAACAACACTGGCGGATACAGCTGCGATATTTTCATCTGTCCGCACTCTACGTTGTTGGTTTTTTAATGTCCAATAACGCAAATTTGGTGAGAAATTTAGTTACAAGATTCCGAATAGCCGCCTCAGAAGGTCGCCCAAACTTACCATAAAATGGAAGATGTGCACGATACACTTTTTTAAGCGAGCATGAATTTTGATAATAAAATTCAATAATCTGCAATCGATAACATTAGTTTACAAAAAAAAAAAAAATATAGACGAAAGCTAACTTCGGCGCGACCGAAGTTTTTATACCCTTGTAGCTTGTATGAATTATATAAATTAGTAGCCTGCTTCCACTGACACAAATACGTACATTCGGCCAAATGTACACATTTTTCACTATATATATATATTATATATAGTTGTCCTATTAAACTTGGTGGAATTATGTGAAAGCTTAGAAAACTTATTAATTTGAGGTTTGGGGACGTTTGAGTTGAAGACAAAAATGTTTTTATCACTAAGACAACATTTTCGACCGATGGTTCCTATGGCAGCTATATGCTATAGTCATCCGATCTGGCCGGTTCCGACAAATGTGCAGCGTATTTGTACCAAAAGACTTTGTGCAAAGTTTGGTTAAGATAGCTTTAAAACTGGCGGAGGAGATAGCATAGAAACAGACGGACAGACGGACATGGCTATATCAACTCAGCTCGTCATGCTGATCAAGAATATATATACTTTATGTGGTCGGAGATGCTTCCTTCTATGCGTACAACAGTATACAAATTATATGACCCATTTCTACTGAAACTATTTTTAAGTGTAGTTTGGATTGGTGATCTCAAAAATCGATATCAAAAATATATTCATGGCAACGTTTTTTAAAAATGATTTTTTTTCATTTTTTCGGTAGGTGCACTTACATTTTATGCCATATCTCAATTCATAATCGTCAGATGGTGTCAAGCAATATATAAATCGAAAGGTCATTAAATTGTTAATAATAACGTAGAACATTATTTTCAAATCGGATTAGAAGTTTAAATACAATGACCAAAAGTATTTCAAAAAAATTGATCTTTGCTCGAAAATTCAAGAAATTTCATTTTTAATCGCCTAGGAAAAATATATAAAAATCGAAAAAAAATTATTTTTATTCTTTTGGCTTAAGAATCGCACTTCTACAAAGATAATAAGGTATTGATAAAGAAAACCTATGAATAAATATTGTAGCTGGATCAACAAATGTGGAACAGTCAAATGTGAGTATTTTAAGTGTTAAGACCATTTTTTTTTAATTTTCTTCGCCTTTTAGTCAATATTAGAAAGATCAGAAAAAAAACTCCAGAACAGAACAAAAGTCGAAGCAAATGAAAATTTATTTTTAAAAAATCTCAAAAACACCACTTTTTTCAGCACTCAATTGCTCACAGCTCCTGTATTTATTTAAAGATTTTGTTCATCGATATTTTATTTTCTTCGCAGAGGTGCGGTTCTTAAGTAGAAAAAATAAAAATAGTTTTTTTGAATTTTTAAATATTTTTCCTAGGCGTTTGGAAACCAAATTTATTGCGTTTTTGAGTAAAAAATCTATTTTTTTGAAATATATTTTATTATTGTATTCAAACTACCAATCCGATTTTAAAATAGTGTTCTTACCTTTTGATTCATATCTTGCTTGACTCCATCTGACTATTATGAATTGAGATATTGCATAAAATGTAAGTGCACCTACCGAAAAAATGGAAAAAATTCATATTTAAAAAACGTTGCCATGAAAAAATTGTTGAAATCGATTTTTGAGATCGCCAAATATATAAATATAGTTTTAATAGAAATGGGTCTTTTTGGCTGTAAAATTGTGTAATCGTTTGTAAGTCGATTCATGGTTAAATTATAGACCAAACTGAACATGTTTGACAGTAACATGTGACACGAAAACAGCTGAGCTGCCAAAAACAGTGTGACCAAAAAGAAAGTGGCCGAAAAACCACCCTTTATTATAATATTACCCTGTACCCATTAAAAATCTGTAAAAGGGGATCATGAAGTTGTGCAAATGTACATATGTAACAGTCAGAAGGAAGCATCTCCGACCCTATATATTCCGAGTCGATTAAGCCATGTCCCTCTTTCCGTCTGTCTTTCTGTATGGACGCGTCGAACTCAGAGACTATAATAGATAGATCCACAAATTTGTAATTGTATGTAGGTGTAAACCGTACCCAGATCAAGTTTGTTTTAGATTTGAAAAAAATGAGAAATTTTCTCCCACCAAAATTCAAATCTTTTTCATATTTTCTGCAATTGATTAAGATGAACAAATTAGTTTTCACATATTGAAAACTTACTGAGTCTCCATATATGATTTGAACTTCCAAAACTCCCCCTCAGCACTCATTCCCTGTTCGTCTCAGTGGCTGCTAATGAGCTCCAGCTGCCAGTGGAACACTTAGTTCTCCTTCAGCTTCTTTTTGCGTCGCTTCTTGTGAATTGGCAATGAGGCTAAAAACTAATTAGTTTGGCTGGCCTCCTGCTTCCTCTCCCACACTGCATTAGGCCAAGCGTTAATTCTTCCTGCGAATTGCACACAGCAGCCTACTTAGGAGGGATGGGGTGGATGAGCGTGCCCACACACAGAATGCAGGATCAGGCACACGGCGAAACGAAACGGATGTTACTCGCGCAACGTTGTCAGTTCCCGTTCGCATTCCCATTCCCATTCTCGTTCTCGTTTTTCTCTCTCTCTCTCTGTTTGGGGTGTGTGTGAGAGTGGGGGGGTGCGGGGGCAGCAAAATGTTAATAAATCTTATTTTTATCATTTGGCTATAAATACTGAATTTTTAGCTCCGGCCATGCTCAATTTATGGCCATTATTTATGTCGGAAAAGCGAAAACCTCAAACATGTTGCCACACTTTTTGCTCGTTTCCCATCTCTCTCTGAATGGTCTAGTCCCTGTGTATTGTTCCCCTTTGGAGGCCAGCGCAATGTGCATCCATTTTGTTGGCCAAAAGGAAAAGATACACACCGACCATATTATTGCAATTTTCCAGTTGCTCCGCCCACGCCAAGTAAAAAGCCAAAAACAGAAATATGAAAAATTGCATTACACCTTAATAAACACCTCAACTGGCCAAACTGGCCGCATGGGGTGGTGGGGGAAAGAGCAAAGGTATCTATCTGCAGAGGGATCGGGTGGAGGCTGCTGCAGCTGTATGCCCTGCAGTTACCATAATGAAGATTGTCTGCGGCTTAAGTGGACGCACGTTGGGAAAAATTTCTGGCCCGGGATGTGCTTGGCAGGTAACTGATCGCGATCATTTAGGCGCTCATCTGGCATAAAATTGTTAGAAACGCCCCGTGTGTATGCTCAGCTCCTCTCTTGGCCATAACGTTTTTGCCATTAAATTAATAAATTAATGCGATCGTGCAGCAGTCGATCATTCGGCCAGCGTTCAGTCGCCTTCAGTTCCCAGTTGCTTTGGGCTGTCAGAATTTCGAAAATCTTAATACCAAAAAGTAAGTTCGCCTTTTGCCTTGGATCAAAAAGTTTGTCGGTTGTCATAAATTTGTGTGCACTTTAAGCACAGTGTGGCGGGAAGTGTATAAAAAATTTTAAAATTTTACCAAAATGGGCAAGAAAACTTAATCTTTTGTCCGAACTATGAACCGAATCTTTAAAATCAAAGACCTTCCGAACCGGACCCCTCTATTGGGCAAAGGGCGGTTTTGCTTTAAAAATTGAGCCCAAGCGTTAACCAGTTTTATCCGTTTAGTCCAGAGTCCGGCACGTAAAGTGTATACAACAGCGCTCTGCGGCAGCGACGTCAACACACCGACAGGATAAGAGCTTAAGCTGCTCTTTTTTGCAACAACAAAGAAGTGCTAAATGAGTGCGCTCTCGCGTGGCTAAACACACACAAGCAAAGCCAAAATGAGCATGTGTGTTTTGCCGTCCCCTGGTTTAGTCCAGCGATCCCCAAGCAGAGAGCGCGAAAATGTCACTGTTTCTCTCTCTAACACACACAGGGGCTAGGGCTGGGAAACCCTGGTTTAGTCCATCTCTAATTTTAAAAACCTTTCTCCGAAATATTGGTATAATAATTGGGTAGTCTGAAAGGAAATGGAACGTATCCTACCGGGAGCTCATGCGTGAAATTTCCATCCATTACATGGGGTCTATAGGATCTCGGATCTCGGTTAAAATATGACTACTATAGCATGCACCGAAAAGTCATCTCAAGCCCGACTGTAATAAACTCTGTACCTGCAGTACTGTCCACTTACCGTCGTCAAAGACGTTCCTACCGTGGAACCAGCAACATTTCATAGCCGTGGCAAAGAACAAAAGTTAAGGTTAAACTTAAAGGTTCAAGTTGTCAATAAGTTTGGAAAATTGGATGCGTCCTCTTATCAGGGATGCAATCCGCTTGGAAATAAGGACTGGTTCGGTTCAGTGCACAATGGCCGGAATTGACATAATTTTAGCATAACTGGGACGGACACAGTTAGAGTGCTATAACTTGGAACATTTAATAGTACAGGCATATATAAGAAACGTGCAAAATTTTGAACAGATCCGACCACGCCCATTCGTACCGCCCATACAACTCAGAGATGGTAAAAGATAGAGGTTTGACATGTATGGGACATAAGCTTTTTATACTTGCAGGTCGATCAAATTTATTTTCAATTTTTGCCACGCCCTCTCCCGCCTCCGCAATTTGGAAAAAAACGTCTTATCTCCCACCGTTTTAGATAGATGAATTGTACCTTCTAGAGATATTTAGCAATCAAGATTGTTTTCCGATTTGCCGAAGGAATGGTTAAAATTGGATAAAGATTGGTTTAAAGTTATAAGCAAAAGAAATTTCGCTGTCGCAGCGCAGCAGCTCCGCTGCGCCTTAGTGCTACTGCATCAGCAAAATACACACTGAGCATACTTCTTTGCGGGTACAGATTACATTACATTCGGGCTTGACGTATATTCTTACTTGATTTTTTTCGAAAAAATAACCAAAACCTATAAAATACACTGTTGCCGTGTGCAACAATACCAAATATTTCAAAGTTGTGCAAAAACGCGCAAAATGTATTAATTACATCACATCATAAACATATTAATGAACATAATTGCATATGTATTTAGTTGCGAGTAGCTACCAAGTTTTACTCCACGGAACCCGTGACATTTAGGTTAGGTTCGCCCAAAAAAAACCACAGCAATAACACATAAAAACAAACACACAACACAAATAAGCACAAACTTTTCTTTATTTAATGAATTTTACATACCTTGCGCTACATTTTCCAATTATTTTAATAATTATTATAATAATAATTATTATAATAATTAATTATAATAATAATTATTATACACTTGAAAAGTGTAACGCAACTCAAAGAAGGAATCATCTCCGACCACATAAAGTATATATATTCTTGATCAGCATGACGAGCTGAGTCGATTGATCTTTGTCCGCCCTTCTGTCCGTCTGTCTGTTTCTACGCGAACTAGCCCCTCAGTTTTGAAGCTATCGAGCTGAAATTTTGCACAGTGTCTTCTTTTAGCTGCACGCTGCTAATATGTCGGAACCGCCCGGATCGGATGACTACTTCTTGTAGCTGCCATAGAAATCTTCGGTCGGAAATGGGTTTTTGTGAGAAAAAATATTTTGTTTTCAATGTTAGCGTTCTTTAACTAGATCATTAGTAAAATTCAATGTTTTGAAACTAATCTGGTCGAAATTGCTTACCTTTGGAACGAACTTTTTCAAGTGTATTAATACTTCGGCACAGACGAGGTTAGCTGTCCTTTCTCGCTTTATATATTTACTAGCAAATAAACCGTCGCGCTTCGCAGCGTCGCCATCAGTATGGTCTATCGCTATCATTATCGTTATTGTTTCGTTAGCGTTAGCGTTAGCGTTAGCGTTAGCGTTAGCGTTAGCGTTAGCGTTAGCGTTAGCGTTAGCGTTAGCGTTAGCGTTAGCGTTAGCGTTAGCGTTAGCGTTAGCGTTAGCGTTAGCGTTAGCGTTAGCGTTAGAGTTAGCGTTAGCGTTAGCGTTAGCGTTAGCGTTAGCGTTAGCGTTAGCGTTAGCGTTAGCGTTAGCGTTAGCGTTAGCGTTAGCGTTAGCGTTAGCGTTAGCGTTAGCGTTAGCGTTAGCGTTAGCGTTAGCGTTAGCGTTAGCGTTAGCGTTAGCGTTAGCGTTAGCGTTAGCGTTAGCGTTAGCGTTAGCGTTAGCGTTAGCGTTAGCGTTAGCGTTAGCGTTACCGCCCCTTTCGTATTCTATCCTTACAAACCGAGTTTACAGCCAAACGGATGAAAAATAATTTGACTACAGAATTTTCCGGGAATTTTTACGCCTGGTGGGCGCATTTTCCGACATTGGAAAATCACATTTCATATTATTTCGTATTCTATCCTTACAAACCGAGTTTCAAACCAATCGGATGAAAAATAATTTTTTTTATGCCGATTTTTCCGGCCATTTTCCTTGTGGGCGGATTTTTAAAATCGGGAAAACACGTGTCGAATCATTTTGCGTACTGTGCTTACAAACCAAATTTCAAGTCAATCGGATGATAAAAAAAACTTTTTTCCATACAAACTTTTCCGACGCTTTTCCGGCTTTTCCGGTAGGAATTTTCCAAAACCCCGTCTTAGTACGCACTTTCACCACTAATGGAAAACACTGTCCAAATTTCAGCCTTCTATCTCTTACCGTTTGCGCTCTGCGTTGATTGCCAATCAGTGAATCAGTGAATCAGTCAGGACATACTGTTTTATATATAGAGTAGAAGTAGATTTATCAACGCCCGTTTCAGTTTTCGATTTTCCGAATTTGATAATTTCTAATGTAAATAATGGAATTCCTGGAAAACATTTGAATAGCCTGAAAATCCTTGTACGTCAAACGTTAAATTTCGTACAGGATATTGAAAATATCGTCGCTTAGAGCAATCGGGCTACTCACACAAATCAATTAGCAACTTCCAAGAAAGAAATGTAGTCTGAAGAGAGGTATAATAAGAGGTCTGTGAATAATTTCAGGAGATTTACGGGATCACATGTTTTTAAGTGGTTTTCAAGACATCGTTAAAAACTAAAGTAAATGTAAGGAATAATTCGGTCTATGGGTGGACTCCCTTGTAGAGGGTTCATCAGCGAAACTTAATTTAACCGAAAGCCGGTAAAATTTATCTAATAGAATCAAATATAATTCCGAAATGTACAAGTATCAAGTAAATGTAACAAGTACCTCTTAAAAATCGTCAGCGAACTAAACCGAACCGAACCGTTTTACTTAGTGGTTTTTGGTTCGGTTCAGCATTTTCAAAATTAAACCGGTCCGGTTTTCGGTTCGGTTTAACAGCTGGAATTAGCGGTTCGGTTACGGTTTGGTTCGTATGCCTCTCATACTTAAACAAAGTCCAGCATACTTATATTTAGTTCAGCAAACATGTTCTAATGATCTTAGTAAGATATGAAACAAGTTTCCTCCCTAAAACCCAGCATCAAATCTTCTAAAAAACAGGTCGCTATCCGAAATTTTAATGTTAAGGACTTACAAAACAGATGCTGGCTCGGCTAACGGGTCGGTACGGTTTGTACGGAACGTGATATAATAAAATGGAGTCGAGTAGCCAGCAGAGTAAATGCTGAGAGAGTAAGACCAACCTTATGGAAACCCTCGCAGTCCAAGGAAGTAAAGTATTCATTTTCTCAGATAGTCAAGCTGCATTAAAAGCCCTTGACGGTTATATTAACAATACCAAAACTCTTACGGAGTGCCGCAGATCTTTTAATGAGATGGCTCAGCACTTTGAAATTAAGCTCGCTGGAATGCCTGGACACAGCAACATTGAAGGTAACGAGATGGCCGACCACCTCGCTAGACTTGGCACCACCACTCAGCTCCTACCGGATAAGAGCAAGATAGGGGTGCCTCTTGCGATCTTTAAACTACAAACAGAGAAAACTACTTATCGATTAACCATGAACCGATGGCAAACAATTCACACATGTGAAGTATCTAGGCTTACATAGCCTACTCCGTCAAGCAAGAATGCAAATTTCCCTACTAGTAGGGGCCCTTACTCAACATTGCTTAATAGGAAAACACGCCGCTAGGCTCGGCATTAGACACAATGACTTCTGTAGAAGCTGTAATTCAGTGGACGAGGAGGAGAGTGTACAACATCATTTCTGTCATTTTCCAGCTCTTAGCAGAAGGCGACTCACAGTTTTGGGTAGTCCTTTTCTAAACGATCTGTCAGACATCTCTGAAATAGATTTTGCCTCTCTGCTCAAATTTGTGCTATTTTCTAAATGGTTAAACGGGGAAGACACTCCCTCTACGATCTCAGCGTAGAAAGGGTTATATAACACAGCAGGCATTCATTGGCCTAAGTGATGAAATGAAACTCTCCCATTTCAACCATTGCAACCTAACCTAACCTAACCTAAGTCGTTAAGCAACGATCATTGCTTAAGTGTTGTGCGAAACTCTTTGTTTTACCATGGACTATCTAAGGTCTCAGTTTTGTATTTCAAGCCATTAAAAAATTACGTAAACATTTTTGCTACAAGTCTGACTTGGGATTCCCAAGCGATCTTAGCAGTTCTGGCATGAGGTAGCGTCTGCAAACTCATTGAAGTTGGGCAAAAGATCGCTGATGATTGAACTGCGGAATTTTATGAAATATCTATACGATCAACCAGCCTCGTTTGTGGTGTTGTGCGTGTCTTGTTTTAGAAATGTTATGATGAATATCATAACTTATAGACCTAGAGCCCGCTAAAAAGTTCTGTGATTAATTTTGGAACCATTTTTAAAACATCTCCGAATCACTGTGCCTTTTCTTTGGTTTTGAACATTTTGAAACATTGCATATTGCACCGACCGTTCGGTCGTGATCGGAAAAGTGGGTGTTGCTAACTGCCTGGTCTTACTGTAGGATGCTATAGACGCAATGGCTGGCTGAGAGTCGAGGCATCGGCCTCACTAAACCAGTCTGCCATTTTACAAGCTCTGCCAGTGCCACTGCCTCTGCCTCGACTGCTGCATCATTAACGCGAATGCAGCCAGCAAAAAACAAAAAACCAACTGCAACAGCGGGAAACACAACAACAAAGAAATAATTGCACATGGCAGCAGGCAGCAAGCACGGATGAACTTGAGGCCGTTCCCTGGATCTGGATGGCTCGTTGTTGTGTGTTGCTCTGTTAATTTTACAGCCATGTCTGATATTGCTAAATGGCTGTGAGTGGATTCGTTTAAGCACCAATTTTATTACCAACAAGCATCACGCTGCATCTGCATCAATACGGTCGTACAGCTCCAGCTGCGGATGGGGCTGGGACTGGGACTGGCTCGGGCATTCGCTGCCGTTGTTGCTGCTGCAAGTGGCGAGATCCAATCAGGTTGCGCCTTTTGCTCCAGCAAACAACAACAGCATCCACTTGTGGCCATTATGCGATTGCAGTTGTTGTTGTGATGCCTTTTTCACTATTTTGCATTTAAAGGGGGTGTTGGCCATACCAGAAAACAACGCCCCTGCAGCTGCTATTAATCCTTAATCACGTCTGATTTTTTTGATTTTTTTTTTTTCAAATTTATCACTAAACCTGTTCGTAGTCAGAATTTCCTATACCGAACCAAGCGTTTTCACCGGAAAAGCTGCAAGTAATGCTGAATGACGTATGTATACAACTACAGCTTTATTTGGGGTCTTACAATCAATGTTGAGAAAACCAAAGTTCTACCCATACGGAAAAACAGAGGAAGGATCAGAAACGATGAAAACGGATCGGAAATAGATAGAGTAAAATCATTTAAATACCTGGGGGTAACGATCTCTTCAAATATGTCACTTAGCACCCATTTGCAGCAGAAATATCACGATGCCATCAGAGCCCTCAACAGCACCTGGAACACCCTACTAAGCAACGCAAATGTGCTACATAGCATAAAATACAGGATGTTCCAGGCTACCTCCCGTTTAAACCCGAACCCAGTGTTTTGAAGTCTGGAGCAGGCTTGCGGAGGAACACGGTGTTGACGTCAGCATCAGCAACTCTGATTCGTGGGAAGAGGCACACCCTCAGGACCCGCAGGATACGTGCCATTTCATAGGAGTATGTCCGATTTTAAGCTTGAGAGAAGCTTGGCCCTGGCCCTCCTTCGGATGTGCTGTTTGAGCCAATATTACATTTTACTGTTTAGCACAGAGTCTAAACACAATATATGTACACAGATATATGTAGAAACGTCAAAGCTAAACGAAACGTATTGCGCCCTGCTAAATTGCACAAGCAAAATGTAGAATGCAAAAAGCTACACGTGGCGTGCAGAAATTAAAAATCTAAACGCCGCGTGTAGAAAAGCCAAATGCTGCGTGGGCAAAAGCAAAGTCTACACGACATTAGAAAATCACTTTTTTTCCAAATAACTTCTACATTTTTCATGCAGCAATTGAATACCACACGAGCGCTTAGGTTTTCTACACGCGGCGTTTGGATATTGAAATCAGTACTGAATTCTTAAATTTTTCGCTTAGTTTCGTTTAGCTTTTACACGCCGCGTTTAGTTTTTTCATTTCTAAACGCGGCATGCAGAAAAGCCACACGTCACGTGTTGAAATGAGAAAGCTAAACGCGGCATGCAGAAAAGCCACACACCACGTGTTGAAATGAGAAAAATAAACGCGGCGTGCAGAAAAGCTACACAAAAGTAATGGGTTGAAAATCCCGGTCAAAACGTGTAGAAATTCTACATTTTCGTGTAGATTTTGCATAGTTTTATACTCTGTACCAAAGGTACACAGAGTGCTTGTGCAGAGAGAATCTTAGAGATGAGCGCGTATAACTGGTGAGCAAATGCGAGCTGCGACATTAAGGGTACAGAGTATGTTATAGTCGGGCTTGACCGACTTTCTTTCTTGTTTTTCTCTGTGTAGGTTCTCTTTAGCACAGCCTACTGTCTTTTATTTAATTAATACTGTGTACTTTACATTTAATTATTACCTTTGCCTACTGCGGCTGAAATTTTCATTTACTCATCATAAGATGAGTCTCAGGCCATCGACGCCACACGCGCCTATTGATATGGTCAATATTGGCATTATCATTGGAGCTTGACAGCTCCCGGCTACCATGTAAAACAATACGCGTTGTTGGGCTTCGCACAGTGCCTTGTATAGTTTGATGCTGTTGGATGTCATCTTGATTTCTTGTTGGAAAGATTGTTGCTGACTGGAGCCTTGTTGATTTAAGCCTAAATGAATCATTAAGTGAAATCAGAAAACTATACAGGCAACAGGCAGTCAATTGTCAATTGATGGAGATGATTCTGAATTTTTAACGGGTTGCTGAGTTGCAAATATCGATATTATAATCGAAGAAGACAGTTCCCAGAGTATCAGCGGCAAGACAACACGTTTAAATAAATAGAGCTCAAACGTTTTAGTCTTATAGTCTTGTTCTAAGAAATAGTCTCTTAGTCTATTATATTTAGTTTATAATCGTTGTATACTTTCTGCCTGGATAATAAACTAAAGCTATTCTATTTGGTGTTCTTTGTGTTATTGGCCACATGGGGTGGCAACAGTCATAGTTTGAACGGAAACACATTTGACTGAACTGGAGGTGGCAACAAAGTTTTTTTTAAAATATAACATTTTTATACTCTGTACCAAAGGAACATAGAGTATATTAAGTTTATGCAAAAGTACGTAACAGCCAGAAGGAATCATCACCGACCCTATAAAGTATATATATTCTTGATCAGCATCATCAGCCGAGTCGATATAGCCATGTCCGTCTGTCTGTCCGTTCGTCCGTATGAACAAACAGATCTCAGAAATGGTAAGAGATAGAGGTTTGACATGTATGGGACACATATATTTCTTATACTTGCAGGCAGATCAAGTTTATTTTTCATTTTTGCACTCCAACGCATTTTGGAAAAATGCCATATCTCCTACAGTTTTGATGATAGACGGTTTGTACCTTCTAGAGATATCTAGTAATCAAAAATTATTTATCGATTTGCTGAAGGAATGATAAAGATCGGATGGAACGAGTTACTCAAGTTATGAGCAAAAAACGGCCAGCTGTCCAAACTAGTTTTTTTTTTAAAAAAAATCAGTTTAATTTATTTTTCTTCTGTAATTGATCCGAATATTTTTTTCAGAAAGAGCATATTTTTATGTACATTTTTTTCAAGATGGAAGACAGCCCGAGAGCAGGGAAATAATTTTTTTTTTATGTTCATTTTTTGGTGTTACTGTTTTTTTATACTCTGTACCGAAGGTACATAGAGTATATTAAGTTTGTGCAAAAGTATGTAACAGGGAGAAGGAATCATTTCCGACCCTATAAAGTATATATATTCTTGATCAGCATCAACAGCCGAGTCGATATAGCCATGTCCGTCTGTCCGTCTGTCCGTCTGTCCGTCTGTCCGTCCGTCCGTCCGTCCGTCCGTATGAACGAAGAGATCTCAGAGATGGTAAGAGATAGAGGTTTGACATGTATGGGACATATATTTCTTATACTTGCAGGCAGATCAAGTTTATTTTCAATTTTTGCCACGCCCCCTCGCGCCCCTGCAATTTGGAAAAAACGTCATATCTCCTACAGTTTTGATGATAGATGGTTCGTACCTTCTAGAGATATCTAGTACTCAAAATTAATTATCGATTTGCTGAAGGAATGATAAGGATCGGATGAACGATACTCAAGTTATGAGCAAAAAACGGTCAGTTAACACCCACCACCCCCACCCATCACCACAGCATTCTATTGAACGGCAATCTTAGTGAGAGAGAGAGAAAGAGAGAGAGAGTGAAACTTAGAGATGAGCGAGTATAACTCGTGAGCAAATGCGAGCTGCGACGTTAATGGTACAGAGTATGTTATAGTCGGGCTTGACCGACTTTCTTTCTTGTTTTTTAATATTATGTATCGGAGTGGCCTAAAAAATTAACTATTTATCAATTATTTGTTAAATTTTGTTCACCGCGCTGAAAATGAGATCCAGCATAAGAGTTTGTTCGTTCTGTCCGATGTTCATGATACGGCTGCTTTTTTTCATTTAGAACAGAAAGTTATAGTGGAACACGTGAAAAAGATATGCAATGGGGTAAAAAAATTCATCTACGTCACAGACGGGGCTGCACAACATAATAAAAATAGCCTCCTAATGACGAATCTTTTAAATCATGAACGCGAATTCGGCTGGAAAACTGAGGCACAATATTTTACAACTGCCCACGGTAAAGGAGGGTGCGATGAAGTGGGCTCAATTTTTAAAAGAGAAACCAGACGTAGAAGCCTCCAAATCACCCATGGTGAACCTATCCTTACTCCAGATGCTTTGTTTCGATGATCAAAAAATCATTTTCAAGGGATCGATATATTTTTCCATACGAAAGAAGAGGACGAGACTGAAAGCTGAGTTGAAGACAAGAATTGACAGTGCTAAGCCCATTCCTGGTATCCAGAAGCAACATTGCTTCATTCCCGGATTGGATAATCGATTGCTACTCAAGCGTTATTCTGCATCAGTTGGTGTCGAAGTTTAAACATCTGTCTTGGTACAGACTACTATGTGCCTCCACATCTTTTAAATTTATTTGTAGACAGGTAAGGTACACTTGAGACATGATAATCTAGTAGGCCAGCATTACATCAAATGTCCGTTACCTTTTTGAACCTTTACTGCTGGTTGGTTATTAATTCTATGTATGATGTGAGAGCCATTTTGTGGCGCGTCACATACTTAACTTGGAAAAAAGTTGAGTTTAAATTTGTTGCGTTGAGTGAATTTGGAGCACTCTAATATCCAAAACAAATGCCCTCAGGAAACCTCCCAAAAAATATTACCAAAAATTATTCCATTTTTGATATATCGCCTCTGACAAATATTTGATAATGATATATCTTCTAGTTTTAGGCAAAAATATCAATATTTCGATATATCGATATTATTTCCGGCATCCCTTGGTGAAACCACATCAAAGTGCAGACTACACTCGCTTATTCTTGAATACTTTCTTTAGATTGATAAGCTAAAAAAAACTTAATATGCATAACTGTATGAGACCAATATGATAAGAAACTTATTATCATTTTGATAATCAATTCGACTGCTCGTTATCTTAATTCTACAGCGTAACCAGATGTGCACTTCAGGTTTCTTTGAATTTGTACAATGCACAGTCATCAAATACTGACATTTATTTTGGCTTATAAAAAGTTGTCCAGTATTATCTTACCAAGAATTATTCACTTAAGAAATAATCAAACAATTTTGATAATTTAAATTTTTCGCCCTAAATCAATGGACTATCAATCATAGATTATGAATACCAAATTCCATATCAAGCCAGATTTTTTTTATTGCTCCAACAAAGGTGAATCATATGTGAAAAAAAGAGTAGCAATAGTGGTGGGAGATTCAAACATGCAGATAAAAAGTCGATCGGTCGTGTCAAGAATTAAACACAAACCTTGAAAAAATCTGTTGCAAAGTTTTGATATCTCTTTAACTTGTTTTTAAGCAGCTTGTACATTTGACCTACAAATGGTGATGGTGAATTTGGAGATGTCCTAAATTTCTAAAGAAATTCTTAAAAAGTTTTCGGTATTTGTCTAGTATTTTCCGCAGACCGCAAAACAAACATTTCTTTAAAGAATAAAAAGAATTGTATTGTACAAATCGAACGTTATACATAGATTACATCGGACCCTCAGGCGTTTAAGGAGGTTGTTGCAGGCTAGTTTGGTTGAGGCGTTTATAAAATCGAGCTAAATTCATTGTAAATTTGGTTTTCATAGGTGAGGAATAAGTAACAGAACAGAGAGATCAGGCAAAATTGGAAGACAAGGCGTTCGAAACTCATAGATTTAAGAATATGGGATCAAAAGTACATTCTTGGATCAAGAAATTTTTAAAACAATCAACCAAATATAAAGATAGATGAATTTTTTACACACAGAGCAAAAAACCAAGCCGATCGTGCTTGATATTAAGCAGTTTTGATGTCAGAAGTACGGTAAGACGAAATATTCTTAAGTCCAAGCCGAAAATACTGAAATCAAGCATGAATTTTTGAGATTGAAATTCTTGGTTTTAAATTAGGTCGGCTTCGTATCAAGCATAGATCTTCATGGTTGCAAGCATGAAAAGTCTCGATTTCAATCATAGATCTTCTTGAAAATACGCATAAAAAGTCTTGAATACAAGAAAAGATCTTCTTAGATTTAAGTAAAATATCTTGATATGGGAGTGGGGGTCATCACCACCCACTTTTTTGTAACTTACTTTACTTGGACTTTAACTCGGGACCTCAAACGGAAGGCGGCGCCTTAGCTCACTCGACTATCAGGCATAAGGAAGACCTGGCGTCAAAATCATACTTAAGAATTTAAGCAGTTGGCACTTTGCCACTCAGCGAGCTACAAGGGCCGTGTTCGAGTGGCCAAGTGGTTTTTTTAACATTGTTTATATTTTATATAATCATTAAATTGATTTTTCATCGTCAATAATGCAATTCCCTCGCCCACAAGTTCGAAATCGAGATCAATTGTGTTCTCAAATTCCAGCTGTTATCGTCTTAAAAAATCTAGAAGAACAAAATCTACATTGAAGCCGATTTCAGTCTGGCCAATTCGTGCTAGTTTTCTCTGGGTCTAAAGTTACTTTTCTTTCCAATCAAAAAACAAGTTTTTTTTCTCGCTCTTTTGCAATACATAATACATGTGCTCGATGTAACTAAATTGTCTACTGCCGAAAGGTATGCAATGCAACGGTACGGTAGGCTTGGAATATGTGTATAAATCTAATGAAAATTTTCAACAACCTACATTGCATACTTAAGGGAGGAGCAAATGTTGTCATTTAGAACACATTTACTTAAAATGGTATATCTTTGCTTAAAAAAATTGTAGAACTGTTTGGTAATGTTTATTTTTAATTTTAGTTTAGAAACAGTTCTATACGATCATATCAAAGAGAGTCAAATCAAACGATTAGGTTCGCCACAAAACGCGCTTAATCGAGAGTGTAAGTTAAAGTCCGCCTTGCCCGACTTCGATATACCCGTTACACAGGGGAAGAAATGTTTAAAGCCTAAAAGTAGGCAACATATTTTTTTTTTTTTAAAAAAGTTTATATTCCTTTCACTCTGCTATTTATTAACCGATCTTTAAGAAAATTTTAGAGACGACTTCAGTATACCCCTTTTACTCTACGAGTAGCTGGTATGAAAAGGTCTAAATAGGCATTTCAAGCAACTTCAAGCACAAGTTACCAAAAATCGAGACGTGGGGACCATTTCCCAAGCAGATTAGTGATCTGCAAACGAAGCTCATCCAAAATCACCACCACCCCACCGTTAAACCGGATCTAGCTGTCTACTGTTATCTAAGTTTCTTTTAAATTGATTTTGGCTCATTTTGTGTACCGAATGCTTTTTTAATCGAATGGGGTCAGGATTCCGGTTCGAAGAACTACAAGTTTATAAGGTACGGTTCATCGTTCAGCTCGATTCTTACACGGATTAAAGCCTTTGTTTGTAGACAGATCGGTCATCCCTTTTTGAAGGAGGGCCTCCACAGTTATTTGTTAACCTCCCAATAAAAGCATAGACTAGAATAGCTAGACTAAACAATTGCGCAGTCGACGCCGCTTCTGTCAGAAATTAACCAGCTGTTCGCTATCACTTACGCTCTCTGGATACATTTGGGAATATGTCCGTTTCACTCTAACCACTGTGATTTCCTACTGGCACTTTAAAGTATATTTTTGGGCACCATAAATATCTTCTTGGGCACTAGCGTTTAGCTTGATTGATGATTCTCTTCATGATAAAATTATGTCTCTCCTGTGAAATTGGAGTCTCCACGCTATTTGTTATTTGTGCAGAGCATGTTGTGCCTTTAACAGATTACGGCCAGTGGTACATCGGAAAGTGTGTGTGCTTACTGTGCAAGAGGTAGTGGGTTCCATCCGGCCTCTAGATGTAGCGAAAAAAATTATCTTTAAAAACTTTTACACAACCAATCACCTTCACCAGCTATGATCGCCAGCTGGGAAATAAGAAAACATTAAAACATACGGAGTTGTAGAGTTATGAGAAGTAATGTAAAAGTTTCATACAAATAATTTCGAAAAGTAAAGTCGTAAAAAATTTTGTATGAAACTTGTCTCCCTTGAAATCTTTCTGCTCACTGAGCTCACTAACAATTTGGGCTTATCTTAGATGCCCTCCAGGCCTTTTTTGACGAAAATTTTATAATCCTATTTGCTAAGGTCCTTGCAATTAAAACAGAAATTCAAACCGCTGTATATTATTGACACCAGACAAGGCACAAAGCACAAAGCACACTTCGTGTTCTTCGTTCGATAGTTTCTGGGACCAAAACCCATCTCAGAAATAGTATAATCTTTGAATACGCTTGTTAGCAATGGAACAGAGTTATCTGTCGTTCCGTCTAAACGGTGAGGCTTATCTTTAAGTAGTAAACAGAATGTTTTGCTATATAAAGGAATGATTTATTAGTAATCGACTAAACATAAGTAAATCGCACTGTCAGTAACATGTTTAGCTTTATACAAATTCTACTACTATATGGAGTACTTACAATTGGCTCCACGCAGCTAGTGACGGAGGATGCCGTTCTGCTGTCTCAATATCAAAGCATAATGCAATTACGTCCTTTGGGTGTCGAGTTTGTGCAACATTTTAGCAACATTTCGGTTACTGACTTGAATCTACCCAGCTTGCCGAGTCCACAAGATTTACAATGTCTCCAGGATATGGGCCAACTTATGCAGAGTCTTAAGTCTGGCAAATTTTGGGCGCTTAAAAGTAAGTGGATTCAAAGACTTGACAATGAAAATCCAACTCACAACACCTATGCTCACAGTGATCGACTCTTGGGGCACCTTTCCATCAGGCCTCCTACAACTCAATCTAATTGACATGGGAAACTACGATGAGTGTATACGAATCAACAAGAAAATTAGTGCTAGTCATAGCATAAAGGGCAAGTACTGCTTCTTGCAGCAGCCCTTGTTTGGTTCTACCTTCGAATTTTTTGACCTGAGGATAGGAATTTGCTTTCCTAGCTCTTGTTCGGCCTCGAACATTGATAGATTTATACATCAGCTCCTACAAAAACTTCTCAATACCAATAATGCTGTGGGCAGAGTGAAAGAGAGCAGCTGTCATACCAACGATAAGGAGCCCCTTGACGGGGTCACCATATTCACAATGTAAGTGCTGATATGGTTGGTTTGCTTCTACCTTATGATGGTAACAAATCTTTTGGATTACAGCGTCATCTTGTCAGTATTTTGTGGGGTTATGACTCTGTGTACGCTGTATGACTATTTTCTGTGCAAGGATCAAGGTGAGTAGTTAGTGAAATGCATCAGAATACTTTTCCTACTAATTTGAGTCAGAAAAACTTTCACCTTTCATTAAGATGTTCTCGGCACGCGCCAATGCTCGCGCACTATTTCGCATTGTCGACAACAAGTCCAATCCCAATGTGATTGAGTGCCTTCACGGAATGCGTTGTTTGTCACTTATTTGGGTAATCTTTGGACACCAATATCTGTACGCAATGGTATTGCCGCTTCTGAACCGATTGGATATAGGCAGTTGGTTACGAACGCCATTTTCTAGTTTTGTCCTTCAGGGCGAATTCTCGGTGGATACGTTTTTCTTCATTAGCGGCTTGTTGCTGGTGATGATTGCCTTGCGCTCCATGGAAAAGTAAGCTACTCCAGAGTGTGTCTTCAGTACTTATAGCTTAAGTCTCTTACAGATCTAAAGGTAAGCTTAATGTGCCCATGATGTATCTGCATCGTTATCTACGCCTTACGCCCATTGTGGCAGTGGCCATATTGGTGTACATGAAGCTGTTACCTCTATTGGTGGATGGACCGGTATCTGGAAG
Organism: Lordiphosa magnipectinata; assembly: GCA_037044535.1. NCBI lineage: Eukaryota > Metazoa > Arthropoda > Insecta > Diptera > Drosophilidae > Lordiphosa > Lordiphosa magnipectinata. The sequence goes on along the minus strand of JBAMBO010002513.1, from coordinate 4,840 downwards.
TTCATTCTCTAACTACCAATTGTGCGAGCGCACTTGGTTTTGGACATTGCTCTATGTACAAAACTATGCAGCGGTTAACGATATGGTAAGGTTTAATTCAGAGGTGCCCAGAATCAGCTTACGGCCGCGTGGACACCAATACAAGTGAAGAAAAAAAAAAGAAATAGAAGGAGAAACCCGATTTTTGTTTGTGTGAACTGTATGATGCACACGAAATCATTCGCAGCCAACAACAAACCCCCCGCTCTGAGAGAAATAGAGAGGAGAACACATAAGAAGTTGTTTGTTGCACTACGCTTAGCCAAAAGCTAGAAGTGATGGCAAAACCTTTGCTCGGAGGGAAAAAAAAGCGAGAATACATATAAAGTTGTTGTGGCACCACGTTTCGTCATTAGCTATGCGTGAGGGATACACGAGCGACTATCCTTTTGAGGAAAACAACATCAAATGCGCAGCGTGCTCATAAGGGCTGGGCACCTCTGGTTTAGTTGTTTATGTAACGGTCACTGACTTCACTTTTGCCTTAGTGTATTGGACACACTTGGTACCTGGCAGTGGACATGCAGCTATATTTCATCTCGCCACTTTTATTGATCGCCCTCTACAAGTGGGGCAAGAAGGCAGCTGCCGCTATCTTTGTACTAATGCTGCTGCTTTCCTCTTGGCTTTTTGCCTCCATGATGATCAACAAATATTCCACGATGCTTACGTAAGTACCGAAATGCTTATGTCAGCCAATTGCTGCTCTAACTTTTTTGTTTGTTGTATGCAGAAATACAGAGAATCCACCTGAATCTCAGGGCAAAATCTACTTTGCCACACACATGCATGCGGCGCCTTGGTTAATTGGTGTAATTTTCGGCTACTTTGTGCATTTAGTCAGGGGAAAAACCATCCAAATGAGTCGTCTAACCGTTTGGGTGGGCTGGCTGCTTAGTTTGGCAATGATATTCACCTGCATATTTGCGCCATATCCATCAACCGGCTTTAGAAAGCCCGCTCTGTCCACATTGGAGGATTCCCTCTACTACACACTGACCCGCATGGGCTGGCCCATGGCTTTGTGCTGGGTAGTGTTTGCTTGCATACAGGGTCATGGCGGATTGGCCAATAGTTTTCTATCGTCTCCTCTCTGGCAGCCATTGTCCAGGCTCTCGTACTCGGTGTACATCTGGCACATGTTTATCCTAGAGTTGAACTTCAGACGCGTGCGTTCGAGTATTTTTTTCTCAGACTACGATACGGTAAATCAAATTGCTCCATATATAGTAAATAGGTACCGAAATGAACTAACTCATTTTATTATTTATTCACGTAGTTGCAAAACTTCTGGGCCAGCTTTGGATTTACCATTATGATGTCTTTTACGTTGTACATAATCATTGAGGCACCTTTAGGTGGCTTAGAGAATCTGCTGCTACCCAGTCGCAAGACCAAACCGAAGAAGGCTCTTCAACCAGAGCAGACTCCATCGAATGAGGTTAGGACAACAGTGAGTAAGGAGAGTGATATTGAAGATGCTCCTGATCGCATGTCGATCGATCCTGAAAAGGGTTCTAGTGATTAAAGGTTAGACAGTTTTAAAAGTTAAATAACGTTATGAAGCTTTTTAAGAAAAATATGTTATATTAAATCTTATCAATACTGAATTTCATGTTTTTGAGGTGGATCAATCTATGAAGGAGTTTACTAAAAACAGGTTCTAACTAAACCCTTTTCTGGATTATTTTTCCTTTGTTTGGACGTGGTCATACTAAGCCGCGGCTTCTTATGCACAAACACCAGTCAAAATAGCAGCAAACCTAAGGCCCATCCAACGTGCGTCACGACAATGCGAAAGAAAAACATATATTAAGCTAAACTGCGGGGTAAATATATTAAAATCGAGGTTTCGAAAACAAAAAGAGAATGTTTCGAGCTGCGTACTTGGTAATATTTAATGTAATTAGCACAGACGACACGAAACGGATTATGCTAGGCATATTTAATAGTTCGGCGATTTAGAGATAAGGGGATAAATTATTGATTTGGCAAATAACCTCAGATGAGTTGATATTAGCACCACCAAGTGTGAAAGATAATTGAACCTGATCCTTTTCCAAACCTGAGCTTTCGGTTCGGCTCAACAAATAAGAAAGTCGGTCAAGCCCGACTATATTATCATCTGCATCCACCCAAAAATTGTATATATCTGATCAATTTAAGTTAGATGCTACACAAAGTGACAAAGTGCGACCGGTGCTACCCAGCATAATTGTTTGTTTTCCTTATAACTCAACTATGGTTCATCCGATCTTCACCATTCCTTCGAAAAACCGATAAATAATACTGATTACTAAATATGCGTAGAAGGTACGAACCGTCTATCTGTAAAACTATGGGAGATATTACGATTTTTCCAAATTGCGGGGGCGGCTGGGGGCGTTGCAAAAATTGAAAATAAACTTCATCTGCCTACAAGTCTGTGAAGTATATGTCCCATACGAGTCAAACCTCTATATCTTACCATCTCTGCTCGGTAAACAAGAAGTGGCACATAGTGTTAAGCATAAATACTTCACGGACACACTGCGATTGCACTTCAACTACATTCAATGGGTGATGAGCATGCCCGACAGTCGACTTTCAAAAATTGTATCATGCTATCTCCTTGAGAATAGGCTCCAGTTTTTCCAAGAGTGGAAAATAATCGGCAGTGAGCTAGATGTTACCATCAACTTATTAGACCACATCACATGGAAAAACTCACCTACAAATATTATCCAAAAAATGTACGACTCAACAAGGACTTCTTATAGATCTCTGGCTGAGCAAAGCACTAACCGAACAAGCTATGGAAAACTAAATTTAAGTCTAGGAGCTAAAAACTATTTTAGCGATGAAAGTACACTGCATCATATCAGCTTAATATGCTCGAAAATGTTACCACTCAACTATAAGCACTACATGGGAACGTCAAATACGCAGAGCACCTTATGCAACCTTCGAGCTGTCGAAGATGTGGTACATTTTATTGTCAGCGAAATTAGAAATCTGCACCTCAAGCAACGGTTCCTGAATACTGAAGAAGTCAACGATTGGCTAAATGGGAAAGACTGAAAGTCACTCGCGAACTTCCTTTACCATGCTCTCAAATGTAGAGGGCAAATATTAGCTGAATATTTCTAAATGAAAGAAAATATAAACATACAACATTTCACATAATTATTAAAGATATCTTTAAATAACAAAAATCTGGCTGACGGCTATAGCCATTGCCACACACATATAAATTAACTAAACTATTTATTAAAAAAAACCTTGTAAGATTTATGTATAATAAAACCTACCTACCAAGTCAAACCTCTATCTAATACCATCTCTTAGATCTGTGCGTTCATACCAGAAGGACAGACGGACATGCCTATGTCCACTAGGCTGTTGATGCTGTTTACCTTTGGTGCAGAGTATAAATATATCAGGCAGAACGTCAAAAGTGATTGTGTACAGATTTCGTACACAGTACGATACGAGGCAAACTTGCTCAAGTGCCTTTGTGCACAACAAAGTGATCACTCTAGTAGGGGTAAGGGGAAACGGGAGGGGGGGAGGAAGGGTTGAGTCTCACGGGAGGGCATAGTCTTCTTTCTCAAAAACATAAAACTTTAAATATTTTGCTTTTTATACCCTTGCAAAGGGTATTATAATTTTGCCCAGAAGTTTGCAACGCATAGAAATATTCATTTCCGACCCCATAAACTATATATATTCTTGATCAGGGGGACGAGCTGAGTTCATTGAGCTTTGTCCGTCCGTCTGTCTGTCCGTCTGTCTGTCTGTCCGTCTGTCTGTCCGTCTGTTTCTACGCAAACTAGTCTCTCAGTTTTAAAGCTATCGAGCTGAAATTATGCACAGTCTTCTTTTTACTGCACGCTGCTAATATGTCGGAACCGACCGGATCGGATCACTATATCTTATAGCTGCCATAGGAACCATCGGTCGAAAAATGGGTTTTAGTGAGAAAAGCTTTTTTGTTTTCAATGTTAACGTGATTAAACTCGGTCATTAATAATATTATATACTTTCAAACAGATTTGCAAATTTTGGTCAAAATCGGATGACTATATCTTATAGCTGCCATAGGAACCATAGGTCGAAAAATGGGTTTTAGTGAGAAAAACTTTTTTGTTTTCAATGTTAACGTGATTAAACTTCGTCATTAATAATATTATATGCTTTCAAACAGATTTGCAAATTTTGGTCAAAATCGGGTGACTATATCTTATGGTTGCCATAGGACCGATCGGTCGAACATGAGTCTTGGTAAAAAATTTTTTTGTTTAGTTTTGTTAGCGTCCTTAAACTCGCTGATGACTCATTTTATATGCTTTCAAATAAATTCGCAAAATTGGGCCGAAATCGGATGACTATATCTTAAGGCTGCCATAGGGCCGATCGGTCGGAAATTGAGTCTTAGTGACAAAAACTTTTTTCAGACGTTTATCTGTCGGAAATTAGGTTTTAGTTACAAAATTTTTTGATTTTTATGTAAGCGTTCTTAAACTGTGACATTTGCATTGCAAGGGTATAAAAACTTCGGCACAGACGAAGTTAGCTTGGCCTTCTCGTTTTTTATTTACCTTTACTGGGACTTGGACTTAGAGCTTCGGTGACTTAAACACAAATGCCAGCGTCTTAGCCTATGCGACTATTCAGGGCTCACGTGACGTTGCAGCAAGAGTCAGTTAAGAACTCAGCCAATTGTTAACTATGATCAACATCAAATTAAAAATTTTTCATAATAAAATTTAATATATTTCATATTAACCATTAGATATTTTCGAATTATTTGTGTAAGGTT
>JBAMBO010002512.1:0-44672 GCA_037044535.1 Lordiphosa magnipectinata | reverse complement strand
AACCACCAACCCTGCAATATACTGGACCTTGTTGCCTAGTGTAATGCTAATTACACACTATTTTAAGAAGGTACGAACCAACTATCTTTAAAACTGTGGGAGATATGACGTTTTTCTAAATAGCGGGGGCGGGAATGGGCGTCCCCTCTTCCTTCCTTGCCCCCCCTTCCCGTTACCACCACCCTAGAGGAGGCACGACCCCGACCTCTTATAATCCATAAACTATGGATAATCATTAACTATTGGTTAATATTTGTTTTTTTTCTGGATCAAGACGGCGACCAAAGTGAGAACAATATGTTCTTGAAACGAGCACATAATGTTCTTGAAACGAGCACAAAATGTTTATAAGACAAGCCCAAACCGTTCATGAGTGAGAATAAAATGTTCATAGCATAGTGTGACTAAATGTTCATGAATTTGGAAAAAGCGAGCCTAGCAGACTATCGTCACCAAAATGTCATGATTTTGGTACATTTAGAACGGATTTTTTTCTCTGTGTGGGTCATTCTTTTATAAACCAAACAGTTAAAAAACTCACCATTTTTGATTTCAATAAAAAAAAAATACGAAATTAGATCTCGACATGCCCACTAAAACGTAATTTGCGGTTTTGCAAAAAAAAAATGTCAACATCATGCAGATCGGACGACTATATCATTTTGTTGTTGTCATGATGTTGACATTTTTTAAAAGCTTGATAAATATGACGCTTAATTGCCAGATTTTAGTCTCATAGTCACAGTCAGTCACATAGCTTTGAAACCGACTGCGTGGCAAAGCTTTATTTAAGGGCATATTTTTATTTGTTTATAACTTCAAAAATGAATATCTTTCAAACTATAAAAGTCTCCATCTTTTTGAAAGCATCGAAATTTAAGTTGTTTTTAGGGCATTAAAATGTATATCCTTAGAAGCTATATCATGGTGGTTAACACTGAGAAAGAATTATATATAAAATTTAGCAACAATTACTTAATATTATAAAATAATTTAAAAAGCTATTAAATTATTATTTTAGTAGATACATTAAAATACTATTCAGCAATATCAACACGTGACCTGTCCGATTATCCAAATCTGAGAAATCCAGTTTTAAAAATATCCTTTTTTTCCGTTTTTGACGATTTTTGAAATTGTTTATAAAATTAACAAAAAAATTTTTTGCAAAACCAAAAATTACGTTTTGGTGGGCATGTCGAGATCAAATTTTTATTGAAATCAAAAATGGTGAGTTTTTTAACTGTTCGCTTTATAAAAGAATGACCCATATGTCGGACAAGTGAGACGTAAAGAAGCTTAGTGGTGTATGGGTCATCAAATTCCTTAGACCAACCCCTTTGGCCATACTAAAGATATTCCTAATGTGATCAGAAAAGTTCATATTATGGCTGAATAATACGCCAAGGTCTGCTACCGCATGTATGCGCTTGAGGTTGTGCGGGCCCAGGGAATAGTTACCCATAAATGGGGCAGAGCGGTAAAAGGACATAACACTACATTTCGAGTGGTTAGATAACAATGAAGATAATAGTTTTTGGATTTGCAATGCTTGCAAATGCATTTTAGGTCATATTAAGACTTACTTCTTCACTGAAGACCTTAACCAAAAATTCCAAATATTTTGCGAAACATCTGAAGCCAATCTGAAACTAAAATTTTCAAAGTGCTATGAAAAGAAAACAACAGCTTACCAAACCAAACCCAGCCTAATTTATGAACTACTATCACACCCTTTCGTCAAAAAAGAACAGAAATGTTACATTCAAAGCGTGTTTCTATGTTTGAATAGTAATTGTTTTTTTAGATTATGAGTCGAGATTTGACAGCTAGCCCTGGTTTTAACATTGTGTCTCCTTGCTTAATTGCCAACAAATCGATCTCGAAAAGTTGGAAACAAAGTTTTAAAAAAAAAGTTGTAAAGTCATTTCGTTGTAACGATTCCTCATCGGTCCCTCTCTGTTTTCCTGTTGACCCGATGGTACACCCACAATCGGTACACAAAAATCGGTTGCATGTTTTTATTAACTTTATGCCCAATTAACCACAATTACTCGCTGGAATATAAATAGGGCTGTAAATTTGGTTCTTAGCTTAAACCGCAGAAAAAATCGTGCTGATTTCACTATGTTTATTCAGAGTATTTTGATATTATTGGTTTTGGCCATTGAAGTCTGGGTAACAATTGGTAAATACAATATTGGACAAAAATTTACTATTCTATTATTCGCAGTGCTTGCACCCAAAGTCCTATCTAGTTAATATTGAGTCCTTTGGGTCAGATCCATATGATACTTTGGCTCTATTAGATATTTCTGGTATGCGCATATTGGGACGTGAACGAGCCGCTAATGGTACCGTACGCGTGCTGGAAGATTTGAATGATCACATTGAAATATACGGCGAATTGTATAACGATCCAACTGGGAATGGAAATTTTAAACAGCTTCCATATAGAATGACACCAACTCCTTTGTGCAAAAAGCTGAAGGAGACCATTAAGCAATATCTTGAAGCATCTCTAAATTGGGGAGTAAACACGGACTTTCCTTTTGATGGGAAATGTCCCATACGAAAAGGCACCTACTATTTCAAACGCATTTTAGTTAACACGGATGCTTGGCCAGCTGTGGCTCCTAATGGTTTGGTAAAAGCAAACGCAACACTTTTTAAAGATGGTCAAAAAGCTGGGAGCTACGAAGTGGTTCTTAATATTAAAGATCGAATTCTGTGAATGGAGTTTTTAAGTATTACCTAATACACAATACGAACCAAATACGTATTTATACATACCAGCAAAAAAACATCAAGCTTAAATTTTCTTTGTAACAACATGTCGGTATGAGCTCGTCCATCACAGAGACTATAAGAGTTAGAACTACCAAGTTTCCCATAGCCAATAAATGTAGATGTTGAGCGCGAATGCATTGTGCTTCCTCATCTTAGCATCGTAGAGCAGATTTAGGAGCAGCGACAACTACACGACCGACTTAGGGATGAGAGTTTGTAAAGTATGAAAACCCGTCTAATCAATGGTACCGAGTAAGCGTTCTTTTTTAGTTGAAACACTGTATGAGCTCTATGTGGAAACTAATCTAGTCAAGCGCATGAAGCAACAGCGGTTGGGCTGGGATAGGGCCAGTGATTGGTAAGCTACAAGGTATATATAAAAACAAGAAAGAAAGTCGGTCAAGCACGACTGTAATACACTCTGTAAATGAAGTAGCAGCTGAAAGCAGCATTCATCCGATCTTTATCATTTCTTGGGCAAATCGATTAATAATGCTAATTACTCACTATATCTAGAATGTACGAACCATCAATCTTCAAAATTGTTAGAGATATGGCGAATTTTATAAATTGCAGGGGCGGGAAGGGGCGCGGTTAGTTAAGTGACGAGTTAGAAGGTCTATATAAAAACAAGTAAGAAAGTCGGTCAAGCACGACTGTAATATACTCTGTACCTACAATAGTAGCTGAAAGGAGCGCAGCGATCCTTCTTTTGCTCATAACTTGAATATCGTTCATCCGATCTTAATCATTTCTTCGGCAAATCGACAAGGCAACAAAATTAGACTTTTTCCAGTATATTAAGGGGTCGGTGTTGATTCTAGATGATTTTCGTGTGCTGAACACGAATCTGTTTTTACAAATGGTCCATCACGTCGAGATTTTCAGTAATTTGTTCTTAAAGTAAAGAACCTATAGATTTGTTTTGAACGCAATACAAACACCCCATATATTGTTGCTGCCCCAATGTATGCAATGTGTTTTGTTGAAAATTATCATTGAAATTCTATACAAATTACTAGCCGGTTGTACTGTTTCTGCAAGGCATACTTTTGAGCAGTAGACAGTTTTGTTATTTTAATATTATCGAGACTATGTATTTAAAATGGTATATCCTCGCTTAAAAAAATCGTTCAATTCTTTGGGGTAGTTTAGTTTAAAGTTCAGAAATACATTTTTTCGATAATTTCAAAAAAAGTTAAGACAAAAAAAAATGTTCCCCACAAAACGCATTTGAAAATAGGCACTTTTTGCAACTTTAAACGCAAATTTCTAAAAATTTCGACGTGATGGACCATTTCTGAAAACAGATTCGTGTTCAGGCCATGAAAATCATCTAGAATCACCACCAATCGTTAAGATCGTTAATCGTTAATCGTTAGATCGACAAACTTAAAGGCCCCGATTTGGTTCGCTGCCAAGCTGAGAAGCAGGAAATATTGTTCCTGACTATCTTTAGTGTTTTTTGTCGGATCTGATTGTTATTTTCAGAATAGATTAATATAGGGCCTAAATGAATACACGTGGCTCTAACTTTAAAATTGTTTCACAAATTTTATTTTCCGAGATCCACGCGTTGATATAGACCAGCGATTGTCACTCCTGGCCTGCAGGCGCCGAACACATTTCGCTATTTACAAGCAAGCTGTGGCATGTGCCAAGAGAGCAAACAGCCTTTCAGTCGCTAGACAGCGGTCGCACACCAATACACTCTCTCTTTTTGACCTCGCATACATTTAGACAACTTCAGGACACCCTTTTAACCCATTTTTAAAGGGTACAGGGTACAAAATTTATCAACATAAGAACCAATTCCTTATTTTTGGAATGACATGTCGCATCTGGGAGTAGTCTGGTCTATGGCTGCAGGCTTAAATTGTTATGCAAACATGCGTTTCTTTATGAGAGTGTTCACTGTGGACGTTATTATTAAATTACACTTTTTCCCCTGCCTCTCTCTCTCTCCTACACTTTTCCCATTTTATTTAGTGTGTCAGTTTTGGAGGCGCCACAATGATGACTTGCACAATGTTTGCCATTTTGCCCTAACAACTTTGTAATTTTTTGTTTACACGCTTAAATTGTGGCGTAATTGCTTTGGGAAGTGACAATTGCTGGTCTATCTACACATACATTGAACAATGTCAAATTGCCAAGCGCTCTGTGAAAGCTGCCACATGTTCCGTTCCGTTCCAGGCCTGGCCCAGGCTGGGCGCCTTTGAGAACAAATACGCACTTGGCCCTGTCAGAAGCAGATACACAGGGCAATGGAGATTAAACAGATGCTAACGGTCAGATAAACCTGACGACTGCGTTGTAATTCGTGTAATTATATTCTCAATTACCAAACCCCGAGATGCTGTCATTTTGATTAGAGACCAAGAAGCGTTTTCAGATTTCCGTTTTGTTTTCGTTCATTTCTGGTTTTTTTTTTGTTTTGCGACCAAAATATAAAAGAGAGATAGATAACTCCTAAATGCTGCCAACAAACAAACAAACCACTGAAGGGGAGAGGGAGAGTCATATGCAAATGGCAGAAGCATCCTCATCCTCATCCCCATCCTGTGTCCAAGCAACCTAAGTGGCTGCTGCTCTGGAAGCAGCAACAGCAGCAGTAGCGATGTGATGCCTACAACGATATGATATGATTATGTTAAACTCTCGTTTTGTTTGCTCACACACACACACAAATACAAAGGGAATTGGTCAGCTGCTGCCAACTCCGACTAGGTTGTCGTCGTTGTCGTCATGCTCGCTTAACTGATTTGCCAGTCTATGGACAAAAAGGAGCAGCCAGCTCAGTCTCAACTCTCGCTGCATTCAGTTCAGTTTCAAGTTGACGATTTCATAATTCAATTTACAAGATAAGAGCCAACCAGAGCCAACCAAGCAGCAAACCCACGAACCAACCAACTAACAACAAGCGACCACCGTTTTGGGGCGTGTTCTGAAAAGAAGACAGTCAGCAAAGGGCACAGAAAAAAAAAACAGCGAACCTTTTAATTAATTATGCATCAGCGATTGTGTTTAAATAAACTGAAGCTCAGTCAAATCTTTTGTCAGAAATTCGGATTCGGGGGCCGCAGCTGCCAGTGTCAGAGACAACATTGCGTATACGCCAGGTTGAACACAATGATGCGATGCGAAGATAACTGAATCTATCTGTCTATTTAACAATTGAATGTGGTTAGACTTCGAAAATATAGACACAAATGGATGGCTGAACACATTATTGATTTAGTTTGACAATTATTTTTGAATTGCAGCGCAATCTTTTTCAACTTTGAAAAAATTTTATAAAGTTTTTGTGCCATGAAATTATGCTAGAATTTGATCCAGAGTTGACCTAGTTTGAGATCGTGAGCGTGCTTAAGAAAATTAAAAGACGAAGTCAGAAATCGAGTAAGCTCGGCAACAAAATACCCTATTCCTTAACGAAGACGTGGAATTACCCTTAGTAAGAACTAAGGGTAACTTTACACTAAGTGAAAATCGCATAGTAAAAACTATAACAATCACATTTGATTTTACTATGCAATTTTTGCATACAAATCAATTAATATGCACTTCGATTCGACTAAAAAAAAAATAATTTATTTAAACACCAAATTGATTTGCATCTTTTATATTAATCATGATTCCAACTTGATAATTTCAACTGGTCTTATGCTGTTAGGCATACAAGTAGTATCCTAAGCCAAGGTCCCACAGGCAAATAAAATTTTGTACACATTGAGTAAACAAAGGTAGCTTTGTTTGCGTAAAACAAATTTGAAATTTCGACATATTTGCTCTTAAAAAATTTGCGCAAATTTTTCCCCTCCGCAAATAGGTTGCTTTAGTGTTTACACAGTTAGGGGTAAATTATATTTAACATTTCTGTGCAATACAATAAAATTTTTTTGAAACACCAAAACAGAAACTTCAAAGTCATGGATAGCCACAAAAGTAATTGTTAAATGTTTCTATGCTTTCAGTACTTGTTAAGCTTTTTTATGACAGTACCCTGCTGGGCTTATAAAAAAAGCTAAAAATAAAAAAGCTGGATCCCCTAGTGTAACAGAACGAGAGCGTAAGTTAAAGTCGGCTCTAACCAGTGATTGGAAAGTTACTCGTTGTTCTTACCTAGGTAAGGTACAAGGAAAACGTCAAAAAATATACCTAGGTAAGGTAAAATATATCCGGAATTTCCAGAACCCAGGTAAAGGTGAAGGTACTTTTTAATTTGAAGGCATGGTTCATCCATTTTTATTAGTAATGAATATTAAAAACATAACAAAGCAGAAGTTGGATGCATTATTTGTAACCGTATTTACTACGTAACTCCGTATTGCTATTGTCCGTATTGCTATTGCTATGAACTTCAGCTAATACTGTAGCAATAACATCATGTAGGTGGGAAAATCGCACACGCTTATATACGAGCAAGAGAGAATGACTATTTAGATTGCTAGCCAAAAGTACACCAAAGTAACTTTTACAACTCCAGATATCGGCAGTCGTACAGACAAAGTAGTCTTTTCCAAAATATTGTCGATATTTTTCTTATTGTCCGCCTTCCTCTTATCTAGCATAGAACGTATAGTTTTTGAACAGCGAATTTTTACCGGACGTCCAAGTCGCTGAAACTTTTCTTTTTAACATGGCAGAGCGGCAACATCTCGGCTATAATGTAATCGCAAATGCGTTCATTCATATGTTATAAAATAAATTAGTTATATTTGTTATAATGAATTTAGTAATGGTTGGAATCCAAGATACTGGGACTCTTGAATATGTCTCCTGCTGATTCCTGTTAAGTTATTGGAAACTTTATAAACTTCGGCTTTCATTGATTTGTAGAAAGAGTAACTATTGGGGTGAACCCTCGCAAGAAACTGCTACTATAGACTGGAATACAAACAAATTTATGCATATAAATCTTCGTGCAAAAAATTCGATCATATGTACAAAAATATGTGTGTATGTTGGTAATACCACGTGTTGAAATGAGAAAGCTACTCGCGACGTGTAGATAGGCTACACGTAACGTGTTGAAGTGAGAAAGCTAAACGCGGGGTGCAGAAAAACTAAACAAGCGTTATGGGTTGAAAATCCCGGTCGAAACGTGTAGAATGCATTTCATTTGATAGGTTAATAATAATAAATTTCTCCATACTACACATATGTACAAAGATCGTTAATAATAATAAATTTCTCCATACTACACATATGTACAAAGATCGTTGGCTGAGACAAACACACACACACAGGCATCCCAGTCACAAGCTCGCTTACATTCTGCGAAGACACTTTGGAAGTCGACTCTCAGCAAAACGCTCAGTGAAAGACATGAGCAAAACAGAAACGAAAAAAGCGATCTTTGGTTGAGCGATAACAGCTATTGAGCAAAACAGAATTAAAAGTGTCTTTTTGCAACCTCTTTTCGTTGTATCTGTAACAGAACAGTTTTACACAGACACGCTGATAGTGTTAACAGTTTTTTCCGAGCTCTGGTATATACTAATGTGTAGCTACCTCACCTTCAAATGCGTGTGAAAATTTCCAGTTTTTTTTTTAAATATTTCTCAAATTAAGTGTGATCAGAAAATCAATACCACAATTGATATCACTTTGGCGCGAAAAATATCACTTACGAAAAGTACCTAGTACCCTACCTATTGACAAGGTAAATGAAAATTAAGACCTAGGAAAGGTAAAAGGTACACGAATTTGAAAATACCGAGGTAAGGTAAAAGGTACACAAAATTTGTAGGTATGTACCTAAGATTTGTACCTAGGTACTTCCAAACACTGGCTCTAACCGACTTCGATATACATGCTATTATCCTGTGTTCCTGAGGGGAGAAAGCCGAAAAGTATGCAACATTTTTTAAATCGGCTATTTATAATACTATTCTATCTTTATGAAAATTTATGCTAAAATGTAAGCTTTTAATTTGAGATCGATATCTTCAAAATTGTGGGAGTTATTCAACATTTTTTACTGTGGAGGCGGGGGTGTGGGGGTGACAAAAATTTGAAACAAACTTGATCTGCGTGCAGACAATAGGAGTCCTTATATCAAATTTGGTTGCTCTAGATCTTCTAGTCCTGAGATCTAGGTGAGCATACAGACAGACGGACAAGGCTATAACCACTCGGCTGTTGATGCTGAGCAAGAATATATATACTTTATAGGGTTTCCTTCTGCCTGTTACATACCTTTGTACGACTTTAGTATACCCTCTTTACTCTACGAGTAACGGGTATAATTACCACATATCAAAAACATTGCAAAAGATAAAAGCTAATTTTGTGAACCTTAATATTTAATAGAGAATGGATCATGTACTACATTTCACTTAATCTAAATATTCTGAATGTAAAGAAAAATTATCCTGGAAATCTCTAGAGATTTTGGCCTGGGTTAGTTTGCAATGCGTTCGAAAAATCTGTTGGTGTCACAGAACTTCAAGAGATTTCATTTCCTTATTTGAAAATCTAGTTCTAGAAGGTGTCCAATATAAAGACCCATTTCAAAAACAGGGTTGCATCTCTCTCAAAAAAAATTTCCCATTTTCTAGTTATGAGTTAATTTGATAATTGACTGCACTTTTTGGATTGTTTCTTATGTTTTATGATGCATTTTTACATTATAATTCAAATTTAAGTAATATTCTCCAAAAATAAAATTCAAAATTTAAAAATATTTTCGCACCAGTCATGAAATATAACTTGCCAACCCTATGCCCTTGTTGGTACACAGATGGCGCCACCATATATAGATGTGTGGCAGCCCTGGCCACCTCTGATCACACCATTCATCGAACACCATCCCTAACGCGATAGCAGAACGACAAGACACTGAGTTTCTGGCTTGGCTTCGGCCACAGGCGGCACGCGCCTCCATCGCTCCGTTCAACTCAACGATAATTGTTAGCTTAAGTTACATTCAATAAAGTTAGTTACACATTAAAACCTCGTAGCTAAAGATGGTTGAGTGGACAGTTGGATTAAATTGATACGGCAACATTCAGTTGTTTTTGCAAACAATTATTAAAACTCAAATTTTAATATTAAACGTTTCCAAAATTAATTTAGCTTATCAAAATTGTTTGGGTGTTGAGCTTAGCTAAATCTCCTAACAAAACACGAGAGATTTGAAAATATCCGAAAAAGATTTCTGGGACACCGAGATTTGGTTTTGTGTTGAAATTTGGCTGAAAGAGATTTTAGATTGTGACGATTTTTAACGACCTTTATAATAATCAAACTTGCACATATCTTTAAGCCGGGAGGTTCTACAAACAGCTGTACATTTTACCAGCCAGTTATGTGCAAACATAACATGACCTCAAGCCTGACTTTTGGCCATACAGTTAGTTGTGCAAGATCTTAAAAACACTCAAAAATGTATATTGAATAAATATTCTCTTATTTATCGTATATAATTTTTAATTAATGACGGCAAAAAATACATTTTATATTCCGATCTATTACTTTGCATTCAGTTGGTCTAGTTTGCTCAAGTTAGGACCGCTTGCTCATCTTCTAAATTGCTGCTATGTGCCAGATAAACTTACAACTTGGGACTGAATTCACATCTTCTATAGAGCACATAAACTAACAAATATCGGAGTGAATTCTACGTTTATCTAACACACAGCAGCTATCTAGAAAATGAGAAATCGGTTCTTACTCAGTTACGTGTTAGTTTATTCTTTATTTACTTCTTGTTTATTGAGAAATCGGCCCTTAGTTTGTAATAAACCAAATATTTCTTAATTTTTTAAACATTTTGAGGAATTTAAAATACTCAATATAAATCCGAAATGTACTTCAGACACCAAACACTTTAGGCATAAATCTTAATTTACCATATTTGTCAGTGGATCGTCAGGCAAACATGACTTCTGACACAATGATCATTGGAACACAAAGACTAAAGCAGGGAGAGAGGGAGGTAGAGCCCATATGCCCACATTGGATTTGCCTTTGGTTGCCCATCGTTTGGTCGATCATGGGCCAAGGGGGCTGGGGCGCAACTTAGAAGCCATCATAATTTAAACATGAGTGTTGGCTGCCACTGCGCACTGCTAACAATGATGCCAGACCGAGGCTCAGCTCCGAACCAGCTCTGTTGGGCTCGACAAGCGAGCAGGGTCGTCCATTTGCTGGCGTTATCAGCAACTGTGATGGCAGATTAATCGGCACTGATAAGCGAGCGAGTGAGTGTCTGCCCTGGACATGAACTGGGACTGCGACTGGTGACGAGTGAGGATCGTCTGATGACGGTAGCGTGGCGTTGACGTTCGATGACTGCGTGAGGGTTCCTCTTGATGCAGTGCGCATATTTGTGAGTGCCTTGGCCTTACTTTCTATGCTTTTGTTATATTGTGGTTTTATCCCTTCTTCACTTTCGGGCATTTTTGGGCTTTTGTGCAAAGGTGTGCCTGGGTTATGCGAAATATGCGTTGATCGGACTGGGCGATCCTTGCCCAAAGTGGTTTAGATTAAGGGGTTTCCTTTTTCTTTTTTTTGGACATACAAAACAAAAACGGGGCGTTATTTGCTCAGCGAAACGTGCGACTGCTTTGCTTTTGGCTTTTGGGCTAAAAGATCGATCGGCGCAACGCATTGACCCCAGAGAAGTGGCTCTTCCTCTTCGATGTTGTGGTTCTTGTTGAACATCTGTCGATCTTGTTGAGCGATAATTTGAATTGAGTTTTCTCTGGGCTCTGATCTCAGGGGGCATTGTCACGTGGTTATGTTAATAATAGAGCTCAGCCAGGTTGATGAATCGCTGTTGCCCACATGCGGGTCATCTCCTCCCACTCCGCACACACCAAGTGCAATGCCTTCTCACTACTTAAAGTCGGCAGAACGTGTCAACTCTGGTTGGGGCTCAGGTTGTTTCCCCAACTTAAATTTCAGCCAATCCGTTGCGCACGTTCGAGTCGTTTTCTCGCAATTAACGCGAAATTCTACGAATTGTTTAATTAGAACTCCAGTTCCAGCTCCAACTTTGGCTCTGCACGTTTATTTGGGGGCTGCTGCATAATCTTTTTTGTAAACATGAAACTCGCGCCATTATATCGAAACGTTCCTTGGGACCTGGTCGCGTTTTTTTTACATGTCTTATACGCTGCGCTGCTCCGCTGTGCTCTGCTCTGCGCCGTGTGGCTACGTTTTAAATTTAAAATCTGTGAATTTGAAGCAGTTTATCGAGACTGCAGCGTCTCCACCAGCTTCCACCGGCTTAGGTGTTGCCTGGCTCTTTGTTGTTGTTGTTGTAGCTGCTGTTGTTGTTGTTGTCGTGTCTGATTCGGCTGGCCGATTAAATCATTAAATATTCCGATTGTGTAGCGTTATAATGAAATGTTTTTAACGCTTGTCTGATTTGAAATTATGCAGAGAATTAAAGGATCTCTCGTATTTGTACAAGCTAAAGAAGAACTCCTTGCTGTTTTTATGTGGAAATTGTTGGAAGGTTGTTTTTGATAAGGTGAAAAATGAAAGGCATTTTATGTATTTATAGTATACCAAGATGGCAACCATTTGATCCAACCTATGTTCGTCTGCCCGCTTGTAAGCGTGCAGGTCTCCCAGTTTTAAAGGTATCAGGATGAACCTTTGCTCATCACGGTCCTGAAATATATCTGGATGAATGGATGAACAGGCAAAACCCAGCACGAAATCAAAATTTGAACTTTTTCTAAGTCGGGAAGTTCTAAGTTTAATATGTATCAATCTAAAAATATTTTATATCTCATTGGTCCAGGTGTGTTCAGGTTCGATTTCCATTGGAAAGTTTGTATAACATCTCTTATGTTCACTTATGATCGATTTGATTGGTTTAAAGTAAATTTCTCTCTCTTCAGTGCAAAAAGTCTGGTCACACTAGACTAAATATATGATGTTGCTTAATTATTTCGCAGCTCCGTATAGGGCTTTAATGTTAACATTAATGTTAATGCTCTGTTATTTGATATATGTGAAAGCTATATAACATTTCCTCCCCTGAGTAACGAGTACACCGAAGTTGGGCAAAGAATCAACACATCGAAAGAATCAACAACCACAAGAAATAGGACGAGAAACCCGATTATTGTCTGGTGATATGTGTGTGTTTTTATTCGTCGCCTGTACTTTTTTTCGTATCCAAGAACAAAGCCGGCCACCTATAGCAACCGGAAGCAAAAGCCGAAGTCAATCGTGTTTTCAAGCAAAAGCGAACTGAACACTGAATTTCAAGTAAAACGGCTTTAGTCTGGAGAGAACTCTGTTGCTCACTAAGCCAAGCACACTTGTACTCTCCATTTGGCCAGCACTGCCCTAGAACAGGGTTCCCCAAGCAGAGAGCGCGAAAATGTGACTGTGTCTCTTTCTAACACACAGTGAGGTATGACTTCGCCAAGCATTCGGTGTGAATTGGCGAGTATGTTCGGCCCCCTGGGGCTATGGCTGGAGTACTCTGCCCTAGAAGACAGCAAAATGTGATTGTCTCTCTCTCACACTCATTGAAGCATGACTTTGGCAAGCCTTTGGTGTGTTTTGCCAAGTGTGCTTGGCCCTCAGGGATATTGTTGCTAACCAACACTGCAGTATACTTAGGTTTGTGCTATGTTTGCTTCCCTACAAGCGCGGCTATCGCTATGCTTAAAACAACAACCAATACATCGTGTTCGTTATATTCAAAATGAATCATTTTATCTTCGAGTTTTTTACAAATCAAACCTTATAGTAACATAGTAAGCTGGTGCTTATACTAGTACGATGCCATGATTATTACTCGGCATCGTGTAAAAAATAACACAGATAAATAAAATAATCATTTTACTCACTCAACAATTATTTTTACTCGTAATCGTACGATTCCGGAATCACTCGTGCAGGTCTTTAATAGATTGATAGATAGATGGTTACTTTTTTCATTTGATCATTTTTATAGTTTACAGCTTTACATTGTTTAACTAATAAAAAAACACACTTAAAGCTTGGTTTAAAATCTCCAGCATTCCTTCTGTTTTATAAAAAAAATCAACATTTACATATTTAAGCCTACACTCATTCTACAATACTTAACACAATTTCATATTCTGCACATTATTTAAAAATTTTCATTTATGACTTTTCTACTATAATAAGTAGCCATCTCTGTGTAATTCTCCAGACGTTTCCATCCCATCCCCCCTTCAGGGACATATGCACCTCTTCTTCGGTAAACGTACAAGTTTTGAAATATCGCCAACGAATTTCCCGAAGTATTGGACATCGTCCAACAAAATGCTGCATGTCCTTCTGCTCATTCATATGGCATAGAGAGCATATACCTCCATGTACAATTCTTCTCGGGCAGCTTTTTAACCAAAACAGATCTCCTCTGGCCTTCATTATCCAAGTTATCCTGCAAGGATATGATATAAATAATATTCTTTACAGCTCCATACATCTCAAGTGATGAAGTGTTAAGACTATAAATGCCCTGCGTCAATTCCTAATATATAGTTAGGTGTGCCATCTGGTAGGTGGAGTATCTTCAACTGGTCTGCCTCTACCTTTACCTATATTTCTCCACACCAGAGCTCCATAGCACTGTACCGTTCTGCTGACAGCTAACCATTTTCCATTTAGATGCAATGTTCACTGTTCCTTTGTTGATCAAATTCGCCCACACTGAGTTTATACTCGCCTTTGCTTCTTTTGTCTTGGCTGCCATATGCTTTTTAAAACTCATTTATTTTTGCGAAATTTTTCGTCGATATTTATGTTTGTTTTGGTGCCATTCTTTTGGCTATTAGTGTGTAGATAAGTTACCTCAACCCAAACAAATTTAATTTTATGTTTTATACATTAAAATATTTTTTCTATTGAAGTTTATAATTTTTCCTCAATCCCATTAATATAAATTCATGAATAAGTTTCCACAACTTCTTTTGGTCTGAATGAAATAACATACATAACGTGACTGTTTTTAAGACCTTTGAAACAATCAGGCTGGCAAGTTTTATCTGGCTCGAGGTCATGTTATGCTTCCACATAACATCAAACAAGAAACCACAACACAACAAAGGAGGCTGGTCGACTATACAGCTATCTCAAGAACCTCCCGGTTCTATCTTCAGTAGTATTTTCCCATCGACTGCAAACTAGCAGTCAGCATTGCTATGACAGCTTGTGAGTTTCACGTCAGCATAAGTGCAAAAACCGACAGCAAAACCACGCGAAGTTGACCAGCCTTCTTTGTGGTGTTCTGTGTTTATGTTTAAAGTTATTTCGAGCCGACTAAAACATTCTAGTTCGAAATAAAATTTTGTTAACCTTTTATTGTTCTATTACATAGAGCGATCTTTCACAAAAAACTCTTGTTTTATAAATGTTACGAACAAAAACCTATCTCATTGACCTGGAGCCTGCTTAAAGTTCTATGATTGATTTTTTTGTGTAGAATAATAGCTTGTTAATGAAATATGAAAGTTTCCAGTCTCGAACACTAGTAAATTTTAATAATTTTATTTTCCCAATAACCAAAAATTCTCAATTTTTTTGAATCAACTGAATAGGTTTTTAAACTCAAGATTAAAGAAAAACGAGAGCGTAAATTAAAGTCGATCCTAACCGACTTCTTTATACCTGTTTCTCATGGTAAGATGTGTTTAATACCTCTTCCTGAGGGGGGACAGCCAAAAGTATGCAGTGGTGTCAAAATTGCCAAAAGCCTATCCCGTGGGATAGCATTTTATTATTCTGCCGGCGTCACAGCCGACACACGTATAGAGCAGAGTCCGGCACGTCTCAGTCTCCAGTGTATTGAACAGGGCTCTGCGGCAGCGACGTCGACACACCGACAGTATACGAGCTTATACTGCTCTCTTTTGCAACAACAAAGATGTGATAAATGAGCGCGCTCTCGCGCTAAACACACACACACAACGCCAAAATGTGCATGTGTGTTTTGCCGGCCCCTGGTATAGAGAGAGAGAATACGTGTGTTCTTTTAATAGCACGCACGGCGGCTTGCTCTCTTTCGATGCGCGTGTTCGGTTTTTTGTTTTACTTCAAGAGACATTTTTTCGTGGCATTTGTTTGTTGTGACGTCTACTTCGTGTTTCGCTGCTAGGCACACAAGCGCAATGTTTGATTGTGTGAGTTTGGACACCACTGGATTACAGATATCGCGAATATAAATAAATATTCTTAAAAATTGTAGGAGTTATTTAAAAATTTTTATTGTAAAGGGTATAAAAATAGAGGAAAGCTATTTTCATTCCAAAATTTAATTTAATGGTTGTAAAATATTAGCTGAGTGTTTTGCCTTACTTAGGAAAATATGGCGCTACTACTTTAACCATTTGCTTGCCAGTTTGATATACGATATATTCATCCGATTTTGATCAAAGTCCCCAAAATTGTGAAGAAACCGATTATATTCATAACTGGAAAGAATAAAGATTCTACCATTAAAACAACTAAAATTTTTATCACTAGAACAACTTTTTCGACCGATCGTTCCTATGGCAGCTATATGCTATAGTCATCCGATCCGGCCGGTTTCGACAAATGTGCTGCGTTTTTGTACCAAAAGACTTCATGCAAAGTTTGGTTAAGATAGCTTTAAAACTGACGGAGGAGATAGCACAGAAACAGACGGACAGACGGACGGACAGACGGATATGGCTATATCAACTCAACTCGTCATGCTGATCAAGAATATAAAGACTTTATGTGGTCGGAGATGCTCCCTTCTATGCGTTACAAACATCTGGACAATTTCAATATACCCTCTACAAGGTTATAATTATATAAAATAATAATTCGCAGTTGTTGTTCATTCTAACTTATAAATTGTATATTTCAGAATATTTTAGTATTTGGTACACCCTCATTATATCTATAGACAAAACCCAGAGTACTGGTTTGACATGTTAAGCTTTACCTCATCCAAAAGAATCTGCAATCTTGTTTGAGTGAGAAACAGACTGACAAGCTCCGACAATCACTTTTTTCGTAAACGCTGTTCGACTTTGGAACCAAATGCCACACAACCTTAAAATTATCAGTGGCGCACAATCATTTAGTAAAGATCTTAAAACACATCTTCAGAGAGCGGTATAGACTCTAGACAAACCAAGCAAATATATAAATTGATGAATTTTTACTTTCCAATATTTCAAACTTTAATTTTAAACCAATGTTTAAAATAATGATAAACAATTTCAGTGACTAGTGCAGTAAGATAGGTTAACAAAACTTGTAGCAACGGAATGAATTATAATAATAATAATAACCGTAACCGAAATCGCAACCGAAAATATTTGATTTCAATGACTGTTTTAATGCCTGCTTAGAATATGAATTTTAAAATAGTACTTTTTGCGTTCCAGTATCTAGATAATCAGACCAGCCGCAGCTCTTAATGGTTTCCAATAATGGCTTTCGGCCATTTGATGTTGCTAAGCCTGACACTGGCATCATCAGCAACATGTTGAGAAAAAGTTCAACTTTGTTGCCAGTATCAGTGCTGTTTCCCAGGGGCCAGATATTATGACACACGCTTGCATGTTGGCTTATCATCAGTGCGAACCCCTCCCCCGAGCCCTCCGAGCTGATAACAAGTCGCTGACAGAGCCCTCAGTTGGCTGATGTCCGATTTTAGTGCATTAAGCGCGTCTTTCAGCGACAGTCGAGATCTGCGTTTCAAATATTTAAAATGTTTATTCTATATTTCGTGCTATTAATTTGCGTACTTAACAGTTCGTTGGCTGTGACCACTTTCGATGCCATAGGCCGTATAAATCTTAGCTCCTCCTGTCCGGATACTTACTGCCGCCTGGACTTAATCAGCGAAAAAGATGAGCACTTGGGCTACAGCAACAGTCAGGCCCTGCATTTGCGGCAGCTGCATTTGGACAACTGCAATCGGTACACAATGTCTCTGACGTTGCTGCACTTGACGCCCAATCTTAAGTCTCTGGTCATGCAAAATTGCTCCCTTTACTACATTAGCAAGGAGTCCTTGAAGCCAGCGAGGAATCTTAGTTCATTGCAGATACAAGGCACACACCTTTGGCTATTACGGGATCAACAATTTGACGCTGCACCCAAACTGGAGATGCTCGAGCTGGGTCACAATACCATACACACGGTGCATGCCAAGGCCTTCATGGGATTGGAGAAGCTCCGACTGCTGGGACTGCAGAGCAATGGCATTGGTCAGCTAATGTCGAACATTTTCGATCCGCTTGGCCAGCTGCTGCATCTGGATTTGAGTGACAACAAAATTGAGCATTTGCCAGTGGATTTATTTGCCAAAAACTTGCACCTGCAAACGCTATTATTGAATGGAAATCCCTTGGGTCAGATTCAGCCACAAACTCTTTTGAGTCTCAGCAAACTCCGTTTGCTGGATCTCAACCATTGTGCCAGATTGGAGGAGCTACATCTTAGCAGTGTTCAAAACGTGCACCTGGAGGACAGCGGTCTCCAGAGCTTAGTCATCGAGGGCGGTGTTATCAGCCTACAGGCGGGCAACAACGAGCTGACCCTTCTTAGTATAGGTGATAAGAGCTCCGTCATGGAGCTGGACTTGCATGACAATTTGTTGGATGCCAATGAAACTGCCTTACTTCTGCAGGGCATGTGGAATTTGCAGCGTCTGGATTTATCTAAGAATATACTAGAGTCTTGGCCAATGCCCCAGAGTTCGCCCAATTCCTCAGATATTTTCCTACTGCCGAGTCTCACCCATCTGAATCTGGCCTCCAATCGACTGACCGACCTACCTAAGGAATCGCCCTTACTCTCCAGCCGCCTTACTCATCTTAACTTGTCCCTTAATTCTTTGCGGACTTTAGCAGCTCAAAACTTATCCAGACTCCAGAATTTAGAGCATCTTTATCTGGAAGGGAATCGCCTGCTTGAGATCGACTATGTGCTCATTCATCGCCAGCATGAACATCTCCGAGAGTTGAGTCTCTTTGACAATGAGTGGAGCCTCAGCTTTCTGCATAAAATGGTCACCTATCTGGGTGATCGGGGTGTCCACTCGCCAGTGAAAGTGCAGCACAAGCAGCAGGTCAGCAACAATCAAGCATTGATTCCTGAGATTCAGGTTCAGGCCCAGGCCCAGGCCCAAATAGGAGTAGCTGGCATACATCCCTACTGGACGACGCGTGATGTGCTAGCCTTTATCACATTGCTGGTGGTGCTGGCCATATTACTAATGCAATTTTATCAGATTCTGCATGAGGAGGGTTGCTTGAGAAGATTACGTCGGTGGTGTGGGAGTAGGCAGTCGAATATGAGAAATGGCACCAATGACACTCAACGCCTCAATGAACAGGACTCTGAAGTATGAATTGTTATATAGTGAACATAAGCATTTATTGTTGTTTTTGTTTTTCTTTCTTTTTTTCTTTATTTCTCTCACTCAGCTCAGCTCAAGTGATTAAAGATTTCTGCTGCAACAGCATGTTGCTAAGCTGATAGCAGCATGTTGCCAAATAAATGCAAATTTATATGAATTTATGGAAAAGTTATATTGTACAAAGGAATTTATTAAGTCGATGGAACTTTTGGGCGTAGCACTTTGTTTTTGAATTAACTGTGTGTTGTTTGTATGTTATCTATAGGCATCTAGGCTACTGGAGCGATTTTTATACAAATTCGAGGTTCACCAGACTAGCATTAAGTGAGAGCGTAAGTTAAGTCCGGCTCTAACCGATTTCGATATACCCGTTACTCATGAGAAGAAATGTGTATTAGCCTTCCTGAGGGGGAAAAGTCGAAAAGAATGCACCTTTTTCTTAACTCGGCTATTTCTTATCCGATCTTTATGAAAATTTAAAGGATAATAGATATTGCGAATATGAATGTAAATTTGAAATTTGAGTTCGATTTCTTAAAAACAGTGGGTTTTTTTATTGTGGATGCGGGGGTGGGCAAAGTTGAAAAAATATTTAAACTTTTCCGTTTTTAATTATTACGTTCAAAGGACTTTTAAAGTGGCCTTCACTAGTATTAAATCGAATCGGACAATATTGCGACCAACTTTATTTTGAAGACTTATCATTAGGTTTCTTTTTCAGTATGCGTCGTTTCACTGAAGTGTGCACAACATAGTATTTGTGTGCTCCGAATATGTCAACTTTTGTGCCAAAACACAATTTGCAGAAATTTTTTTCTTTTGAGGGTAAATCCAGCTGAAGGCCATCGAATGCTGCAAGAAACTTATGGGAAATATGCTTCAACGATTTCCATTTGTGGCCGCCCGGCGTATGGCCGCCAAAATCGACACCATCGCCGAATATTCACGTTGCAAGGTCATGCTCTGTAATTGGTGGGACCAATTGGGCGTGGTGTACCATGAGCTGCTACAACCGAGTGAAATCATCACAGGGCAACTCTACCGAACTCAATTGATGCATTTGAGCCGAGCATTGAAGCAAAAACGGCCAGAATCGCTGAAATGGGAAGTCCTACTCCACCCGCAGTATAGCCCACACATTGCCCCTTTCGACTACAATTTGTTTTCGTGGCATGAAAACGAAAAGTTTAGATCGATTCGTGAAGCGCATCAAAAGACGCATCGTTTTTTCGAGATGGTATTCGAAAATTGCCAAAAAGCTGGGAAAAAGTAGTGGCTAGAGATGGACAATAACAAAAAACATGAATTTGTAACCTGTAAACTGAAGTTTGTAACGCATAGAAGGAATTATCTCAAAGTGTACAAAATTATTTGTATCGACAAGTAAAACACCAACCTCTAGAGCTTTTGATTTTCAACAAGTGATTACACAGTCCCACAAAATTACACTTTTTTAAAGCCTAGGAACGGGACCAATAAATTATGAAACTAGAGGCATCAGGTAGCAACACCTCATACCCATTTTTTGTTGATCACGTCAAGTTCGCGTTAAATGGGCACATTTATACTAGCAACACACAGCTACAGCATCTGTAGCTGGTTATAAAAAGATGAGAGCTACAATTTTGGAAAATTCACCAAAGATGAAGGGAGCTACCACAATTGTTATACCAAATTTTCGCCTTCAATGGACAAGCGGTTAGTACCCCGACCATAGAGGTCTAACTTAGAAAATGGAATCAATGGAAAACCACTCGATAGAATTTTTTAAGATTTTAAATATATTGAGATGCTGACCAATAAAATGTGTCCTCAAGAGATGGTAACATGCATCGAAAAGCCATATTAGAGTGCTTATAGGCCATTCAGTTTTACCAAAGAAGGCTTGGTTCGCGTTTTATACGCATTTTTGTAGTAGCAATTGCCTTAGAACAACATTGACCATTTACCAAACCAGCTTTACCAAAATTAAATGGGGTATTCACCAGCCCGCGTAAAAGCGTAACTGTGGAAATTTACGCGACGCAGCTATTGAGCGCCCCTTTTGTTTACCCTCCTCATTTTTTGCGTAAATCCGCTGTTTTTGACAGTCTGTGAATTTTGCTGTTATATGAGATTCAATACTTACTATTTACAACTGATTTCAGACGCCTCAGTGGCGCAGAGAACTGCATGTATAACTCATAGATGGTAAGACGTGTGTTCCAACCATGGAGCTGACTTTTAATTTTTTTATTTCCTCTAATTATCGTTTGTGATTGACATCTTTTTTAATAAAAACAAAAAAAAAAGAAAGATTATAGATCCACCCCCATCCTTTACCGGGATTCGGGCCGGAATATCAATAATACAAGGCGACAATCCTATCCACTTAGCCAACGGCAACTCAGAAAAACATGTATCTTAATTTCTATATCAGATAAGTACGTTACTACACAGAAAAAAATAATGATATGATCTGGGGCTCAATATTATATTGTTTTATATCAATATAAAGCCGATATGACACACTTGACATTGACCTGTTCGAAAATATCAAAGTGGAATTTTCGCCCATATCAAAATAATATTTTTATACTCTGTACCAAAGGTACACAGAGTATATTAAGTTTGTGCAAAAGTATGTAACAGGGAGAAGGAATCGTTTCCGACCCTATAAAGTATATATATTCTTGATCAGCATCAACAGCCGGTTAGATATAGCCATGTCCGTCTGTCCGTCTGTCCGTCTGTCCGTCCGTCCGTCCGTCCGTCCGTATGAACGAAGAGATCGCAGAGATGGTAAGAGATAGAGGTTTGACATGTATGGGGCATATATTTCTTATACTTGCAGGCAGATCAAGTTTATTTTCAATTTTTGCCACGCCCCCTCCCGCCCCCGCAATTTGGAAAAAACGTCATATCTCCTACAGTTTTGAGGATAGATCGTTCGTGCCTTCTAGAGATACCTTGTACACAACATTTTTTATCGATTTACTGAAGGAATGATAAAGATCGGATGAGCGATACTCAAGTTATGAGCAAAAAACGGCCAGTAAACACCCCCCACCCATCACCACAGCATTCTATTGAACGGCAATGTTAGTGAGAGAGAGAGAGAGAGAGAGAGAGACTGAAACTTAGAGATGAGCGCGTATAACTCGTGAGCAAATGCGAGCTGCGACGTTAAGGGTACAGAGTATGTTATAGTCGGGCCTGACCGACTTTCTTTCTTGTT
Organism: Lordiphosa magnipectinata; assembly: GCA_037044535.1. Taxonomy (NCBI): domain Eukaryota; kingdom Metazoa; phylum Arthropoda; class Insecta; order Diptera; family Drosophilidae; genus Lordiphosa; species Lordiphosa magnipectinata. The sequence continues at coordinate 22,317 of JBAMBO010002512.1, read as the reverse complement.
TAAGATAATTTGTTTTAAGATCAAATTGATATTTTATAATTTAATTATTAAACAAAGAAAAAAATGATTGGAAATGTTACTATTTATTTTTTATTTAAGTACTGTTATTTATTGTTTTATAGAAACAAAAAAAGAACGAATTTATAATTTTTTTACCCCGCCTTGACCGACCAGGGATCGAGCTCGGGACCATTTAGCACGTTACAAATTGGCAAGGCATCTTACCGCACTGCGCTATCTGGCATGCGTGTGGTCACATGGCTGAGAGCCTACTTATATATTTCTTTACATTTCTTGAAGTTTCGATGTGAAACACTGTTTGTTTCTTTCCTTTTTCTCATTTTCTACATATTGTTTTGCCCTTGTGAGAGTTTCGAAAATTAAATAAATATTCTTTTGACATTTTCTAATATCATTTGACAAATTGATCTTATTTATGGTTCAAAAGAAACGTTATAGTTAAAAAATGATATGAAAAAATGATATTTGGCAAAATTTCAAATTAACCTGCGCATTACAAATTGATATGGATCTTATTTTTTTCTCTGTGTAAGTATTTTTAGCCGATACTTTGAACCAGGGGTGCCCAAGCCTATTCCGCAATCCACGCATTTGTTTTTACGCTGCCAAAGCAAAAACAATTTCATATGCGTGCTCGCCTGTCTTTCTTTCCGAACGACGGTTTTGTTGTTGGCGCGTGCAGACCTGCAACAACAACATCATATGTGACTCTCTTCTGTCTCTCCTATGTCTCTGGCAAATTAAAAAGCAACAATAATGTTGGCTTTGCGTAGTCAGCGCTCGCAGGCGTATGCTTGAGACAGCAATGACCACACACACACTCACACACCCAAACAAAAATGGGTTTTCTCTTTCTATTTCTTGTGGTTGTTCTTGCTTGAGTTGTATCTTGTGCATTTGTATTGGTTTCCACGCGCTCGTAAGCTTTTTCTGGGCACCCCTGCTTTGAACACTTCAAGTTTTTCCACTTTTACACTTTTACGAGTGATTTTATAAACATACCCCAGGGCACCAAAACGTTGGTAATTTTTTTCCTATGTGTTTTGTTGTTGTGTCGTAAACTCCAAAAGTTTACGACACAACAACAAAACACATAGGAAAAAAATTACCAACGTTTTGGTGCCCTGGGGTATGTTTATAAAATAGCTCGTAAAAGTGTAAAAGTGGAAAAACTTGAAGTGTTCAAAGCAGGGGTGCCCAGAAAAAGCTTACGAGCGCGTGGAAACCAATACAAATGCACAAAATACAACTCAAGCAAGAACAACCACAAGAAATAGAAAGAGAAAACCGATTTTTGTTTGGGTGTGTGAGTGTGTGTGTGGTCATTGCTGTCTCAAGCATACGCCTGCGAGCGCTGACTACGCAAAGGCAACATTGCTGTTGCTTTTTTATTTGCCAGAGACATAGGAGAGAGAGAAGAGAGTCACATATGATGTTGTAGTTTCAGGTCTGTACGCGCCAACAACAAAACCTTCGTTCGGAAAGAAAGAGAGGAGTGCACGCATATGAAATTGTTTTTGCTTTGGCAGCGTAAAAACAAATGCGTGGATTGCGGAATAGGCTTGGGCACCCCTGGTTCAAAGTATCGGCTAAAAATACTTACACAGAGAAAAAAATAAGATCCATATCAATTTGTAATGCGCAGGTTAATTTGAAATTTTGCCAAATATCATTTTTTCATATCATTTTTTAACTATAACGTTTCTTTTGAACCATAAATAAGATCAATTTGTCAAATGATATTAGAAAATGTCAAAAGAATATTTATTTAATTTTCGAAACTCTCACAAGGGCAAAACAATATGTAGAAAATGAGAAAAAGGAAAGAAACAAACAGTGTTTCACATCGAAACTTCAAGAAATGTAAAGAAATATATAAGTAGGCTCTCAGCCATGTGACCACACGCATGCCAGATAGCGCAGTGCGGTAAGATGCCTTGCCAATTTGTAACGTGCTAAATGGTCCCGAGCTCGATCCCTGGTCGGTCAAGGCGGGGTAAAAATATTATAAATTCGTTCTTTTTTTGTTTCTATAAAACAATAAATAACAGTACTTAAATAAAAAATAAATAGTAACATTTCCAATCATTTTTTTCTTTGTTTAATAATTAAATTATAAAATATCAATTTGATCTTAAAACATATTATCTTAAAAAATATTATTTTGATATGGGCGAAAATTCCACTTTGATATTTTCGAACAGGTCAATGTCAAGTGTGTCATATCGGCTTTATATTGAAATAAAACAATATATTATATTGAGCCCCAGATCATATCATTATTTTTATACCCGTTACTCGTAGAGTAAAAGGGTATACTAAAGTCGTGCAAATGTATGTAACAGGCAGAAGGAATCATTTCCGACCATATAAAGTATATATATTCTTGATCAGCATCAACAGCCGAGTCGATATAGCCATGTCCGTCTGTCCGTCTGTCCGTCTGTCCGTCCGTCCGTCCGTCCGTCTGTCTGTATGAACACCTAGATCTCAGAGACTAGAAGAGCTAGAGCAACCAATTTTGAAATGTAGACTCCTATTGTCTGCACGCAGATCAAGTTTATTTTCAATTTTTGCCACGCCCCCTCACGCCCCCGCAATTTGGAAAAAACGTCATATCTCCTACAGTTTTGATGATAGATGGTTCGTACTTTCTAGAGATATCTAGTACTCAAAATTATTTATCGATTTGCTGAAGGAATGATAAAGATCGGATGAACGATACTCAAGTTATGAGCAAAAAACGGTCAGTTAACGCCCAGCACCCACCCCACCCATAACCTAAGCATTGCGTTCAGCAGCAATCTTAGTGAGAGAGAGAGAGAGAGAGAGAGAGAGAGAGAGTGACTTAGAGAGCGCACTGCGTTGTGCGTTGTGTGTTAACTGGCCGTTTGACTCGTGACCAAATTCGAGCTGCGACATTAAGGGTGCAGAGTATGTAATAGTCGGGCTTGACCGACGTTTTCAAAAGTTTTGTTGTCTGATCTGTTTATCGTGATGAATTTGGAGTCATTTATGTTGGATTTAGTAATTGACAAATGTCTATTAATATCTGGCGGATAATAAATAGCCGAGTTAAAAAATGTTGCATACTTTTCGGCTGACCCACCTCAGGCATACAGGAAGGCTAATAAACATTTGTTTCCATGAGTAACGGGTATATCGAAGTCGGTTAGAGCCGACTTTAACTTACGCTCTCGTCTTAATATCCGCCGTTAACGCATACGGACGTAGCCGGAATCGCAAAAGTGTAGCGTATAGAGTGGGTTGAATGGTCGGCCCTACCATTAAAATGTCATTCAGTGACATTTGCGAGGACGTCTTGCTAGATGCATCAAATACAACTCGCAGGGCTGTGGAAGTGCTTTGCGGTCTTAACACGCATTGATACGGTATGAAGTAGTGCGTTTCTCTCGGGACTGTGTCGGTTATGGCACTCATGTGGCCTAATGAAATATACTCCTTCATAAAAGCAATAAACATTGCATGCACCTCAGAATCTTTTGCCAATCTTCGCTCAAGTGCGAGAAATCTCCGCTTAGCGGTTTCATATGATGACCCGAGGCAAGTTGGACTAGATTTAAATGGCAATGACACACTTAAACGTCCCGAGGGCAATCGAGTAATGGACTCTTTAAACGATTTCTCGCAAAGCACTTGTTTTCTGTGTAGTAACGTACTTATCTGATATAGAAATTAAGATACATGTTGTTCTGAGTTGCCGTTGACTAAGTGGATAGGATTCTTCTTCTTTTCTTCTTTATTGGCCCGATGTTGCATCACAACCGCTTGACGGTCTTGGCCTCTGCAATGAATGCCCTCCACTCGCTTCTGCATTGTGCGAGCTGGCACCAGTTGTTCACACCAAGGTTGGAAATGTCTTTCCGCACTTGATCATCCCATCTTAGTGGTGGGCGACCCCTCCTGCCTTGTCCTCCAAAGTCAGCCGCCTTCGCTTTGTATGTCTTTTTTACTGGAGCTTCTTCATCCATCCGGATTACATGTCCTAACCAGCGCAGGCGCTGTTGCTTTATGCGCTTGACTAGACTGATGTCCTTATAGAGCTCATACAGTTCGTGATTCATTCGAATGCGGTATCCATCGCCAACTTTTAAAGGTCCATATATCCTCCGAAGGATTTTTCGCTCGAAAACGCCAATCGCCTCCTCATCCGCTGCTGTCATTGTCCATGCTTCTGCGCCGTATTGCAGGACTGGGATGATGAGCGACTTGTATAGCGCAATTTTGGTTCTTCGAGAAAAGGCTCTGCTCTTGAACTCCCTACTGAGCCCGTAGTAGCATCGGTTTCCAAGAGTAATTCTTCTTCGGATCTCCAGGCTGATGTTGTTGTCGCCGGTAATCATCGTCCCGAGGTAGACAAAATCCTCTACAACCTCAAAGTTGTACTCCCCCATAGTAACAAATTGTCCAAGACGCGTAGACTTCTTGTCCGTGGATACTAGGTACTTTGTCTTGTCCTCGTTTACCGCTAAGCCCATAAGTTTAGACTGCTTCTCAATCTCTGAAAACGCCCTGCTTACCGCCCGTTCGTTTTTGCCGAGTGTGGATAGGATTGTCGCCTTGTATTATTGATATTCCGGCCCGAGTCCCGGTAAAGGATGGGGGTGGATCTATAATCTTTCTTTTTTTGTTGTTTTTATTAAAAAAGATGTCAATCACAAACGATAATTAGAGGAAATAAAAAAATTAAAAGTCAGCTCCATGGTTGGAACACACGTCTTACCATCTATGAGTTATACATGCAGTGCTCTGCGCCACTGAGGCGTCTGAAATTAGTTTGTAAATAGTAAGTATTGAATCTCATATAACAGCAAAATTCACAGACTGTCAAAAACAGCTGATTTACGCAAAAAATGAGGAGGGTAAACAAAAGGGGCGCTCAATAGCTGCGTCGCGTAAATTTCCACAGTTACGCTTTTACGCGGGCTGGTGAATACCCCATTTAATTTTGGTAAAGCTGGTTTGGTAAATGGTCAATGTTGTTCTAAGGCAATTGCTACTTCAAAAATGCGTATAAAACGCGAACCAAGCCTTCTTTGGTAAAACTGAATGGCCTATAAGGACTCTAATATGGCTTTTCGATGCATGTTACCATCTCTTTAGGCCACATTTTATTGGTCAGCATCTCAATATATTTAAAATCTTAAAAAATTCTATCGAGTGGTTTTCCATTGATTCCATTTTCTAAGTTAGACCTCTATGGCCGGGGTACTAACCGCTTGTCCATTGAAGGCGAAAATTTGGTATAACAATTGTGGTAGCTCCCTTCATCTTTGGTGAATTTTCCAAAATTGTAGCTCTCATCTTTTTATAACCAGCTACAGATGCTGTAGCTGTGTGTTGCTAGTATAAATGTGCCCATTTAACGCGAACTTGACGTGATCAACAAAAAATGGGTATGAGGTGTTGCTACCTGATGCCTCTAGTTTCATAATTTATTGGTCCCGTTCCTAGGCTTTAAAAAAGTGTAATTTTGTGGGACTGTGTAATCACTTGTTGAAAATCAAAAGCTCTAGAGGTTGGTGTTTTACTTGTCGATACAAATAATTTTGTACACTTTGAGATAATTCCTTCTATGCGTTACAAACTTCAGTTTACAGGTTACAAATTCATGTTTTTTGTTATTGTCCATCTCTAGCCACTACTTTTTCCCAGCTTTTTGGCAATTTTCGAATACCATCTCGAAAAAACGATGCGTCTTTTGATGCGCTTCACGAATCGATCTAAACTTTTCGTTTTCATGCCACGAAAACAAATTGTAGTCGAAAGGGGCAATGTGTGGGCTATACTGCGGGTGGAGTAGGACTTCCCATTTCAGCGATTCTGGCCGTTTTTGCTTCAATGCTCGGCTCAAATGCATCAATTGAGTTCGGTAGAGTTGCCCTGTGACGATTTCACTCGGTTGTAGCAGCTCATGGTACACCACGCCCAATTGGTCCCACCAATTACAGAGCATGACCTTGCAACGTGAATATTCGGCAATGGTGTCGATTTTGGCGGCCATACGCCGGGCGGCCACAAATGGAAATCGTTGAAGCATATTTCCCGTGAGTTTCTTGCAGCACTCGATGGCCTTCAGCTGGATTTCCCCTCAAAAGAAAAACATTCCCGCAAATTGTGATTTGGCACAAAAGTTGACATATTCGGTGCACACAAATACTATTTTGTGCACACTTCAGCAAAACGACACATACTGAAAAAAGAATTCTAATGATGAGGCTTCAAAATAAAGTTGGTCGCAATATTGTCCGACTCGCTTCAATACTAGTGAAGGGCACTTTAAAGAGTCCTTTGAACGTAATAATTAAAAACGAAAAAGTTTAAATATTTTTTCAACTTTGCCCATCCCCGCATCCACAATAAAAAAACCCACTGTTTTTAAGAAATCGAACTCAAATTTCAAATTTACATTTATATTCGCAATATCTATTATCCTTTAAATTTTCATAAAGATCGGATAAGAAATAGCCGAGTTAAAAAAAAGTTGCATTTTCCCCCTCAGGAACACAGGAAGGCTAATACACATTTCTTCTCATGAGTAACGGGTATATCGAAATCGGTTAGAGCCGGACTTAACTTACGCTCTCACTTAATGCTAGTCTGGTGAACCTCGAATTTGTATAAAAATCGCTCCAGTAGCCTAGATGCCTATAGATAACATACAAACAACACACAGTTAATTCAAAAACAAAGTGCTACGCCCAAAAGTTCCATCGACTTAATAAATTCCTTTGTACAATATAACTTTTCCATAAATTCATATAAATTTGCATTTATTTGGCAACATGCTGCTATCAGCTTAGCAACATGCTGTTGCAGCAGAAATCTTTAATCACTTGAGCTGAGCTGAGTGAGAGAAATAAAGAAAAAAAGAAAGAAAAACAAAAACAACAATAAATGCTTATGTTCACTATATAACAATTCATACTTCAGAGTCCTGTTCATTGAGGCGTTGAGTGTCATTGGTGCCATTTCTCATATTCGACTGCCTACTCCCACACCACCGACGTAATCTTCTCAAGCAACCCTCCTCATGCAGAATCTGATAAAATTGCATTAGTAATATGGCCAGCACCACCAGCAATGTGATAAAGGCTAGCACATCACGCGTCGTCCAGTAGGGATGTATGCCAGCTACTCCTATTTGGGCCTGGGCCTGGGCCTGAACCTGAATCTCAGGAATCAATGCTTGATTGTTGTTGACCTGCTGCTTGTGCTGCACTTTCACTGGCGAGTGGACACCCCGATCACCCAGATAGGTGACCATTTTATGCAGAAAGCTGAGGCTCCACTCATTGTCAAAGAGACTCAACTCTCGGAGATGTTCATGCTGGCGATGAATGAGCACATAGTCGATCTCAAGCAGGCGATTCCCTTCCAGATAAAGATGCTCTAAATTCTGGAGTCTGGATAAGTTTTGAGCTGCTAAGGTCCGCAAAGAATTAAGGGACAAGTTAAGATGAGTAAGGCGGCTGGAGAGTAAGGGCGATTCCTTAGGTAGGTCGGTCAGTCGATTGGAGGCCAGATTCAGATGGGTGAGACTTGGCAGTAGGAAAATATCTGAGGAATTGGGCGAACTCTGGGGCATTGGCCAAGACTCTAGTATATTCTTAGATAAATCCAGACGCTGCAAATTCCACATGCCCTGCAGAAGTAAGGCAGTTTCATTGGCATCCAACAAATTGTCATGCAAGTCCAGCTCCATGACGGAGCTCTTATCACCTATACTAAGAAGGGTCAGCTCGTTGTTGCCCGCCTGTAGGCTGATAACACCGCCCTCGATGACTAAGCTCTGGAGACCGCTGTCCTCCAGGTGCACGGTTTGAACACTGCTAAGATGTAGCTCCTCCAATCGGGCACAATGGTTGAGATCCAGCAAACGGAGTTTGCTGAGACTCAAAAGAGTTTGTGGCTGAATCTGACCCAAGGGATTTCCATTCAATAATAGCGTTTGCAGGTGCAAGTTTTTGGCAAATAAATCCACTGGCAAATGCTCAATTTTGTTGTCACTCAAATCCAGATGCAGCAGCTGGCCAAGCGGATCGAAAATGTTCGACATTAGCTGACCAATGCCATTGCTCTGCAGTCCCAGCAGTCGGAGCTTCTCCAATCCCATGAAGGCCTTGGCATGCACCGTGTGTATGGTATTGTGACCCAGCTCGAGCATCTCCAGTTTGGGTGCAGCGTCAAATTGTTGATCCCGTAATAGCCAAAGGTGTGTGCCTTGTATCTGCAATGAACTAAGATTCCTCGCTGGCTTCAAGGACTCCTTGCTAATGTAGTAAAGGGAGCAATTTTGCATGACCAGAGACTTAAGATTGGGCGTCAAGTGCAGCAACGTCAGAGGCATTGTGTACCGATTGCAGTTGTCCAAATGCAGCTGCCGCAAATGCAGGGCCTGACTGTTGCTGTAGCCCAAGTGCTCATCTTTTTCGCTGATTAAGTCCAGGCGGCAGTAAGTATCCGGACAGGAGGAGCTAAGATTTATACGGCCTATGGCATCGAAAGTGGTCACAGCCAACGAACTGTTAAGTACGCAAATTATTAGCACGAAATATAGAATAAACATTTTAAATATTTGAAACGCAGATCTCGACTGTCGCTGAAAGACGCGCTTAATGCACTAAAATCGGACATCAGCCAACTGAGGGCTCTGTCAGCGACTTGTTATCAGCTTGGAGGGCTCGGGGGAGGGGTTCGCACTGATGATAAGCCAACATGCAAGCGTGTGTCATAATATCTGGCCCCTGGGAAACAGCACTGATACTGGCAACAAAGTTGAACTTTTTCTCAACATGTTGCTGATGATGCCAGTGTCAGGCTTAGCAACATCAAATGGCCGAAAGGCATTATTGAAAACCATTAAGAGCTGCGGCTGGTCTGATTATCTAGATACTGGAACGCAAAAAGTACTATTTTAAAATTCATATTCTAAGCAGGCATTAAAACAGTCATTGAAATCAAATATTTTCGGTTGCGATTTCGGTTACGGTTATTATTATTATTATAATTCATTCTGTTGCTACAAGTTTTGTTAGCCTATCTTACTGCACTACTCACTGAAATTGTTTATCATTATTTTAAACATTGGCTTAAAATTAAAGTTTGAAATATTGGAAAGGAAAAATTCATCAATTTATATATTTGCTTGGTTTGTCTAGAGTCTATACCGCTCTCTGAAGATGTGTTTTAAGATCTTTACTAAATGATTGTGCGCGACTGATAATTTTAAGGTTGTGTGGTATTTGGTTCCAAAGTCGAACAGCGTTTACGAAAAAAGTGATTGTCGGAGCTTGTCAGTCTGTTTCTCACTCAAACAAGATTGCAGATTCTTTTGGATGAGGTAAAGCTTAACATGTCAAACCAGTACTCTGGGTTTTGTCTATAGATATAATGAGGGTGTACCAAATACTAAAATATTCTGAAATATACAATTTATAAGTTAGAATGAACAACAACTGCGAATTATTATTTTATATAATTATAACCTTGTAGAGGGTATATTGAAATTGTCCAGATGTTTGTAACGCATAGAAGGGAGCATCTCCGTCCACATAAAGTATTTATATTCTTGATCAGCATGACGAGTTGAGTTGATATAGCCATGTCCGTCTGTCCGTCCGTCTGTCCTATGCTGTTTCTATGCTATCTCCTCCGTCAGTTTTAAAGCTATCTTAACCAAACTTTACGCGAAGTCTTTTGGTACAAAAACGCAGCACATTTGTCGAAACCGGCCGGATCGGATGACTATAGCATATAGCTGCCATAGGAACTATCGGTCGAAAAAGTTGTTCTAGTGATAAAAATTTTAGTTGTTTTAATTGTAGAATCTTTATTCTTTCCAGTTATGAATATTATCGGTTTCTTCACAATTTTGGGGACTTTGATCAAAATCGGATGAATATATCGTATATCAAACTGGCAAGCAAATGGTTAAAGTAGTAGCGCCATATTTTCCTAAGTAAGGCAAAACACTCAGCTAATATTTTACAACCATTAAATTAAATTTTGGAATGAAAATAGCTTTCCTCTATTTTTATACCCTTTACAATAAAAAATTTTAAATAACTCCTACAATTTTTAAGATATCGATCTCAAATTTACTAGTTATATTTATATTCGCGATATCTGTAATCCAGTGGTGTCCAAACTCACACAATCAAACATTGCGCTTGTGTGCCTAGCAGCGAAACACGAAGTAGACGTCACAACAAAAAAATGCCACGAAAAAATGTCTCGTGAAGTAAAACAAAAAGCCGAACACGCGCATCGAAAGAGAGCAAGCCGCCGCGCGTGCTATTAAAAGAACACACGTATTCTCTCTCTCTATACCAGGGGCCGGCAAAACACACATGCACATTTTGGCGTTGTGTGTGTGTGTTTAGCTACGCGAGAGCGCGCTTATTTATCACATCTTTGTTGTTGCAAAAGAGAGCAGTATAAGCTCGTATACTGTCGGTGTGTCGACGTCGCTGCCGCAGAGCCCTGTTCAATACACTGGAGACTGAGACGTGCCGGACTCTGCTCTATACGTGTGTCGGCTGCGACGCCGGCAGAATTATAAAATGCTATCCCAAGGGATAGGCTTTTGGCAATTTGGACACCACTGCATACTTTTGGCTGTCCCCCCTCAGGAAGATGTGTATGGTATTAAACACATCTTACCATGAGAAACAGGTATAAAGAAGTCGGTTAGGATCGACTTTAATTTACGCTCTCGTTTTTCTTTAATCTTGAGTTTAAAAACATATTCAGTTGATTCAAAAAAATTGAGAATTTTTGGTTATTGGGAAAATAAAATTATTAAAATTTACTAGTGTTCGAGACTGGAAACTTTCATATTTCATTAACAAGCTATTATTCTACACAAAAAAATCAATCATAGAACTTTAAGCAGGCTCCAGGTTAATGAGATAGGTTTTTGTTCGTAACATTTATAAAACAAGAGTTTTTTGTGAAAGATCGCTCTATGTAATAGAACAATAAAAGGTTAACAAAATTTTATTTCGAACTAGAATGTTTTAGTCGGCTCGAAATAACCTTAAACATAAACACAGAACACCACAAAGAAGGCTGGTCAACTTCGCGTGGTTTTGCTGTCGGTTTTTGCACTTATGCTGACGTGAAACTCACAAGCTGTCATAGCAATGCTGACTGCTAGTTTGCAGTCGATGGGAAAATACTACTGAAGATAGAACCGGGAGGTTCTTGAGATAGCTGTATAGTCGACCAGCCTCCTTTGTTGTGTTGTGGTTTCTTGTTTGATGTTATGTGGAAGCATAACATGACCTCGAGCCAGATAAAACTTGCCAGCCTGATTGTTTCAAAGGTCTTAAAAACAGTCACGTTATGTATGTTATTTCATTCAGACCAAAAGAAGTTGTGGAAACTTATTCATGAATTTATATTAATGGGATTGAGGAAAAATTATAAACTTCAATAGAAAAAATATTTTAATGTATAAAACATAAAATTAAATTTGTTTGGGTTGAGGTAACTTATCTACACACTAATAGCCAAAAGAATGGCACCAAAACAAACATAAATATCGACGAAAAATTTCGCAAAAATAAATGAGTTTTAAAAAGCATATGGCAGCCAGGACAAAAGAAGCAAAGGCGAGTATAAACTCAGTGTGGGCGAATTTGATCAACAAAGGAACAGTGAACATTGCATCTAAATGGAAAATGGTTAGCTGTCAGCAGAACGGTACAGTGCTATGGAGCTCTGGTGTGGAGAAATATAGGTAAAGGTAGAGGCAGACCAGTTGAAGATACTCCACCTACCAGATGGCACACCTAACTATATATTAGGAATTGACGCAGGGCATTTATAGTCTTAACACTTCATCACTTGAGATGTATGGAGCTGTAAAGAATATTATTTATATCATATCCTTGCAGGATAACTTGGATAATGAAGGCCAGAGGAGATCTGTTTTGGTTAAAAAGCTGCCCGAGAAGAATTGTACATGGAGGTATATGCTCTCTATGCCATATGAATGAGCAGAAGGACATGCAGCATTTTGTTGGACGATGTCCAATACTTCGGGAAATTCGTTGGCGATATTTCAAAACTTGTACGTTTACCGAAGAAGAGGTGCATATGTCCCTGAAGGGGGGATGGGATGGAAACGTCTGGAGAATTACACAGAGATGGCTACTTATTATAGTAGAAAAGTCATAAATGAAAATTTTTAAATAATGTGCAGAATATGAAATTGTGTTAAGTATTGTAGAATGAGTGTAGGCTTAAATATGTAAATGTTGATTTTTTTTATAAAACAGAAGGAATGCTGGAGATTTTAAACCAAGCTTTAAGTGTGTTTTTTTATTAGTTAAACAATGTAAAGCTGTAAACTATAAAAATGATCAAATGAAAAAAGTAACCATCTATCAATCAATCTATTAAAGACCTGCACGAGTGATTCCGGAATCGTACGATTACGAGTAAAAATAATTGTTGAGTCAGTAAAATTATTATTTTTTTTATCGGTGTTATTTTTTACACGATGCCGAGTAATAATCATGGCATCGTACTAGTATAAGCACCAGCTTACTATGTTACTATAAGGTTTGATTTGTAAAAAACTCGAAGATAAAATGATTCATTTTGAATATAACGAACACGATGTATTGGTTGTTGTTTTAAGCATAGCGATAGCCGCGCTTGTAGGGAAGCAAACATAGCACAAACCTAAGTATACTGCAGTGTTGGTTAGCAACAATATCCCTGAGGGCCAAGCACACTTGGCAAAACACACCAAAGGCTTGCCAAAGTCATGCTTCAATGAGTGTGAGAGAGAGACAATCACATTTTGCTGTCTTCTAGGGCAGAGTACTCCAGCCATAGCCCCAGGGGGCCGAACATACTCGCCAATTCACACCGAATGCTTGGCGAAGTCATACCTCACTGTGTGTTAGAAAGAGACACAGTCACATTTTCGCGCTCTCTGCTTGGGGAACCCTGTTCTAGGGCAGTGCTGGCCAAATGGAGAGTACAAGTGTGCTTGTCTTAGTGAGCAACAGAGTTCTCTCCAGACTAAAGCCGTTTTACTTGAAATTCAGTGTTCAGTTCGCTTTTGCTTGAAAACACGATTGACTTCGGCTTTTGCTTCCGGTTGCTATAGGTGGCCGGCTTTGTTCTTGGATACGAAAAAAAGTACAGGCGACGAATAAAAACACACACATATCACCAGACAATAATCGGGTTTCTCGTCCTATTTCTTGTGGTTGTTGATTCTTTCGATGTGTTGATTCTTTGCCCAACTTCGGTGTACTCGTTACTCAGGGGAGGAAATGTTATATAGCTTTCACATATATCAAATAACAGAGCATTAACATTAATGTTAACATTAAAGCCCTATACGGAGCTGCGAAATAATTAAGCAACATCATATATTTAGTCTAGTGTGACCAGACTTTTTGCACTGAAGAGAGAGAAATTTACTTTAAAGCAATCAAATCGATCATAAGTGAACATAAGAGATGTTATACAAACTTTCCAATGGAAATCGAACCTGAACACACCTGGACCAATGAGATATAAAATATTTTTAGATTGATACATATTAAACTTAGAACTTCCCGACTTAGAAAAAGTTCAAATTTTGATTTCGTGCTGGGTTTTGCCTGTTCATCCATTCATCCAGATATATTTCAGGACCGTGATGAGCAAAGGTTCATCCTGATACACTTAAAACTGGGAGACCTGCTCGCTTACAAGCGGGCAGACGAACATAGGTTGGATCAAATGGTTGCCATCTTGGTATACTATAAATACATAAAATGCCTTTCATTTTTCACCTTATCAAAAACAACCTTCCAACAATTTCCACATAAAAACAGCAAGGAGTTCTTCTTTAGCTTGTACAAATACGAGAGATCCTTTAATTCTCTGCATAATTTCAAATCAGACAAGCGTTAAAAACATTTCATTATAACGCTACACAATCGGAATATTTAATGATTTAATCGGCCAGCCGAATCAGACACGACAACAACAACAACAGCAGCTACAACAACAACGAGCCAGGCAACACCTAAGCCGGTGGAAGCTGGTGGAGACGCTGCAGTCTCGATAAACTGCTTCAAATTCACAGATTTTAAATTTAAAACGTAGCCACACGGCGCAGAGCAGAGCACAGCGGAGCAGCGCAGCGTATAAGACATGTAAAAAAAACGCGACCAGGTCCCAAGGAACGTTTCGATATAATGGCGCGAGTTTCATGTTTACAAAAAAGATTATGCAGCAGCCCCCAAATAAACGTGCAGAGCCAAAGTTGGAGCTGGAACTGGAGTTCTAATTAAACAATTCGTAGAATTTCGCGTTAATTGCGAGAAAACGACTCGAACGTGCGCAACGTATTGGCTGAAATTTAAGTTGGGGAAACAACCTGAGCCCCAACCAGAGTTGACACGTTCTGCCGACTTTAAGTAGTGAGAAGGCATTGCACTTGGTGTGTGCGGAGTGGGAGGAGATGACCCGCATGTGGGCAACAGCGATTCATCAACCTGGCTGAGCTCTATTATTAACATAACCACGTGACAATGCCCCCTGAGATCAGAGCCCAGAGAAAACTCAATTCAAATTATCGCTCAACAAGATCGACAGATGTTCAACAAGAACCACAACATCGAAGAGGAAGAGCCACTTCTCTGGGGTCAATGCGTTGCGCCGATCGATCTTTTAGCCCAAAAGCCAAAAGCAAAGCAGTCGCACGTTTCGCTGAGCAAATAACGCCCCGTTTTTGTTTTGTATGTCCAAAAAAAAGAAAAAGGAAACCCCTTAATCTAAACCACTTTGGGCAAGGATCGCCCAGTCCGATCAACGCATATTTCGCATAACCCAGGCACACCTTTGCACAAAAGCCCAAAAATGCCCGAAAGTGAAGAAGGGATAAAACCACAATATAACAAAAGCATAGAAAGTAAGGCCAAGGCACTCACAAATATGCGCACTGCATCAAGAGGAACCCTCACGCAGTCATCGAACGTCAACGCCACGCTACCGTCATCAGACGATCCTCACTCGTCACCAGTCGCAGTCGCAGTCCCAGTTCATGTCCAGGGCAGACACTCACTCGCTCGCTTATCAGTGCCGATTAATCTGCCATCACAGTTGCTGATAACGCCAGCAAATGGACGACCCTGCTCGCTTGTCGAGCCCAACAGAGCTGGTTCGGAGCTGAGCCTCGGTCTGGCATCATTGTTAGCAGTGCGCAGTGGCAGCCAACACTCATGTTTAAATTATGATGGCTTCTAAGTTGCGCCCCAGCCCCCTTGGCCCATGATCGACCAAACGATGGGCAACCAAAGGCAAATCCAATGTGGGCATATGGGCTCTACCTCCCTCTCTCCCTGCTTTAGTCTTTGTGTTCCAATGATCATTGTGTCAGAAGTCATGTTTGCCTGACGACCCACTGACAAATATGGTAAATTAAGATTTATGCCTAAAGTGTTTGGTGTCTGAAGTACATTTCGGATTTATATTGAGTATTTTAAATTCCTCAAAATGTTTAAAAAATTAAGAAATATTTGGTTTATTACAAACTAAGGGCCGATTTCTCAATAAACAAGAAGTAAATAAAGAATAAACTAACAAGTAACTGAGTAAGAACCGATTTCTCATTTTCTAGATAGCTGCTGTGTGTTAGATAAACGTAGAATTTACTCCGATATTTGTTAGTTTATGTGCTCTATAGAAGATGTGAATTCAGTCCCAAGTTGTAAGTTTATCTGGCACATAGCAGCAATTTAGAAGATGAGCAAGCGGCCCTAACTTGAGCAAACTAGACCAACTGAATGCAAAGTAATAGATCGGAATATAAAATGTATTTTTTGCCGTCATTAATTAAAAATTATATACGATAAATAAGAGAATATTTATTCAATATACATTTTTGAGTGTTTTTAAGATCTTGCACAACTAACTGTATGGCCAAAAGTCAGGCTTGAGGTCATGTTATGTTTGCACATAACTGGCTGGTAAAATGTACAGCTGTTTCTAGAACCTCCCGTCTTAAAGATATGTGCAAGTTTGATTATTATAAAGGTCGTTAAAAATCGTCACAATCTAAAATCTCTTTCAGCCAAATTTCAACACAAAACCAAATCTCGGTGTCCCAGAAATCTTTTTCGGATATTTTCAAATCTCTCGTGTTTTGTTAGGAGATTTAGCTAAGCTCAACACCCAAACAATTTTGATAAGCTAAATTAATTTTGGAAACGTTTAATATTAAAATTTGAGTTTTAATAATTGTTTGCAAAAACAACTGAATGTTGCCGTATCAATTTAATCCAACTTTCCACTCAACCATCTTTAGCTACGAGGTTTTAATGTGTAACTAACTTTATTGAATGTAACTTAAGCTAACAATTATCGTTGAGTTGAACGGAGCGATGGAGGCGCGTGCCGCCTGTGGCCGAAGCCAAGCCAGAAACTCAGTGTCTTGTCGTTCTGCTATCGCGTTAGGGATGGTGTTCGATGAATGGTGTGATCAGAGGTGGCCAGGGCTGCCACACATCTATATATGGTGGCGCCATCTGTGTACCAACAAGGGCATAGGGTTGGCAAGTTATATTTCATGACTGGTGCGAAAATGTTTTTAAATTTTGAATTTTATTTTTGGAGAATATGACTTAAATTTGAATTATAATGTAAAAATGCATCATAAAACATCAGAAACAATCCAAAAATTGCAATCAATTATCAAATTAACTCATAACTAGAAAATGGGAAATTTTTTTTTGAGAGAGATGCAACCCTGTTTTTGAAATGGGTCTTTATATTGGACACAAGCCTTCTAGAACTAGATTTTCAAATAAAGAAATGAAATCTCTTGAAGTTCTGTGACACCAACAGATTTTTCGAACGCTTTGCAAACTAACACAGGCCAAAACCTCTAGAGATTTCCAGGATAATTTTTCTTTACATTCAGAATATTTAGATTAAGTGAAATGTAGTACATGATCCATTCTCTATTAAATATTAAGGTTCACAAAATTAGCTTTTATCTTTTGCAACGTTTTTGATATGTGGTAATTATACCCGTTACTCGTAGAGTAAAGAGGGTATACTAAAGTCGTACAAAGGTATGTAATAGGCAGAAGGAAACCCTATAAAGTATATATATTCTTGCTCGGCATCAACAGCCGAGTGGTTATAGCCTTGTCCGTCTGTCTGTATGCTCACCTAGATCTCAGGACTAGAAGATCTAGAGCAGAGATGGGCGCGTCGCGACGTTCTAATGCACACGAGGCAGCGCGCTGCCTGCGTGTGCATAGGACTCTGCCGCGGCCGACTGCACAAAATCACACGTACGCTATAAGCATTGAAAGCTATTTATAGAACACGAATGCGGCGCACTCAAATTGTGCTTGTATGCGTGTGAAAAGTGTGACGATATGTGTGCATGCCCATCTCTGATCTAGAGCAACCAAATTTGATATAAGGACTCCTATTGTCTGCACGCAGATCAAGTTTGTTTCAAATTTTTGTCACCCCCACACCCCCGCCTCCACAGTAAAAAATGTTGAATATCTCCCACAATTTTGAAGATATCGATCTCAAATTAAAAGCTTACATTTTAGCATAAATTTTCATAAAGATAGAATAGTATTATAAATAGCCGATTTAAAAAATGTTGCATACTTTTCGGCTTTCTCCCCTCAGGAACACAGGATAATAGCATGTATATCGAAGTCGTTTAGAGCCAGTGTTTGGAAGTACCTAGGTACAAATCTTAGGTACATACCTACAAATTTTGTGTACCTTTTACCTTACCTCGGTATTTTCAAATTCGTGTACCTTTTACCTTTCCTAGGTCTTAATTTTCATTTACCTTGTCAATAGGTAGGCTACTAGGTACTTTTCGTAAGTGATATATTTCGCGCCAAAGTGATATCAATTGTGGTATTGATTTTCTGATCACACTTAATTTGAGAAATATTTAAAAAAAAAACTGGAAATTTTCACACGCATTTGAAGGTGAGGTAGCTACACATTAGTATATACCAGAGCTCGGAAAAAACTGTTAACACTATCAGCGTGTCTGTGTAAAACTGTTCTGTTACAGATACAACGAAAAGAGGTTGCAAAAAGACACTTTTAATTCTGTTTTGCTCAATAGCTGTTATCGCTCAACCAAAGATCGCTTTTTTCGTTTCTGTTTTGCTCATGTCGTTCACTGACCGTTTTGCTGAGAGTCGACTTCCAAACTAAACTAACTACTAACTAACTACTACTACTTCCAAACTAAGACTAAATGCTCAACAGAAAACACATGAGGAGGGAAAAAAGTGTTTTGCTCAGTGAGAGACCGAGTCGTCTATGTTTTTTTCTGTTTTGTCAGTGGGCTGATCGCACTGAAAAAAGTGTTGAGGGTTATTTGCGAGCTCTGGTATATACATATGTGTACAAAAATTTGAATACTTACACAGAGACAAAAAATGCAAAACCTGCTCGAAAATGTAGGATTTCTACACGTTTCGACCGGGATTTTCAAACCATAACGCTTGTGTAGCTTTTCTGCACCCCGCGTTTAGCTTTCTCACTTCAACACGTTACGTGTAGCCTATCTACACGTCGCGAGCAGCTTTCTTATTTCAACACGTGGTATTACCAACATACACACATATTTTTGTACATATGATCGAATTTTTTGCACGAAGTTGTCGATACATACATACTTATATGCATAAATTTGTTTGTATTCCAGTCTATAGTAGCAGTTTCTTGCGAGGGTTCACCCCAATAGTTACTCTTCCTACAAATCAATGAAAGCCAAAGTTTATAAAGTTTCCAATAACTCAACAGGAATCAGCAGGAGATATATTCAATTTACCTTGGATCTTGAATTCCAACCATTACTAAATTCATTATAACAAATACAACTAATTTATTTTATAACAGCTAAATGAACGCATTTGCGATTACATTATAGCCGAGATGTTGCCGCTCTGCCATGTTAAAAAGAAAAGTTTCAGGGACTTGGATTCGCTGTTCAAAAACTATACGTTCTATGCTAGATAAGAGGAAGGCGGACAATAAGAAAAATGTCGACAATATTTTGGAAAAGACTACTTTGTCTGTCCGACTGCCGATATCTGGAGTTGTAAAAGTTACTTTGGTGTACTTTTGGCTAGCAATCTAAATAGTCATTCTCTCTTGCTCGTATATAAGCGTGTGCGATTTTCCCACCCACATGATGTTATTGCTACAGTATTAGCTGAAGTTCATAGCAATAGCAATACGGACAATAGCAATACGGAGAGATAGCCAGAAATGTGGAACAGTTACAAATAATGCATCCAACTTCTGCTTTGTTATGTTTTTAATATTCATTACTAATAAAAATGGATGAACCATGCCTTCAAATTTAAAAGTACCTTCACCTTTACCTAGGTTCTGGAAATTCCGGATATATTTTACCTTACCTAGGTATATTTTTTGACGTTTTCCTTGTACCTTACCTAGGTAAGAACAACGAGTAACTTTCCAATCACTGGTTAGAGCCGACTTTAACTTACGCTCTCGTTCTGTTACACTAGGGGATCAAGCTTTTTTATTTTTAGCTTTTTTTATAAGCCCAGCAGGGTACTGTCATAAAAAAGCTTAACAAGTACTGAAAGCATAGAAACATTTAACAATTACTTTTGTGGCTATCCATGACTTTGAAGTTTCTGTTTTGGTGTTTCAAAAAAATTGTATTGTATTGCACAGAAATGTAAAATATAATTTGCCCCTAACTGTGTAAACACTAACGCAACCTGAGGGGAAAAATTTGCGCAAATTTTTTAAGAGCAAATATGTCGAAATTTCAAATTTGTTTTACGCAAACAAAGCTACCTTTGTTTACTCAATGTGTACAAATTTTATTTGCCTGTGGGACCTTGGCTTAGGATACTACTTGTATGCCTAACAGCCTAAGACCAGTTGAAATTATCAAGTTGGAATCATGATCAATATAAAAGAGGCAAATCAATTTGGTGTTTAAATAAATTATTTTTTTAGTCAAATCGAAGTGCATATTAATTGATTTGTATGCAAAAATGGATTAGTAAAATCAAATGTGATTGTTATAGTTTTTACTATGAGATTTTCCCTTAGTGTAAAGTTACCCTTAGTTCTTACTAAGGGTAATTCCACGTCTTCGTTAAGGAATAGGGTCTTTTGTTGCCGAGCTTACTCGATTTCTGACTTCGTCTTTTAATTTTCTTAAGCACGCTCACGATCTCAAACTAGGTCAACTCTGGATCAAATTCTAGCATAATTTCATGGCACAAAAACTTTATAAAATTTTTTCAAAGTTGAAAAAGATTGCGCTGCAATTCAAAAATAATTGTCAAACTAAATCAATAATGTGTTCAGCCATCCATTTGTGTCTATATTTTCGAAGTCTAACCACATTCAATTGTTAAATAGACAGATAGATTCAGTTATCTTCGCATCGCATCATTGTGTTCAACCTGGCGTATACGCAATGTTGTCTCTGACACTGGCAGCTGCGGCCCCCGAATCCGAATTTCTGACAAAAGATTTGACTGAGCTTCAGTTTATTTAAACACAATCGCTGATGCATAATTAATTAAAAGGTTCGCTGTTTTTTTTTTTGTGCCCTTTGCTGACTGTCTTCTTTTCAGAACACGCCCCAAAACGGTGGTCGCTTGTTGTTAGTTGGTTGGTTCGTGGGTTTGCTGCTTGGTTGGCTCTGGTTGGCTCTTATCTTGTAAATTGAATTATGAAATCGTCAACTTGAAACTGAACTGAATGCAGCGAGAGTTGAGACTGAGCTGGCTGCTCCTTTTTGTCCATAGACTGGCAAATCAGTTAAGCGAGCATGACGACAACGACGACAACCTAGTCGGAGTTGGCAGCAGCTGACCAATTCCCTTTGTATTTGTGTGTGTGTGTGAGCAAACAAAACGAGAGTTTAACATAATCATATCATATCGTTGTAGGCATCACATCGCTACTGCTGCTGTTGCTGCTTCCTGAGCAGCAGCCACTTAGGTAGCTTGGACACAGGATGGGGATGAGGATGAGGATGCTTCTGCCATTTGCATATGACTCTCCCTCTCCCCTTCAGTGGTTTGTTTGTTTGTTGGCAGCATTTAGGAGTTATCTATCTCTCTTTTATATTTTGGTCGCAAAACAAAAAAAAAACCAGAAATGAACGAAAACAAAACGGAAATCTGAAAACGCTTCTTGGTCTCTAATCAAAATGACAGCATCTCGGGGTTTGGTAATTGAGAATATAATTACACGAATTACAACGCAGTCGTCAGGTTTATCTGACCGTTAGCATGTGTTTAATCTCCATTGCCCTGTGTATCTGCTTCTGACAGGGCCAAGTGCGTATTTGTTCTCAAAGGCGCCCAGCCTGGGCCAGGCCTGGAACGGAACGGAACATGTGGCAGCTTTCACAGAGCGCTTGGCAATTTGACATTGTTCTATGTATGTGTAGATAGACCAGCAATTGTCACTTCCCAAAGCAATTACGCCACAATTTAAGCGTGTAAACAAAAAATTACAAAGTTGTTAGGGCAAAATGGCAAACATTGTGCAAGTCATCATTGTGGCGCCTCCAAAACTGACACACTAAATAAAATGGGAAAAGTGTAGGAGAGAGAGAGAGAGAGAGGCAGGGGAAAAAGTGTA
Organism: Lordiphosa magnipectinata; assembly: GCA_037044535.1. Taxonomy (NCBI): domain Eukaryota; kingdom Metazoa; phylum Arthropoda; class Insecta; order Diptera; family Drosophilidae; genus Lordiphosa; species Lordiphosa magnipectinata. Next base: position 615 of record JBAMBO010002512.1, on the reverse strand, counting down.
ATTTAATAATAACGTCCACAGTGAACACTCTCATAAAGAAACGCATGTTTGCATTACAATTTAAGCCTGCAGCCATAGACTAGACTACTCCCAGATGCGACATGTCATTCCAAAAATTAGGAATTCGTTCTTATGTTGATAAATTTTGTACCCTGTACCCTTTAAAAATGGGTTAAAAGGGTGTCCTGAAGTTGTCTAAATGTATGCCATTTCCGTCTGCCTTTATCAGCGTTTGTCAAGAGGAACGAGGTCAAAAAGAGAGAGTGTATTGGTGTGCGACCGCTGTCTAGCGACTGAAAGGCTGTTTGCTCTCTTGGCACATGCCACAGCTTGCTTGTAAATAGCGAAATGTGTTCGGCGCCTGCAGGCCAGGAGTGACAATCGCTGGTCTATATCAACGCGTGGATCTCGGAAAATAAAATTTGTGAAACAATTTTAAAGTTAGAGCCACGTGTATTCATTTAGGCCCTATATCAATCTATTCTGAAAATAACAATCAGATCCGACAAAAAACACTAAAGATAGTCAGGAACAATATTTCCTGCTTCTCAGCTTGGCAGCGAACCAAATCGGGGTTAACGATTAACGATTAACGATCTTAACGATTGGTGGTGA
>JBAMBO010002511.1:0-40540 GCA_037044535.1 Lordiphosa magnipectinata | reverse complement strand
TTGTCAATATAGAGAGACAATTCCTTCTATAATTGAGTAGGATGGAGTGTTTTTAACCATTATTTATTTGTAGTCGAGTCGTGATTAGATAGTGTAAAATTTATGGAGATGGTGGTGAAGGAATGGTGGAGAACCATTTCAATGGTGTTTCCCTGATGTAAGTTTTAGAAAATATTGAATATGTACATTACCCCTATTGTAGTGGGATTTGTGAAAAAAAAAAGTAAAAGTAAACAAGTTGAAACGTGTTTTGCCCTTTTGAGATCCGTTTTAATGAACAAAATTATGAAAAATTATAAATGAGAATTAAAACACACAAATTATTTTGCAGAGAGGAGAAAAATGAAGCAGAAGAAGTGGCGAAGGGAGCTGTGCCGGATTCTTTTTTGATCAAGTGAGTACTTTTTTACATACTCTGGGGTTGTAAAGTGGTTAATTGTTTAGCCATTCTGGAGTCCGTTGTATTTTGTTCATTCAAATCGTTTTACTAAATTGAAATTTTTTTTCCTCTTTTAATTGTTTCTATAGCAAAGGAAGACAAAGTAATTGTGTAGTCAAGGGGTGCACTGGCAGCGACAGGACATTTCAAATCCCCAAAGAAGAGGAGACTCGAAAGATCTGGATGAATTCGTTAAAGCTGAAAGAGGCTAAGCAACGAGCCCGCGTTTGCGATAGGCATTTTTGAATGCAAGACCTCGAGTGGAAGAGACTACGTAAATGTAGTTATCCCATTGGAAATATTGGTAAGTAATTAAAATTCTTAAAAGATTTAATTTAGAATATATCCCACCCAGCATTTCGAAGATCATTTTAACAAGAATCACATTTGTGAGTCTTTTTCGAGCCCATTTTATGATTAAGAATGGATTAATTTCATGTGCGATTTAAGGAATACTCGAAAATGACTTGTTCATTTGCTCAAAATGTGATTCATTAAAAAACCACTCGAAAAAGACTCGCAAATGATTCGAAAATGAGTCGAAATTTATCAGAAAAAAATTTCAAAGTACTGGAAAAAATCAAATTTTTTATTTTATTTATATAATATATATTCTTAATTTACTACTTTTATAACAAATATTTCTAATATTTTTAATTTTTTTTTAGAAAAATGTGAAATGTGAAAATTTAAATATCCTGAATAAGGATAAAAATATAGAAATTGCAATTTTAGATACATCTGCGGATGAAAAATTTCCAATTTCGTCTAAGGATGAAAAATTTGAAATTTTTAAACAAGATAGCAATAAAGAACCCTTGAATAAAGAAGCAAAATTCCACATCTTGGAGAAAGATAATGAAATTTTAGAAATTTCTGTGATAGATGACAGTGTCAAGTACTCTGCAGAAGAGTACGCTCAAGAAACAGATGATGACAGCCTAAAGAGTGAAAATATCTCTTTAAAATTAAAAATTCATAGTTTGGAGAGTGAAAATAGCTCTTCAAAATTAATAATTGATAGTTTAGAGAGTGAAAAACATTCCCCCTACTGCGATGCTATGAAATTTCAGGAACGGATTTATAAATTAGAAAATAAATTAAACGAGTTTCAAGAAATGCATGAAAATGCGTAAGCGTTTCATTCTGTTTTGGCAACGAAACGTGGCATTCATTCCAATCAGAAGGAAAAACATGTCCTATTGGACATTTACATGAACAGTCCAAAAGCATATTGCCATATGCGGGACAATTTGGGGTTCAATTTACCATTTATCACCACCCTGAAAAAATGGGCTCCTATGAAGTCATTTGAAACGGGCTTTTCAGGCTTACATATCGAATTTTTCAGACAAATTGTATCCCAAATGGAAGAATCTCATCGAAACTGTCAGGTCGTATTTGATGAAATGAGCATTAAGACAGATATAACATATCTGCCTAAAGCTGACAAAGCTGTTGGGATTGTCGACCTGTGAGATGGTTTAAATAAAAATGATGAGTCTTCCACAACCGCTACAGGAATGCTTGCATTCATGGTACGTGGGTTGTTGTCAAATTGGAAATTCCTGCTCGGTATTTAATTTATTAATCATAATGTTACTGCAAAACAGTATGCACATATGATTACAAGAGCTGTGAAATGTTCTACTTATGTTGGCCTGAAAGTTCGAGCCATAGTCAGGGATCGCTGCGCTATTAATATTAAAGCGTTTCGTATTATTGAAAATGAAGACCTTTTGGAGAAACCATGGCCTGAATTTATAATTGACTATGTGCACCTTTTTAAAAGTGTTAGAAAAAAACTTTTGAACCACAGTATTGAAACTCCTGATGGTATTGTTAGTTGTGATGTAATAAAGAAATTTTATGACACTGACAAAACTCAAGGACTACGCTTTGCACCAAAATTGTCGGAGAAACATGTTGATACGAACAATTTTGAAAAAATGAGCGTTAAATTGCTGAAATTGCTGAAAGCTGTACAAGTCTTTTCGACGACAGTATGCAACGCCATTGAGCTGAGCTATAAAGATGGTTCGTTAAAATTACTTCAAAATGCACTCGCAACAGCAAAGTGTTTGCGGACCATGAACAATGGTTTAGACTTGCTGAATAAAGGCAGTTATCGATCAGATGGTGTAATGCAAACTCAGATTGATGATTTCATAATATAATTGGAGTCCATTCGTATTGTTAGCACAACAATATATCCAAGGTCAAAATGTTTTGAAGTCCTGTGCTCTGCCTTTAAAGGAATCGGCAATGTTTGCAATAACCTTCTGAAAGAAGAAGGTGTCAATTTCATTTATGCAAGCCGATTCAACCAAGATGCACTAGAGAATTGCTTTGGCTTGATTCGCAGTAGATTCGGTTCAAATACCAATTCAACTGCAGCTGAAGCTCTCTGTGGTCTATGAAAATTGTCCCAAATACACGTTTAAAGAATGCTAATTGTCAGTCAGACGACGACTTTTCGTAAGACTGGGCATTCAACCCTAAAATGGGTTATAACTTAACCGAAACAGGTGAAAGTCCTTTCGATGATGCCGGAGAACTCTCCTCTTTGGTATAGACATGCAAGCGAATCAGAATGTCCGAATGACAAGGTCCAAGAACGTAACGCATTGCGTTATTTGCTTGGGTAAGTCATTTTAAAGAAACTAAACACCGTGAATTGCAGTCAATGCGAAAAAAATCTGGAAAAGATTGAGGAGTTGCTAAGTCGAACCGAGCAATTCATTGTGGCGAAGAACTATAGTTCTTCAGAACTATATTTAAAAAATCCATCTGATGCCATGTTAGAAATAGCATTGACACATTTGGAAATACTCAAAAAGAGGTTTAGCACATGTCCGAATCAAGTTAATATTAAATTTAAGATTATAAAAGCTTGCGTTCAAGAGACTAATGTTCATTATTGGTTTGCACAAGACAATTTGTGTCGAGAACATAGAAAAGGCATTTTAACACTGCTAATAAATGTTCCATTGCTACGTCATTGCAGATGGATGCAAGAGGATATTCTTAAAGAACAGAAAGCTCGAATCGAAGCAACAAAAGATAATAAAATAAGAAAAGAAATTGCTTCCCGTCCTCAAAAGAGAACAAGCTTTCATGATGTGGAGAATGTACATTCCCCATAGTTCAAAGAAATTGAAAAAATTAATGTATTTGTAAGAATTTTCATGAGTTTACAAAATGCAGACAACTGTAGTGGCCAGAGAATCTCACAATGGTTAATGGTTCATATTTTGGATACCGTTAGTTACATATCTATCCTCTTTGCTTCTCACTAAAAGCAAAGCATAGATCAAAGATCGCTCTCGCTTGGAATTATCTTGTTTGAAAGCTCTTCTTGCTTTTCGATTTCGCTACGCGTGCTCTGCTTAGCGACCACGATGTTCTTTATCTTTTTTGCCTTTGAATGTGACTGACGTGCATTGCACCGTCACGTAAATTTTGAAACAAAGTACAGCCCAAAAGTGTTTTACAAAATAAGAAAAGAAACTTAAACAATTTGCAAGTGCGAAATACGGCCTAAAGTGAAGACGCATAAGGGTAGCATCCCCGTGGAATATTCTCCACATTTATCTGTTGTACTGGCGTACATACAGCAATACACGGTTGCAGAAAAACTTCTGGCAGAAAGGTGACATTAAATGGCTTAGAAAGGTCCAGTGCAGGTGCTTAATAAATTCTTCTCTTAGGGAAAAACGCTTACTTCTTGGGCAAGTGGCCAGCGCAGCACCCCCGCCTAGCGCGACAGCGCTTTTACTACATTTGTACACATGTACATAGGTGCTGTGGCTGTCGAGAAATCACTCACCCGGCTCAGACTTGCACACCGATTTTGTTTTCCTTTGGATAATTTTGGCCAAGTTGGTGACAGACTACGTGAATTTCCTTTCGAGGGCTTCCCAAATAATTTCGAATCATGCTTGTTAATTGCGATTAACTTTTAATAATTCGCTTTTGCGAATAATTTTTGCTCAATTTAATTTAGAAATCTTTACTGCCCTAACGGGTAAAATAAGTTCATTAAACACTTTGTAAAACAGTTGCCATTTTCGTTCATATGAACATGAACCTTAATTTTAAAACTAAATGTTTAACTAAAATAAGTCGAAGTAATCTTTAGATTTTAGTTTATGACATATCAGCAGCTTCTCCACTTCCGTTTAAATTGGTTTTTTTGTAGTCCAAATACTAATTTTATTAATCACAGCCTCACAGCAGCTACGTCGAAGGGTCCTACGACCATCGTGCAGCGATGGATATACATGTGAGTTAAATTTGTAAGAAAACGAATCTGAACCAAGTGAAGTAAACCGATTTAAAACCTTACTGCGAATATAGCTGCTCATATCTCATATCTCAATTATTAGATTAAGTAAAAAAGCCATGTGCTAATCCAGTTATTTTCTTTTGCAACTATGCTATACTTTTTATATACCTATATATGAAATGCTCTTTGAAGTAATGAATACATAATGTTCTGTTAATAAATTTATATCTGTCATAACCAACATGCCTAGACAAAATCGAGTAATTTAGTTCTTCTAACATTGAGATAGGGGCAATTTATACATCAGCTCCGTGAATTGTCATGGTAGGGTGGGTGAAGACGAGCGTATGAACAACTACAACTGGTTCATACTTTAGGAAGAACTAAGGCTAAATCGTCATCGCTAATTCTCAATACTCTGTCGGGTCTATATGATCATAACATTTGTGTTCCTTTTTTTTATTTTGATATTTAACTTATTTGAGTAGTTTCTGTAACGTGCACTTTATTTTTTATGTTAATGTGCTTTGGGTATGTAGGAATAGGAAAGAACCCCGACCTCCGACGAGCAAGCATAGAGCGATGCATAGTGCACAAAAACCCCTACTTCCTCTACCCACTCGATGGCGTTGCCTCGATAGCAGGTGAACCTTTAACAAGTGTACACCGGGACATTACACAACCTGAAAAGGCTCCCAACAAAAAAAAGCGATGAATAATGGTAAGAATACCGTTGAAGGCTGTCCGATCTACCTGCCTTCATCATTTATGGTACAGCTAAGATCGCTGATTAGGAAGAGTGGTTCCCTTCGAACCAGTCATATAGCTTAGATTCACTAACACAAGTAAATAAACACTCTTACAGATTTTTGCACTTATTATTGAATAACATTTATGCTTTACAATAGTGCTGCTTGCGGGCTCGAGGTCAAGAAGAAAACTCATTTGTTGATTTGTTTCCAATATATTTCGGATGCACATCGGCATCCGTCTTCAGGGACACTACAAGGAACAATTCACCAATTATAACAATACATTTAAACAAAATTTTGAACATTTTTACATACAACATTTTACAACTCTGTACCGCTTGACGTGGAGTTTAACACTAAGCTATTGTTTGTTCAGTAGGTGTCTGTATATGTGGGCGCAGTTGTCGGTGTCCGTTTTGTAGTTTAGTCTCTTGTCTGTTGTTGTATTTATTATATGTAACATTTCGAGAGTGAAGCGTTTCTTGTAGTTGTTCTCTTGTTGTAAGATTGTGGTTTCTTCGAAATTCGGCGAGTGTCCGCTCTCCATACAGTGTGTCGACAGTGCAGTTTTTTGTATGGTAGTTTGGTGTCGGAGTTTATAATCGGATTTGTGTTGGGATATCCTCGTTTTGAGTTTTGACTTTGTTGTTCCTATGTATAGTTTGTTGCACGCGTTTTCCGAATTCCCATTACATGGTATTTTGTATATCACATTACTTTTGTCTGTTTTGTCAATTTTAGACTTCGTCTTGTTGAATAGTTGTCCCATTGTGTTTGTTGGTTTGTGAGCTATTTGTATGACATTTTTGTTGAAACAATCGGATTTTGCAAAACGTTCTGAGAGGTCCGGTACATAGGTTAGTGACCTATACGACTTGGGTTGTCTATCCTCTCTTGGATTTGCTGTCTTGTTTCTCTCTGTTAATGTTTTTATAACACTCATCGGAAAGTCATTATTCTGCAGTATAATTTTAATTTCGGAAATAACGTCATTGTGGTATGTCTCGTCGCTAATACTCAGCATTCTGTTAATACAACTAACCGCTGTATTTATAATCATATTTTTTGGGTGTTTTGAGTAAAAATTGATTATTCGTCCTGATGCTGTGGGTTTTTTGTACCATTTAAGTTTTACTTTATCTCCATGTCTATTAATAGTCGTATCCAAATAGGGAAGTGTTCCATCTATTTCCAACTCCGTGGTGAATTTCAAGTTCCGATGGAAAGAGTTGAGTGCGTCTAGTGTATTTTGGACCTCGGTTTCCTTGATTATTGCAAATAAGTCGTCTACATATTTAGTGAGCAGTCTTGGTGGGTGCGTCAGTTTCTTTATTGTGTTGTCAAGTAATTCTTCCATCACAATGTCAGCTATTACTGGAGATGCTGGGGATCCCATTGGCATGCCTTTCAATTGGGTGAATATCTGATCCTCGAACTTGAAATATCTATTTTCAACTATGCAAAATTTTATAATTTCCATAAACAGTAGTTTTGGTATGCTGGTGTATTCCTGTATTGATGTCCATTTCTTCCTAATGATGTCTAAAGCTAAATCTGTGGGAATACTCGGAAATAGTGAGACTACATCGAATGACACTAATTTCTCCTCCTCTGAAATGTGGATGTCATTGGTCCGTTGCTTGAATTCCATTGAGTTCTTCACATTGTAAATGGAATCAGCCGTAATGTTCCTTAATATCTGTACCATGTATCTACATAGCCCACTGGAGGGTGCATCTAAAGACGAGAAGTCAAAACTCAAAACGAGGATATCCCAACATAAATCCGATTATAAACTCCGACACCAAACGACCATACAAAAAACTGCACTGTCGACACACTGTATGGAGAGCGGACACTCGCCGAATTTCGAAGAAACCACAATCTTACAACAAGAGAACAACTACAAGAAACGCTTCACTCTCGAAATGTTACATATAATAAATACAACAACAGACAAGAGACTAAACTACAAAACGGACACCGACAACTGCGCCCACATATACAGACACCTACTGAACAAACAATAGCTTAGTGTTAAACTCCACGTCAAGCGGTACAGACGTGTTAAATATTGTATGTAAAAATGTTCAAAATTTTGTTTAAATGTATTGTTATAATTGGTGAATTGTTCCTTGTAGTGTCCCTGAAGACGGATGCCGATGTGCATCCGAAATATATTGGAAACAAATCAACAAATGAGTTTTCTTCTTGACCTCGAGCCCGCAAGCAGCACTATTACAATTAGAAAGGTCGCTAACCAACAACTTCATTTATGCTTTACATTTGAAATAGTAGAAATACTACATCATTGGTCATGCATAGTTCGGGGTATGGGCAAAATCATGGCAATGTAGTTGTGTGTGGGCATTTGTGGTTTTGAAAAGCAGTTTCTTAAACACGGTTTTGTTACCAAGGAGATCCTATAGCTGTGAGCTGCGCTTATGCATTGATCGTGGCATAATTTCCCAAATAATATGCCTCGATTTGGATAAAAACATGTCTAAATTGGCCAAATTAGGAAACTTTTCAGACATATTTGATCCAATTAGTTGCTTATGAAACCCTAGTTTTAATTTTGAGTTCTGAAAAATCTACAATCATTGCTATTATTGCTTTATTTTTAACAAAATTTTAAACCATATTTTTTGCCTATGGGAGCTTAGCTATAGACACATAAAAAAATGTGAAATACTCGGCTACTGGGGCAAAATTTCAAGCCCAAAATAAAATTTTCTATTAAAACTACATTTCTCGTGTACAGAGTAAAAATATTTTACCAATTCGTCTAAACCAAACGTCGTTCCAATGCCTTATCTTCCTCTATTTACTATAAACATGAAATTGTCTAGTCTGACATTGCTATTGCATGCCATCAATGGCTATTTTTATCTTATTATACCCTTGCAAAGGGTATTATAATTTTGCCCAGAAGTTTGCAACGCATAGAAATATTCATTTCCGACCCCATAAGCTATATATATTCTTGATCAGGGCGACGAGCTGAGTCGATTGAGCTTTGTCCGTCCGTCTGTCTGGCTGTCCGTCTGTCTGTCCGTCTGTCTGTCTGTACGTCTGTTTCTACGCAAACTAGTCTCTCAGTTTTATAGCTATCGAGCTGAAATTTTGCACAGAGTCTTCTTTTTACTGCACGCAGCTAATATGTCGGAACCGACCGGATCGGATGACTATATCTTATAGCTGCCATAGGAACCATCGGTCAAAAAATAGGTCTTAGTGAAAAAAACTTTTTTGTTTTCAATGAAAACGTCCTTAAATTCGGTCATAATAAATATAATATGCTTTCAAACAGATTTGCAAATTTTGGTCAAGATCGGATGACTATATCTTATAGCTGTCATAGGAACCATCGGTCAGAAAATGAGTCTTAGTGAGAAAAACTTTTTGTTTTTGATTAAATCGTTCTTAAGGTCGATGATTATTAATATTAAACGCTTTCAAGCTAATTTGAAAAAGTTGATCGACATCGGGTGACTATATCTTATGGTTTCCATTTTTTTTGTTTTTTATGTTAGCGTCGTTAAACTTATTGTATATACTTTCAAATATATTCGCAAAATTTGGTCAGAACACAACTATTTCAATTTAATATCTGACTTTTGCAAGTCCTATTTCGCATTGGCCCTTACACAAAACCAAGATTTGATATACATGGGTAAACCTTGCTTCGAGCTGTTGGTGCAGGTGGCCGAAAGATGCAAGCCGATACTGGCACGCTCCTCGTTAGTGATGTTGAGTCAACTGGGTGAAGCTTTGCGCTTAAATGCGGATCCCCAAATGAACCAACGCTTTCAACCCCATATAAAACGTCTGGTACAGGCCATGTTAAAACATGTCCAATTGCCTGAGAATCAGTTGGGTTTGCTAGAGCCCGACAGTGAATTGTCACTATTTCGTGACATACTGAGCGAAACACTCTTGGATTTGAGCGAACTGCTAGAACCGGAAACGGTCTCCAGTCTGATAGAAGTGGTGCAAAATCCACAAGCCTTGTGGTCGAATGTTGAAGTATCTCTATTCTACATGACAATTTTGGTAGAAAAACAACCGGATTTGATTTCCCGCATACTGGAGCCCATGTTTTCGCACCAACATTTCGCTGTGCGCTATCAGGCCATACAATTTCTGGCCAAGTGTCATCAGTGGCTAAGACAAAATCCGAAGTTTATGGATAATTTCCTTAATTATCTATTGGATCTATTGCGTGAGCATAGTCCGCTCTCCAACTGTGCGGCCAAAGCTTTGGGTAGCATCTGCCAGCAAAATGGTGAGCTGCTGCTTAGTCATGCAGAGGAAGTGATAAATGTTATTTACCAGCTTGATTATTTCTGCTTAGAAGACGAGATAGACATGGATTTATTCAAAAATCTCTGTCTGGTCTTACAACCTGTACAGGAAGTTGCAGACAGATTATTAAGCTTCCAATGGCAAGCTCTAAGTAAATATCAACAAGACTCCAGCCTTACTCACTGGCCTGGACCTGCACGTTGGTTAAATCGTGCGATTAGCGTTATTCGCCAATTCCAGCTCCAGGATTTGTACTCTCATCTCTCAATCGTGGTCCTGTTTGGCTTTAGCCCTGTAACGCTGCTGGCAGGATCCTAACTTTTCGAAACGATTGATAATTTTAATGGAGCTGATGCTCCCCGCTGTGGTTCAACCCTTGGCCCTGGCCAAGCAAATGCTGCAGTCCTTCTCTAATTTGTTTGGCTTGCATAAGCAAGCTGTTTACTTAAGTTTACCCGCATTGGTTTTGCGCTACTTGCCGCCCGAGTCTAATCAAATACAGCTATTGACGTCCTTCATGTCACCCACCTTTGAGGCATTGAAACAGGAACATGGTTTTATCGTGCATTAAGACATTTTGGAGCATTTTTTTCGTTTTGCCTCAAGTTTCACTGCTGCCTTTCCGTTGGCCTTATTGGACTTGTACTGTTTCGAGTATCTACTGGATTGTGCTCTGGCCTCTATTGCTCCAGCCAACTATGGAGGTAACCTTCAATCTGTGTTGGAATTTTTAAGCTGTTTGTTAAGCTGTAATTGCTTGGATCGCTTGCAAACATTGCTACAGACGCAGGGATCCGTCTTGCCGGATAATTTGTGCCACCTAAGCATATTTAAATTATACAAGCGCGAGAAGAACCTGCTGTACATGGTGGCCAACGTGCTGGGGCAGTTTCACCACGTTATGTCCTTTGAAGAATTACAGGACTTTGTTTGGCCAGTTTTGGAGAAACCTGCCAATTGTATCGGATAGCGGAGAAGACGGCAACAAGACTACCACCTCGATTAGTGAAGAGATTGGGCGTCTAAGCAGTGCCATTTGCTTGACTGGCGATCAGAACCAAATCGCCAAATCTTTCGAGAAGTTGGTGTTGATCCACAATGGTATGGCCCTTGAATAGGCAACGCTTTTCGCTAATAAAAAACCAAACAAAATATGTTAACCAGGTCCATTATCCCAGTAAATCCAAGACTTTGCTGAAATAAGTTTAAATTAATGAAAACTAGTAGTGGAAATTCGAAAAGGTTTGTGGAAACTGTTTTCTGTTGTGCGTTGAATGAAAGGCAGAAATTATCTTGTCTATAGAGCACCATTTGCTTATTGAAACAAGTAAGAAAGTCGGTCAAGCTCGACTGTAATATACTCTGTACCTGCAGTAGCTGCTGCTGCACTGCGGCAGCGAACATTAGTAGTAGTTGTAGTAATCTTTTTTAAATTATGATAATATAGAAGATCGATGTTTACGAAATAACAAAGTTAGAAGTACAAACTATTTCAACAAAGAGTGATTTACATTCAACGTTGATCGACTTGGTTTGAAATCGTCGGTCGATCCGCCGCCGCACAGTGGCTCGGTTGCCAAAAACTCCTTGCGAAAATCAAATATCGAGTTGTTGAATTTGGCAATTCTATTGATACACTTTAACTAGGAATTGATCAAGCTATTTAATTACGTTTATAAAATAATTTTACAATTTTTCAACTTTTGAAAATGTGAAAATAAAAGTGCCTAAAAGGGAAAAGTTAAATGCATATCTCTGAAAAAGCAATAAACACAGAGACTTAGTTTTTTTTTTCTGTTTTAAAGGATGAATTTAGAATACCAATTTGTAAATTAGGAAAAAAAATATTAATTTTATTTGATTAAATTTTTTTACTTAAAACTAATATATTTTCTTATTTTCAATAATTAGCTTGACTTTTAAGAAAAATGGCCGGCGTGCTCAGAGATTTGAATTCGCAAAAAGTTATAGATAATATTCAAAAAACAAAGTAAAACATAAACCATTGCTGCAATTCTGCCCGATTTGAGATATTAGCAGAGGTCGCAAATATCGGTCCCCCGTTTGCCTTTGTCAGAAAATAACACTTTTCGCCAGGCACATTGAATAAAGGTACCAGAACAATCTTTAACTGCGGTCACTGCTTCTCTTTGGTTGGAGAGGAGATGACCACAGTTTTTTGTTTTTTTTTTTCCTCTCAGGTCTGACTGAGACCTTTTGGCTAAACTCACGCATTCAATATGTCGTCTTCGTATGTATGCATTGGTGTGTAATGCTCGGCTAACAATATGAATGCGATAAACCATGATACAATTATACAAGGTAGTCCACTCGGCAAAATCATAGTCCCTTGATATAAGTGCGAGTGAAAGAGCGTTGAATAGTAAGTTTGAGTGAAACGGCTACACAGTGCGTCGATTAACCCGCGCACGGTGCATGGGGCTAAAAGTTTCCTTAGTTATGACAAGAGTTGTAGTGTTATAATTTTATTTTTATTAGTTTTGAATTTGACATTATTCTTTGTTTTTTTTGTTGAACAGCCATTCTTTTGTTTAAGCTCTTAATTCTAAAAAATATACGTATCTTAAAATAAAATTTTTTTATATTTACACTGATATCGACCTGCTCAGCGGCGTTTAACAATGTTTGTTTTACATTTTCTGTTATTTTAAATGTATCTTTAACAATATGTAAAAGTATTAATTCTAATTGTTTTATTTTGTTTTTAAATGTCGATGAAGGTTTCATGAGTCCTCCATGCGACACCTCATCTACGTATGTGAATGTCGACTCTTTGGCAAACTCATTAGACAAATTTAATTTTTTTATGACGTAACCAGCCAGGTATTATCCTACGTCAACTCGTCTATGTCTGCTGCTATGCTGTCATCAAAATCAAATTGGAGATTGCAATCTTCATGCTCGTTCTCTTTGTTGTCAATATTTTGGACGGCTTGAGAAAAGTCAAGATTAAACCAGTCATCAGAATCGTCTTGCTTGCCATTCAACAATTTTGTGTTCTTAGCTAAATAAGATTTAAAGGTTATAAATAACTGACAATAATTAAAGAAACATGAATGACAGCACAAAATACGGAGCACAATACAAACATAGAAACATTGCTGAAACATAGATCTAAACATTTGACAATTAGTGTTGTTAATATTAATGAAATATTAATCGGTTGTTTTTGTTATACCTGTTATATATTTTCTTAGTCTATACTTAAACTGCAGTGGAGTCGGATGGTCGAACTGTCCACCTCTCGACCGCATGGCCCCAAAAAAGTTTTCAAGAATGTCTTGGTTAAGACGACTTGTTAAAATATATTCTAAGCCATACTTTTCCACCAAGTAGCTATGCAAACAGTCAAGGGATACATTGCTTACCAAAATGCCTTTTTGGAAGGGCAGCTTACGATTGCCAACAATATCCGTATTATCCATAATCTTTGACATTTCAGCCAAAATGCCTTGTTGCATTTTTAGTTGCTTTCCGTAAGGCTGCGTCGTTTCGATGGAATTTGCTGTTGACAGTTTTGTGTTGAACACATCGAACCAATCGTTGACAAGATTAAAGAAATCTGCTGTTTCGCACGGGTTCTCTATTATATTCCCCAAAGCATAGCAACGTCTAATAGAACTGGCGGTTGTAAGGGAGAAAAGTTGCGTTGCCAATTTAACTTTTTGTTTAGCCAGCGACTCAACATTAATGTGACTATCGGTAATCTTAAACAGTATCGACACGTCGGACTGAGCACACTGCCGAATTGTCTGCTGGATTGTCGCCTTTGTCAACTTTTTTCCGTTGATGTTTAATCCGGAGCCGATATAGTGGTTACGGATTAACTTAACCAGGTGTGGAGTGTCGGAAAAAACAAATACTTTTAAATGCGCATCCGCCGGATGGCTAAACCAGGTCTTTGCTAAAAATGCAAATAAATTAAAATTTCTGTTATGTACTCATTCGTATAAAAGACTTACTCTCCGATATACCAAGCTGTCTCCATAGGCTTTGATTTCCAGGGCCCAAATCTGACACAATAGCTACTACTGGAAAACCTTTCTTGTGCAGCTTTATCAAAATGGAGTGCAGAGTAACTACGTCCATTGCAGCGTTGAAATCGAAGAATACTGGTTGCTTCCACGATTTCTTCAAGCCACGTACCATAGCCACTTGGACATAGTTGATTGGCTCAAAGACAACGTCCGCTGAGCTGTCATATTCGAAAGCAGCAGCAACCTTCATCTCATCGAAGCACAAGACGCAGAGCTTATCTATTTCGGGCATATCTTCATTTTCCATAAGGTCAATCACGACATCAAGGGTTCCTGGTGTAGTTTTTACTTCTGCCAACCAATTATACAACGTTGAACGACACGGAAAAGGAAAGCCTTTCCTGTATAAATGACGGTAGGCACGAGGTCCCGCGGTATGGAGGCAAATTGCTGCAGACATGTCGGCTGCAGTAACGAGAGCGTAAGTTAAAGTCGGCTCTAACCGACTTCGATATACCCGTTACTCATGCATAGAAATGCTTAATAGCCATCCTGTGTGCCTGCGGTGAGACAGCCGAAAAGTATGCAACATTTTTTTAACTCGGCTATTTATCATCCGATCTTGATGAAAATTGAAGGGCTTATAGATGTTGCGAATATAAACTTAAGTTTTAAATTTAAAAAAAAATTGTGGGAGTTATTCAACATTTTTTATTGTGGGGGCGGGGGTGGGCGTGGCAAAAATTTGAAATAAACTTGATCTGCGTGCAGACAATAAGAGTCTACATTTCAAATTTGGTTGCTCTAGCTCTTCTAGTCTCTGAGATCTAGGTGTTCATACAGACAGACGGACAGACGGACGGACGGACAGACGGACAGACGGACATGGCTATATCGAATCGGCTGTTGATGCTGATCAAGAATATATATACTTTATATGGTCGGAAATGATTCCTTCTGCCTGTTACATACATTTGCACGACTTTAGTATACCCTTTTACTCTACGTGTAACGGGTATAACGAGAAGGCCAAGCTAACTTCGTCTGTACCCTTGCAAATGGAAATGTCACAGTTTAAGAACGCTTACATAAAAATCAAAAATTGTTGTAACTAAAACCCATTTTCCGACAGATAAACATCTGATTTCGACCAAATTTCGCGAATCTTTTTGAAAACATATTAAATTAACCTACGCCGAGTTTAAGAACGATAAATTGAAAACAAAAAAGGTTTTCTCACTAAGACTCAATTTCCGACCGATCGGCCCTATGGCAGCCTTAAGATATAGTCATCCGATTTCGACCCAATTTTGCGAATCTATTTGAAAGCATATAAAATAAGTCATCAGCGAGTTTAAGGACGCTAACAAAAATAAACAAAAAAAATTTTTTACCACGACTCATGTCCGACCGATCGGTCCTATGGCAACCATACAGCCATGCTCCCATTTTCGCTTTCGCAAAAATTTTACTATTTGGTCGCTAAATCGCAAAAGTAGTTGCTCCGAAATTCGCAAATCGCAAAATTTCGCCGATTTAAAACCGGCGACGTCTGAGTCCGTGGAATGAAAAGTAAATGGAAAATGTCGCTACAGTTAAGAGTTGCCTTCCTATGAATCAATTTTTTTAACATTCTTTGACTCTTTAAGATTGTATTTGTTGACTCTCTTATACAGTTTGGATTAAACTCTTGTGTTAAACAATTTTTTTCCTAACCCTCCCAAATTCTTTCCAAACCTTTCGACAACAACAAGTTGCGATTTGGCTATGGTATATATCGATACATGACTATCGATAACCGAATAAATTGCTAGAGTTGCCCAAGTAGACAGCAGAACGTAAAAAGATACGAAACAATGCTTAAACTTCACATACAAGCTTGATGATTTTTAGTTTTGGGTTAATTATGGTTTTAAATTATCTAAGTAAATACCACACAGAACTACAAGCAAGTTTTTGAATTGTAAAAATATGAGCGGCATGGTTGCAAAATGATGACTACGATCGTTGGCAACTCTGTCAGCTGTTTCTAAAGACTGTTTATTATTGAAACAAGCCAAACATGTAGGTATTTCGTCATAATTTAAATTTGCCTGTCTAATTTTATTCATTTTGAATATTATTATTCCATTAATTGTAGGGGCAAGCATAAGAATGCGAATCAGGATGAAATCATTCTCAAGTTTATGAGAAATAACCCTGATTTGGCCAGGGGGTTTGCCAAGGGCGATCGGATTGCCATTGATGCCAAATGGTCAAAGTTGGCATTTGAATTAAATGCGGCAGGACCTCCAAATAAAGACACTGCAGGTTGGAAAAAGGTATGTGCCTATAATTATATTCATCACCACAATGCTAATGATCCATGGTTCATTTAAAAGGTATGGTCCGACTGGAAAATTATTGTACGTAAAAAATTGGCACGTAACAAGCAGGAAGTAAAAGGTACAGGTGGTGGTCCTTACTCTCAAGTTGTGATTCAACCGATAGAGGAAGAGATTGCAAGGTTGTGTGGACTCTGTACAATGGTAGAAGGAACAGGTGCAATGGTCTTTGGTACACCAACTTGCAATGATATTCCACACATCAAGGATGAGACAACACCTGCCACCAAACAAATTTTGATTGTTGCCGATAAACGGCAATTGGACCTCACTGAGGATATGTTGCCCATACCTGAAAATGAACAATTGCATTTGGCTTCAGAGGATGTTATAAGGGAACCAAAGCCGAAGAAAGGTCGCACTATGGTTGCACCACAGAATTTGGATGATCTTTGTGCCACACAGGCAGAGACCTTGAAATTGATTGCCGACAACCTTCAAACTATGATGACCCAGCAGCAACAACACTTCCGAAATGTAGAGGATATCGAACGAGACAAATTGGAAGTGTTAAAATCCATTGCGAAAAAAACTGCTATTGTAGAAGATAAGTAGGGTTATTTTCAAAACATATTTTTAGTCTTAAGTGAAATGTTTATGTTCTTTATTTTTATCGACAAGTCTGCCGGATCCAATTGAAGTGTGCTGGCTACACTGTTTATGACTGAATTAACCAAAATGAAATTAACACATATCTCAAATGACGAATTTAAGTTTATTCTTTTAAAGAAGTCAAATTAAGAACGTTCAAATAGAATAATACCGAAACAACTATGATTTTTTGTTTATATTTGTATTTATATTTATTCAAACAGATTGCGTGCTATTTCATCCCTGACTCCAACACAATCATGACGATCTTGGAACTCAATAATGTTGTCGTTTTCCGGGGTTTCATCAGGGCTCCAATCATCATCAAATAATGGTGTCTTAAGCCTACGGCAAATGTTGTGTAAAGCGCAGCACACATTTATAATTCTGCCAGCAAACACGGGTTCATAGTTTAAGGATTTTTGTAAGCACCGAAATCCACTTTTTAAAACTCCAATAGTGCGTTCAACAATATTTCGTGCTGCGCAATGTTTTTTGTTGAATGTGTGCTGCATGGAACCACTTTCAGCACTTCTATATGGTGTTAAAACGAAATGTTCTAAAGCGTATCCTGAATCGGCCAAAACAAAGCTATCAATTGATGTTCGAGATATATACTCTCTTGCCTGACTATTCATCCAAATAAATGAGTCATGGCAAGATCCAGGATGAGTAGCATCAATAGCCAAAATTTCCATGTTGTAATTACACACCTGAAATAAAATACAAAATTTTACAAATGTGCAAACGTATTCGTTGTCTTGCATACCACCATGGCATTTAAACTGAAGTATCCTTTTCTGTTGAAAAACACAGATTCGTTGGTTGTAGGTTTTCTAATTTGAATGTGTGTTCCATCTACACATGCGTTAATGCTAGGAAGTTGGTATTTGGAGTAAAAGTAGTCCCGCGATTTCTGAATTTCTCCTGGTGTCATTTGCAAATTTATTTCCACTGCGCATATTGTCCTTTCCAGCAACTGAATAATGTTGTGGAGTATCTTCCCAAATGTACTCCTGCCCATGTTTATATGGTGATCCTTTGCAACAGACAACTGGTAAGAGCCAGTGGCAAGATACCGCAGCACTGCTGCTAGTTGAGTTGACTGCGCTATTCGGGATGATTTGAGATCTGCTCGTATTTTGGATAAAATTATTAAAAATGTTTGTTTATCCAATCGAAATGATTCCCAGAACCTTAAAACAATTAGCTTTTGATTTAAAATAAAGTTCATATTTTTATGCACACATGACTTACCGTTCATCTGACAAATGAAGTACTGACATATTTTTCCGTAAATGCTGTCTGCGTCTTAGCTGAAGAATTTTACGGCGTCGTTTTTCCTCAAAGCAGGCAATGGCAAATAAAAAAGGCATTTTAATTTCACTTGGAATTATTGCAAAACAAACTTTACAAATCTGTAATGGCGCTCATCAGCTGTTTTTGTTATGTGGAATGACACAAACCGGTTTGGAAATGAAACATTATCGATATCAAAAACTGACGAAATTCGGAGCACACTAAATTGAAATCGTACGAATTTGCTCAAATCGCAATTCGCAAAATTAAGTGAAAACCGGAGCATGGCTGATAGTCACCCGATGTCGATCAAATTTTTCAAATTAGTTTGAAAGCGTTTAATATTAATAAACACCGACCTTAAGAACGATTTACTTAAAAACAAAAAAGTTTTTTTTCACTAAGACCCATTTTCCCACCGATCGGTCCTATGGCAGCTATAAGATATAGTCATCCGATTTTGACCAAAATTTGCAAATCGGTTTGAAAGCATATAATATTAATAATGGCCGAGCTTGAGGACGCCAACAGCGAAAACAAAAAAGTTCTTCTCAGTAATACCCATTTTCCGACCGATGCTTCCTATGACAGCTATAAGATATAGTCATCCGATCTTGACCAAAATTTTCAAATCTGTTTGAAAGCATAAAATATTAATAATGACAGAAATGAAAAACGCTAAAATTGAAAACAAAAAAGTTTTTCTCACTAAGACCCATTTTTTGAACCATAGGTATCTATAAGAAATAGTCATCCGATCCGGTCGGTTCCGACATATTAGCAGAGTGCAGTAAAAAGAAGACTCTGTGCAAAATTTCAGCTCGATAGCTTTAAAACTGAGAGACTAGCTTGCGTAGAAACAGACGGACAGACAGAAAGACGGACAGACAGACAGACAGACGGACAGACGGACGGACAAAGCTCAATCGACTCAGCTCGTCGCCCTGATCAAGAATATATATAGTTTATGGGGTCGGAAATGAATATTTCTATGCGTTGCAAACTTCTGGTGCCATTCAACAGGCAACAGGTTGCCAGTCGCTTAGGCAATAAAATGAGAAGTCACTTTGGTGAAGATTGGCAACAATGCCGACAATGACAACAATACGAATTTCTATACAAACAGTCTTGGCAACATCACATGAAAATATCGAGAGATACACACACAGAACGAAATGACAGAGCGCGATATACATGCCCTCTCTTTCGCTGTTGTCTTTTCTCTATCGCATTTGTAGCCAAAAGAAAACAGCACGCAGCTGTTTGTCTTTGCGGACTCCGAAAGCTGCAACGCCTCGATGGCTTCATGTTTTTTATTCTGTTAACTTAACAGTGAGAGCGATTTCATCTCTGGTTATTTTGTCCTCTCTGCTTCAGTGCATGCTTGCATAGAAGAACTAACATAGAAGCACACTTTGAAACGCCTCTCTTTTTTGAGTGATGTTAACTCCATTGTGAACTTGTCACAATCTTCACAATACTTCATAGAGGCAACAGAATCTGTTACTCAAAATTATTGTCGACATAGGAAAACACGTTGGTTAAAGGGAGACGGACATTGCTTAAAAAAACTCAGAGAGTCAAAAAATAACTCAAAGAGCAAAAATGACAGCGAACAGCTGACAAATATCTGAGTATAAAGTTATCGACGCAACACATTGTGCTTCTATATTAGTTTTTCTATGGTTCTTCTATGATTATTGCTTGTTGACGCGGAAGGTTGTGTACGGACGATTTTTTTTCTTAATTTTTTTCTTAATCTTAACCCTTAGGTAGCAATATAAAAATGAATTATTGCCGCAAGCATGTACCGGGCGTCAAATTCGTTCATGCACCGAAATGTGTTGTATATATATATCTATATCTATATAATATCTATTCTAACTCAAAAACAACGATTAATTGCGAATTCTAAGTTATTAAAAATAAAACTATAAAAGCACTTCACCTCTTTGTATTATAATAGGCGATTTTAAACCCCACGGACCTGTTAAGGGTTAATTAACATACTCTTCTTCCGTTTCGTTCAATCTCATTATACGATGTGCCTTTCACTCGCACTTATTGCTAGCGTACGCTAAGGGACAGCTTTTTGCCGACGAGACCACCTTATTCTTATTCCATCATGGTACGCACATGCACAAAAATTAAAAGCAATTGGAAAAAGGCAACGGCAAAAACTTTTCTTAGAGAAAAAATAATTAAAATGGCAGAATTCTGGGTTTGGCCTACAAAGCATTTCTAAGCAGCTATGCAAAAAATTTACATCTTCATACTCAAAATTACAGAAGTTTCTTTAAAAAAAACCAAGTTTTTACCACTTTTTTTACAGTTTTTCAACTTCATCTTGAAACCCGTTACCAATTTGAACAATTAATATAATACAAAGTTGTCACTTAGACCTAAATAAACAAACCGTTAGAACGAAGCAACTTCATTTAATTACTCCTTCACATAGTTATAGGCCAACACGCATGTACAACTTTCATAAAAACTTGAAAAAAACGAATATTTTCGGTAAAAAGTAAAAAAAAAAAATTTTTTAATTATAATTTTTAAGTTATGGTTTTTCTACTATTTTATTGATTTAATACAAAACAATTGCAATTTTTGACTGTGTCAGCCAATTGCTACCAAAAACTGTCATTTTTCGAGTTTTGTTTCCAATTCTACATGTTTAAGGGCTATATGAATGACCAATCGATTGAAGTTGGTAAGTTTCAACTGTTTGTTTATTAAGTCCAAGCTACGTTTTTGTCCTCCATTGCTTAGTCAAATTCGTTACAGTTTTCAAAACAAAGTTGAAAAATAATACAAAATGAGGGGAACACATGACGATTTTACGAAATTTTTGTAATTTTGAGTATATAAGTGTGACTTTTTGTCTTGCTACTTAGGAATGTTTTGTAAGCGAAGCCAAAAGCAACAACTTCCTCTAAGACGTCAAAGCGAAACTTCAAATAGTTGACTAGATAAGGAGTTGCAAGTCCCAATCAGAAGCTCAAACCTTTAAAGTTCAATAAAAAGAAAACGGCAGCTAACCAGACCAATCCCAGCGAATGTTTTTGTACTACCATCATACTTTTTCAGAATTTTGTAGTCTCGATTATATCAACTTTTTAGTGTTGCACAGTGTAATCATCACACCCCATCGATGGAATTCATGTTTCCTTTTGACAATTGTGTTTTTCCAAAGGAAAGGACAAGCTGAAAGCTTGAAATATATGGCACGGATATATATAATCATATCTTCTACATATTTCAATATATTTGGGTTGCTCCCTGTACTTGTATGTATGTAGGAATGTGTATGATTTATATGTAATCCGTGTGTAGTTCATGCCATGCTCCCTGTAAAAGAAAAATCCTCATATCGACATTTTGTAAGTAGGTGGCTTGTACCTTCTGCACATATGTTAATATGAGTGTGATTTAACCATTTTAAAACAAAATTTGTCTGAAACTAACCCATTTACCCCTGTATGTGTTGAAAACACTCGACATCTTCTACATTTATCAATATAGAGAGGCAATTCCTTCTATAATTGAGCAGGATGAAGTGTTTTTAACCATTTTAAAACAAATTTAGTCTGAAATTAACCCATTTACCCCTGTATGTGTTGAATACACTCGACATCTTCTACATTTATCAATATAGAGAGGCAATTCCTTCTATAATTGAGGATGATGGAGTGTTTTTAACCATTTTAAAACAAAATTTGTCTGAAATTAACCCATTTGCCCCTGTATGTGTTGAAAACACTCCACATCTTCTACATTTATCAATATAGAGAGGCAATTCCTCCTATAATTGAGTTGGATGAAGTGTTTTAAACCATTTTAAATCAAAATTTGTTTGAA
Organism: Lordiphosa magnipectinata; assembly: GCA_037044535.1. Lineage (NCBI taxonomy): Eukaryota > Metazoa > Arthropoda > Insecta > Diptera > Drosophilidae > Lordiphosa > Lordiphosa magnipectinata. Next base: position 18,620 of record JBAMBO010002511.1, on the reverse strand, counting down.
ATTAACCCATTTGCCCCTGTATGTGTTGAATACACTCGACATCTTCTATATTTATTAATATAGAGAGGCAATTCCTTCTATAATTGAGTATGATGGAGTGTTTTTAACCATTTTTATTTGTAGTCGATTCGTGATTAGATAGTATAAATTTATATTTATATTTTGTTGTTATTATTCAGATTCGGCAATGAACAAGTTTATGGAGATGGTGGTGAAGGAATGGTGGAGAAACATTTCAATGGTGTTTCCCTGATGTAAGTTTTAGAAAATATTGAAAATGTACATTATCCCTATTGTAGTGGGATTTGTGAAAAATAAAGTAAAAGTAAACAAGTTGAAACGTGTTTTGCCCTTTTGAGATCCGTTTTAATGAACAAAATTATGAAACATTATAAATGAGAATTAAAACACAAATTATTTTGCAGAGAGTAGAAAAATTAAGCAGAAGAAGCGAAGGGAGCTGTGCAGCGTTCTTCTTTGTTCTAGTGAGTACTTTTTTACATACTCTGGGGTTGTAAAGTGGTTAATTGTTTAGCCATTCTGGAGTCCGTTGTATTTTGTTCATTCAAATCGTTTTACTAAATTGAAATTTTTTTTTCTTTTTTAATTGTTTCTATAGCAAAGGAAGTCAAAGTAATTGTGTAGTCAAGGGATGCACTGGCAGCGACAGGACATTCAAAATCCCCAAAGAAGAGGAGACTCGAAAGATCTGGATGAAATCGTTGAAGCTGAAAGAGGCTAAACAACGAGCCCGCGTTTGCGATAGGCATTTTCGAGTGCAAGACCTCGATAGGAAGAGACTACGTAAATGTAGCTATCCCATTGGAAATATTATTAAGTAATTAAAATTCTTAAAATATTTAATTTAGAATATATCCCACCCAGCATTTCAAAGATCATTTTAACAAGAATCACCTTTGCGAGGCTTTTACTAGCCCATTTTGTGATTAAGAATAGATTAATTTCATGTGCGATTTAAGGAATACTCGAAAATGACTCGTTAATTTGCTCAAAATGTGATTCATTAAAAAAGCACTCGAAAAATATTATTTTTATTTATTAATATTTTTTATATTTTTAATTTCTTTTTGAGAAAAATGTGAAATTTGAAATATCCTGAATAAGGATTTCCTAAATAAGGAAAATATAGAAATTGCAATTTTGGATACATCTGCGGATGAAAAATTTCCAATTTCGTCTTAGGATGAAAAATTTGAAAAATTTAAACAAGATAGCAATAAAGAACCCTTGACTAAAGGAACAAAATTCCACATCATAGAGAAAGATGATGCAATTTTTTAAATTTCTGTGCTAGATGACAGTGTCAAGTACTCTGCAGAAGAGTACGCTCTAGAAACCGCCGATGACAGCCTAAAGAGTGAAAATATCTCTTTAAAATTCGAATTCATAGTTTGGAGAGTGAAAATAGCTCTTTAAAATTAACAATTGATAGTTTGGAGAGTGAAAAACATTCTCACAACTGCGATGATATGAAATTTCAAGAACGGATTTATAAATTAGAAAAAGAATTGCAAGATTCGAATGTTCTATTAAATGAAACGAGCAGAATAAATGAAGCTCTGTGATAACAAATTGCAAGCTGAGAAAATCGAGCTTGTACATCAAATTGAGAAATACAAACTCATTTTGAATAATATTGCATTAAAATATAATACTTCTGAGTTTTAAGAAATGAATGAAAATGCCAGAGCGTTTCATTCTGTTTTGGCAACGAAACGTGGCATTCATTCCAATCAGAAGGAAAATGAGAAGGCCAAGCTAACTTCGTCTGTGCCGAAGTTTTTATACCCTTGCAAAAGCTGTTTTTGAAATGACAGAGTTTAAGAACGCTTACATAAAAATCAAAAACATTTGTAACTAAAATCCATTTTCCGTCAGATGAACATCTGATTTCGACCAAATTTCGCGAATCTTTTTGAAAACGCATCAAATTAACAATCGCCAAGTTTAAGAACGATAAAATTGAAAACAAAAAAGTTTTTCTCACTAAGACTCAATTTCCGACCGATAAGTTCTATGGCAGCCTGAAGATATAGTCATCTGATTTCGACCAAATTTTTCAAATTAGTTTGAAAGCGTTTAGTATTAATAATCACCGACCTTAAGAACAATTTACTTGAAAAAAAAATTTTTTTTCACTAAGACCCATTTTCCGACCGATCGGTGCTATGGCAGCTATAAGATATAGTCATCCGATTTTGACCAAAGTTTGCAAATCTGTTTGAAAGCATATAATATAAATAATGACCGTGTTTGGGAACGCTAACATTAAGAACAAAAAAGTTTTTCTCACTAAGACCCATTTTTTGACCGATGGTTTCTATGGCAGCTATAAGATATAGTCATCCGATCCGGTCGGTTCCGACATATTAGCAGCGTGCAGTAAATAGAAGACTCTGTGCAAAATTTCAGCTCGATAGCTTTAAAACTCAGAGACTAGCTTGCATAGAAACAGACGGACAGACAGACGGACAGACAGACGGACAGACAGACGGACAGACAGACGGACAGACAGACAGACAGACGGACGGACAAAGCTCAATCGACTCAGCTCGTCGCCCTGATCAAGAATATATATAGTTTATGGGGTCGGAAATGAATATTTCTATGCGTTGCAAACTTCTGGGCAAAATTATATTACCCTTTGCAAGGGTATAAAAACATGTCCTATTGGACATTAACATGAACAGTCTAAAAGCATATTGCCATATGCGGGACAATTTAGGGTTCAATTTACCATTTATCACCACACTGAAAAAATGGGTTCCTCTGAAGTCATTTGAAGCGGGCTTTTCAGGCTTACATATCGAATTTTTAAGACAAATTGTATCCCAAATGGAAGAATCTCATCGAAACTGTCAGCTCGTATTCGATGAAATGAGCATTAAGACAGGTATAACATATCTGCCTAAAGCTGACAAAGCTGTTGGGATTCTCAACCTGTGAATTGGTTTAAATAAAAATGATGAGTCTTCCACAACCGCAACAGGAATGATTGCATTCATGGTACGTGGGTTGTTGTCTAATTGGAAATTCCTGCTCGGTATTTCATTTATTAATCATAACGTTACTGCAAAGCAGTATGCACATATGATTTCAAGAGCTGTCAAATGTTCTACTGATGTTGGCCTGAAAGTTCGAGCCAAAGTCAGCGATCGCTGCGCTATTAATATTAAAGCGTTCGTATTATTGAAAATGAAGACCTTTTGGAGAAACCAAGGCCTGAATTTATAATTGACTATGTGCACCTTTTTAAAAGTGTTAGAAATAAACTTTTAAACCACAGTATTGAAACTCCTGTTGGTATTGTTAGTTGGGATGTAATAAAGAAATTTTATGACACTGACAAAACTCAAGGAGTTCGCTTGGCACCAAAATTGTCGGAGAAACATGTTGATCCGAATAATTTTGAAAAAATGAGCGTTAAATTAGCTGTACAAGTCCTTTCGAAGACAGTCAGCAACGACATTGAGCTGAGCTATAAAGATGGTTCGTTAAAAGGACATCAAAACGCACTCGCAACAGCAAAGTTTTTGCGGACCATGAACAATGGTTTTGACTTGCTGAATAAAGGCAGTTATCGATCTGATGGTTTAATGCAAACGTAGATTGATGATTTCATAATATATTTGAAATCCATTCAGATTGTTGGCACAACAAAAGATCCAAGGTCAAAATGTTTTGAAGACCTGTGCTCTGCCTTTAAAGGAATCGGCAATGTTTGCAATAACCTTCTGAAAGAAGAAGTTGTCAATTTCATTTATGCAAGCCGATTTAACCAAGATGCACTAGATAATTACTTTTGTTTAATTCGCAGTAGATTCGGTTCAAGTACCAATCCAACTGCAGCTGAAGCTCTCTACTGCAGAAAAAATCTGTGGTCAATAAAAATTGTCCAAAACACACGTTTAAAGAATGCTAATTGTCAGTCAGACGACGACTTTTCGTTAGACTGGGCATTCAACCCTGAAATGGGTTATAACTTAACCGAAACAGGTGAAAGTCCTTTCGATGATGCCGAAGAGAACTCTTCTCTTTGGTAAAGACAAGCAAGCGAATCAGAATGTCCGAATGACAAGGTCCAAGAACGTATCGCATTGCGTTATTTGCTTGGATAAGTCATTTTAAAGAAACTAAACACCGTGAATTGCAGTCAATGCGAAAAAAATCTGGATAAGATTGAGGAGTTGCTAAGTCGAACCGAGCAATTCATTGTGGCGAAGAATTATAGTTCTTATGAACTATTTTTAAAAAATCCATCTGATGCCATGTTTGAAATAAAATTGACACATTTGGAAATACTCAAACAATGTTTAGCACATGTCCGAATCAAGTTAATATTAAATTTAAGATTATAAAAGCTTGCGTTCAAGAGACTAATGTTCGGTATCCTTATTGGTTTGAACAAGACAATTTGTGTCACGAACATAGAAAAGGAAGTTTAGCACTGCTAATAAATGTTCCATTGCTACGTTATTGCAGATAGATGCAAGAGGATATTCTTAAAGAACAGAAAGCTCGAATCGAAGCAGCAAAAGATAATAAAATAAGAAAAGAAATTGCTTCCAGTCCTCAAAAGAGAACAAGCTTTCATGATGTGGAGAATGTACATTCCCATTGTTGCCGAAATTTAGGTCTGCCAGTAAATTAAGCCCAGCAGCAGTCAAAATAAATATAACCAAATCAGCTGCTAGTCATATCAAATGCAATTCACATGCAAAGACAACAACAACAACAAACTATGCTAGGCAGCGCACAGCGAAGTTACAGTTTAACACTCTTCGCTTTGAGCTTGCCATTCTTAGCTGTTCTTTATCTATGTATAAGTAAGACACATTCAGATGCGCTGAATCAAATGTAATAATAGGTGAAGCCAAATCTCGTGGCCAGCCTCTAATTTAGTTGTTTGTTCGCTGTCGAGAGACGAAGACTAGGGTAAGAACTAAGTTTATGGAAAATTGCGACCGGACCTAACCTAAGTCAAATTGCAGTTTTTTAAAGCATCAGCTATATCACACCAACATACATCAGCTACATCATACTCTCATACAGCTACGGCTACCTGAGTGAATCTAGATTTGATCATCGCAAATATATAAGAGACAACGTGCCATTAAATGTGTTTGAGCTGGTTCCATTTTTCTCATTTGCGGTGCGAGAAAACTAGTCGGACGTGCAACACCCATAGTTCAAAGAAATTGAAAAAATTAATGCATTTGTAAGAATTTTCATGAGTTTACAAAATGCAGACAACCTGAAAAGGCTCCCAACAAAAAATAAAGCGATGAATAATCGTAAGAATACCGTTGAAGGCTGTCCGATCTACCTGCTTTCATCATTTATGGTACAGCTAAGATCGCTGATTAGAAAGAGTGGTTCCCTTCGAACCAGTCATATAGCTTAGATTCACTAACACAAGTAAATAAACACTCTTACAAATTTTTGCAATTATTATTGAATAACATTTATGCTTTACATTTGAAATAGTAGAAATACAACATCATTGGTCATGCATAGTTCGGGGTATGGGCAAAATCATGGCAATGTAGTTGTGTGTGGTCATTTGTGGTTTTGAAAAGCAGTTTCTTAAACACGGTTTTGTTACCAAGGAGATCCTATAGCTGTGAGCTGCGTTTATGCATTGATCGTGGCATAATTTCCCAAATAATATGCCTCGATTTGGATAAAAACATGTCTAAATTGGCCAAATTAGGAAACTTTTCAGACATATTTGATCCAATTAGTTGCTTATGGAACCCTAGTTTTAATTTTGAGTTCTGAAAAATCTACAATCATTGCCATTATTGCTATATTTTTAACAAAATTTTAAACCATATTTTTTGCCTGTGGGAGCTTAGCTATAGACACATAAAAAAATGTGAAGTCTCGCCTCTTCAAAAGACCTGGAAAAACAGCAGACTTCACCAAATACTCGGCCACTAGGGCAAAATTTCAAGCCCAAAATCAAATTTTCTATTAAAACTACATTTCTCGTGTACAGAGTAAAAATCTTTTACCAATTCGTCTATACCAAACGTCGTTCCAATGCCTTATCTTCCTCTATTTACTATAAACATGAAATTGTCTCGTCTGACATTGCTATTGCATGCCATCAATGGCTATTTTTATCCTATTACTTCATATGATTTCATACGTTGCCCCTCGATTTCTTTTTCTCATGTCCCAAATGATTTACTTTCGTTAAAATCTAAATCTAAAATCAACGTATAGTAAGTACTCGCATGCCTATCCTATCCACATTTATTTTTCCAAATCACTTGAGCAGCGTACATTTTCAACTACTTCAAAGAATCTTTTAATATTCCCTTGCATACAAAGCAGTCACGCTCTGACATTAAATCACTCATACGCAGAGCTGCAATCTTATATCCACCTGCCACCTGCCTTAGCACACTCACGGTCAAAAAAGGAAACGTATTTATACACTCAGTTAGTCGGGCGGCTTGACTAAAGCACTTGACTCACATACCAACAATGCTAAAACACTTACGGAATGTCGCTTTTCCCTGAATGACATCGCACGACATTTCGTTTTACACCTCAGTTGGGTGCCTTGACACCGCAACATGGAAGGAAATGAGTCTGCGGACAAACTGGTCATAATAGGTACCACCATTAAGCTCCTTTCAGGGAAGAGAATAGGGATGCCTATGGCAACATATAAGCTTCACACAAAAGCTAAAACACTCCGTCTTGCTGCGGATCGGTGGAAAAACCTGTCCTCCTGTGCTGTAGGTAGACTTACGTGGTGTATTTACACACTTTTCCGTCTCAGAAGGGACCACATATCACTTCTGGTGTGAACCCTCATGGGCTACTGTCTTTTTGGCAGACACGCAGCACGCCTAGGCGTCACTTACCATGACTTCTGCACAAGTTGTGCACACGAAGAAGAGGAGGAATCTTTACAGCACATTCTTTGCCATTGCCCCGCCTTGAGTAGAAGGAGACTCAGGACATTTGGTGAAGAGATCCCAGGCTAGAGATCCCAGCTCTACTCAAATTCATTCTGACCACACAATGGTTCAGTAACGAGGACCCCCTCAGCATTAAAATGGGTTAATAGGGAATAAATATGGCATCGCAATGGGCCCAATGTGGCCTAAGTGAGAGAGCACCTTATCGCTCTCAGCCATCGCAACCTAATCTAACCTAACCACGACCAATTGTTCCCACTTCCTTTATTAACTTTTCCTTTATTAACCTCTGGCCGTCTAACACACGTTCATAATAGTCTTAGGTCAATTTTGCAAATTTCGCGATTTTTGGTCCGTTTAATCTACTCCTCCGTGAACGGTGTTCCGCAGTCAAGAAACCCAAAGTCGTGCATTGTTGCTAAACCTGTATAAACGATACCCTATTTGAATTTTTGTTAGATTTAACCCCCATCCCCATCCATAGTTCAGCCCCCTCCCCACCGATCCGAAAACTACTGCCATAAATGAAATCGGAGCACCCAAAATCCTGTAAAACGATACACCGTTTGATTTTTTGATTAATTTTAACCCCTCCCCCCTCGATAAGTCAGCCCCCACCACCCGATCGGAAAAATATGGCCAAAATGACCCAATATGACCCAAAAACACCCGAGTACTGATTTTGACACGTCTAAGCCCAAAGACAACGACGTTATGGTTTTCTGCCGATCAGTTTTCCATTCTGCCTTGACCGTGATCACCCACTTTCCACCCAGGGCGAATGAATTTTCTAGAAGATTGGTATGCAGCTTTTTTGTAATATAATTGAAATTATACTTTTTTTTTGTAAATGGTCCTGGGCATAACTGAGAAGTACACCAGCTTAGAAATATCCATACAAATCATTAAGAATTTTAAACAGATCTGCAGTTTTTCATGCATTGTCGACATCATCGACCCTACTTAAGGGTTAAGGAAATTAAGAAAAAAACGACCGCACACAACCTTCCGCGTCAACAAGCAAGCTTGCACGAGACCACCTTATACCAAAGATTATACAGTGAATGTATCAGGCCTGTTCCTGTTTTCACTTTCGACAAAAATTGTCGAATTCGATTTTGTTAAATGTGCTGTTGTACCAAGTTGATTGGGTTAATCAGATTAAAAAGCTATAATTTGAATTCGTCGAGTACAGAGTAACTAGAAACCAAAGGTTTGAAACGGATTTTCTTGATTGTTAAAAGCAAAGAGAACATGTAAAAAATTCGGATTCACTTTAGTGAAAACCGGAACAAGGCAGTATGACTTTTATACCCGTTACTCGTAGAGTAAAAGGGTATACTAAAGTCGTGCAAATGTATAATATGTAACAGGCAGAAGCACTCATTTCCGATCATATAAAGTATATATATTCTTGATCAGCATCAACAGCCGAGTCGATATAGCCATGTCCGTCTGTCCGTCTGTCTGTACACTAAGAAAAAACTAGAACGAATAATTTGAGTACGAACGCTCTTGAAAAAAAAACTTGAATTGAATTTTCAAGAATTTCGCTCTTGGAATCGAGATAAATTCGTTCTAAACGTTCTCAATTTTGTTTTTTATAGGCAAGGGGGGTGAGGGCAACTTAACTTTGAGAGAGTAGCGTTGGAGTCGCTCTCGCAGAGAGTGAGGGCGCATGCGCAGTTGGTCGTTGAGAGAATGAGAGCGCAGAGAGTGAGAGCGCATGCGCAGTTTGTTGTTGTGCGATGCGTACGAAAGGCAACTGCGTTTATAAATAAGTGTGATTTCATCACGTCTTCTACCTTACGAGGGATAGCTGAGCTCGTTAAGCTGCCCGTCTCCTGTGTGTGTTTCAGTCTTTCGAGGTACCGAGTTCAATTCCCAGAAAAGTAAGTAAAAAAAAAAAAAATATCTAAGTGGTTATCTCAAAATCAATCACAACTTAAAACAAAGTTTGGTGGGTGCGCTGGTGTTGGGGTTGGTGTGGTTTGATAATGGTGAGTGGGACGGGGGAGGGAGACGAGACGGACCACGTCGGTGTCGGGTCGGGTCAGTCGTGTCTCTCCCACCCCCCACCCACCCCAAAAATTCTTTTTAATTTTTTTATTTTGAGAATTATTCGTTCTTGGATCAAGTACTGAAACTCTTGAATCAATAATTATTCATACTTGGATCAAGAGCTGAAACTCTTGAATCAGGAATGTCGGGATAAAAAATTCACTCTTGAATCAAGAATTTCGCTCTTGGATCAAGAATTTTCACTCTCACCGTACTTTTGAGAACGAATGCTCTTGATTCAAGAGCGAAATTCTCTATTTTTTCTCTGAGTGTATGAACACCTAGATCTCAGAGACTAGAAGAGCTAGAGCAACCAAATTTGAAATGCAAACTCTTATTGTCTGCAAGCAGATCAAGTTTGTTTCAAATTTTTGCCACGCCCACCCGCGCCTTCACAATTAAAAATGTTGAATAACTTCCAAAATTTTTTAGATATCGATCTCAAATTAACAACTTACATTTATATTCGCAATATCTATAAGCCCTTTATAAAGATCGGATAAAAAATACCCCAGTTACAAAAATGTTGCATACTTTTCGGCTGTCCAACCTCAGGAACACAGGAAGGCTATCAAACATTTTTCTCCATGAGTAACGGGTATATAGAAGTCGGTTAAGTCCGACTTTAGCTTATGCTCTCGTTTATTCTATGCTTGTACTCAACCAGCACAAATGAAGTCCATGCAATAAGCAATTATTTACTTTCGTACATTCCCATTGCGACGCCCCACGGGCTCGCAACCTATATATATCATCAACATATACAACTGAAGTCATATTTTAAATTTTGCCTTAGAATAATTTAAATAGTAGATTCCAAACACGCGCGCACTTTCCAACCACAAGTGCGCGCCATCAATCGATAGGCAGCCAGCTGATCAACCACGCCATCGTTATCGATATCGCGCGCTCTGCCACGATCAGCTGCGCTCGCTGCCACCGTCGGCTGCGCCCTGTAGCCTATAAAAGCAGAGCATCAACGCACTGACAAGTGACTCAGTCCAAGGTATACTTAACAAGGTAGCCACACTCGCTCTCTCACAACTTCTTATATAAATGTCAAAATGAGTACAAAAGAGAGCGAGAGAGTAATGAATTTCTGTACTCGCTTGATTCAAATCAAAGAAATTTGTACGTGCATGCAAGATATATGTACATATGCAAGCTTTCTGCTGCAACTAAGCCCAGCATACTTAAATAAATACAAGAAAGAAAGTCGGTCAAGCCCGACTATAACATACTCTTTATCCTTACACTCGCATTTGCTCACGAGTCAAACGGCCAGATAACACCCCACGCACAACGCGGTGCGCTCTCTAAGTTTCTCTCTCTGGGTTGTTGCTGTGGTTATTGGTGGGGGGTGGGAGGTGTTAACTGGCCGTTTTTTGCTTATAACTTGAGTATCGTTCATCGGATCTTTATCATTCCTTCATCAAATCGATAAATAATTTTGATTACTAGATATCTCTAGAAGGTACGAACCATCTATCAAAACTGTGGAAGATACACGTTTTTTCCAAATTGAGGGGGCGGGAGGGTGCGTATCAAAAATTTAAAATAAACTTGATCTGCCTGCAAGTAAGAGAAATATATGTCCCATACATGTCAAACCTCTATTTCTTACCATCTCTGAGATCTCTTCGTTCATACGGACGGACGGACAGACGGACATGGCTATATCGACTCGGCTGTTGATGCTGATCAAGAATATATATACTTTATAGGGTCGGAAACGATTCCTTCTCCCTGTTACATACTTTTGCACAAACTTAATATACTCTATGTACCTTCGGTACAGAGTATAATAAAAGAAGAATTATATTTTAATCTATGTTTATTATACCCTTGCAAAGGGTATTATAATTTTGCCCAGAAGTTTGCAACCCATAGAAATATTCATTTCCGACCCCATAAACTATATATATTCTTGATCAGGGCGACGAGCTGAGTCGAATGAGCTTTGTCCGTCCGTCTGTCTGTCTGTCTGTCCGTCTGTTTGGCAAGAAGTTGTGTCACAAAACCTATATAGGTGGAGTGATGTCGAGCATGACATGTCATATGGAAATAATTATTAAACACCCAATTTCATATGGTATTAATCATGCCATGCCGGCAATGTTAAACTATAAGCATTAAGTCAAAGTAGTGGAGTATCTTTATGATACATATAAGAAACCATACGTAAATGGTACCTTGAAACATAAATGACCGATGGCAAGAAGTTGTGTCACAAAACCTATATAGGTGGAGTGATGTCGAGCATGACATGTCATATGGAAATAATTATTAAACACCCAATTTCATATGGTATTAATCATGCCATGCCGGCAATGTTAAGTTATAAGCATTAAGTCAAAGTAGTGGAGTATTTTTATAATACATACAAGCAACCATATGCAAGTGGTACATTGAAACATAAAATAGCGATTTTCAGAAAATGTGTCAGAAAACCTACTCATGGTGAACGGTGGTCGTTCAGCTAGTTGTATGTAGTGGTTTGGGTACATTGGTTGCTACATATAAACTATTAAATAAAATATGGTGTTTCAACAAATCCGTCGTTATTATTTCTTTTTTAAATGCTTGGCAGCGACAACACCATATTGTAAGATTTTGGAAACTATGCCAAGGTATATGAAAGGGTTTATTCACTTTCAATATATATTTAATTAAGGTTTTCATTATCGTGAATATTTAAATCCATCGGGGGGCGGCAACGCATTTACAAAAATGGTTGCCTACCCCCCGTCTCAATGTACCAAATTAGGGCAAAAACCCTATAAAGATCACATATAAGTGTGTCTTATATTTGGTTTTTATCGTTAAAATATATTCATCCACTGTAGTTATTGAGTATAAAGTTTTACTTAATATATATCTTATCACATTATATTTAATACATATGTGACAAATTATTAATTTGTTATCAAAATACCTATGTTTATGCAAATGTATAAACAAGTTCACGTGTGATAAAATAAATTTAAGTGAAAATATAAAGATATTTTTGAACAAAATAATGATATATTATTGTAGATAGCCACCAAAAATACGAACATGAATGCTATAGAAAAATGGCCGTGTTCGTTATTTATTTGAAATCTATAATATATATTTTTTTATTCAAAAATATATATTGAGTTGTTATAAATTACATAATTGAAAAAACAAAAAAACATTATTCTGGTTGATCCTGCCAGTAGTTATATGCTTGTCTCAAAGATTAAGCCATGCATGTCTAAGTACACACGAATTAAAAGTGAAACCGCAAAAGGCTCATTATATCAGTTATGGTTCCTTAGATCGTTAACAGTTACTTGGATAACTGTGGTAATTCTAGAGCTAATACATGCAATTAAAACACGGACCTTTTGGGACGTGTGCTTTTATTAGGCTAAAACCAAGCGATCGCAAGATCGTTATTATGGTTGAACTCTAGATAACATGCAGATCGTATGGTCCTGTACCGACGACAGATCTTTCAAATGTCTGCCCTATCAACTTTTGATGGTAGTATCTAGGACTACCATGGTTGCAACGGGTAACGGGGAATCAGGGTTCGATTCCGGAGAGGGAGCCTGAGAAACGGCTACCACATCTAAGGAAGGCAGCAGGCGCGTAAATTACCCACTCCCAGCTCGGGGAGGTAGTGACGAAAAATAACAATACAGGACTCATATCCGAGGCCCTGTAATTGGAATGAGTACACTTTAAATCCTTTAACAAGGACCTATTGGAGGGCAAGTCTGGTGCCAGCAGCCGCGGTAATTCCAGCTCCAATAGCGTATATTAAAGTTGTTGCGGTTAAAACGTTGGTAGTTGAACTTGTGCTTCATACGGGTAGTACAACTTACAATTGTAGTTAGTACTATACCTTTATGTATGTAAACGTATTACCGGTGGAGTTCTTATATATGATTAAGTACTTGTATTTTTTTATGTATTCCTCCTATTTAAAAACCTGCATTAGTGCTCTTCATCGAGTGTTATTGTGGGCCGGTACAATTACTTTGAACAAATTAGAGTGCTTAAAGCAGGCTTCAAATGCCTGAATATTCTGTGCATGGGATAATGAAATAAGACCTCTGTTCTGCTTTCATTGGTTTTCAGATCAAGAGGTAATGATAAATAGAAGCAGTTTGGGGGCATTAGTATTACGACGCTAGAGGTGAAATTCTTGGACCGTCGTAAGACTAAATTAAGCGAAAGCATTTGCCAAAGATGTTTTCATTAATCAAGAACGAAAGTTAGAGGTTCGAAGGCGATCAGATACCGCCCTAGTTCTAACCATAAACGATGCCAGCTAGCAATTGGGTGTAGCTACTTTTATGGCTCTCTCAGTCGCTTCCCGGGAAACCAAAGCTTTTGGGCTCCGGGGGAAGTATGGTTGCAAAGCTGAAACTTAAAGGAATTGACGGAAGGGCACCACCAGGAGTGGAGCCTGCGGCTTAATTTGACTCAACACGGGAAAACTTACCAGGTCCGAACATAAGTGTGTAAGACAGATTGATAGCTCTTTCTCGAATCTATGGGTGGTGGTGCATGGCCGTTCTTAGTTCGTGGAGTGATTTGTCTGGTTAATTCCGATAACGAACGAGACTCAAATATATTAAATAGATATCTTCAGGATTATGGTGTTGAAGCTTAGGTTAGGTTAGGTTGCAATGGTTGAAATGGGTGAGAATCCCATTTCATCACTTAGGCCAATGAAGGCCCGTTGTGTTACCATATAACCCTTTCTACGCTGCGATCGTAGAGGGAGGGTCTTTCCCGTTAAACCATTTAGAAAATATCACAAATTTGAGTAAAGAGGCTAGATCTATTTCAGAGATGTCTGACAGATCGTTTAGAAAGGGACGACCCAAAACTGTGAGTCGCCTTCTGCTAAGAGCTGGGCAATGACAGAAGAGGTGTTGTACACTCTCCTCCTCGTCCACTGAATTGCAGCTTCTACAGAAGTCATTGTGTCTGATGCCTAGCCTAGCGGCGTGTCTACCTATTAGGCAATGTCCAGTAAGGGCCCCTACTAGTAGGGAAATATGCAGTCTTTCTAGACGGAGTAACGCCCTAGATTTTTTAATACTAAGAGTAGGCCATGTAAGCCTAGATACTTCACATGTGTGTATTGTTTGCCATCGATTCATGGTTATTCGATGAGTAGTTTCCTTTGTTTGTAGCTTAAAGGTCGCAAGAGGCACCCCTATGTTGCTCTTATCCGGTAAGAGCTGAGTGGTGGTGCCAAGTCTGGCGAGGTGGTCGGCCATCTCGTTGCCTTCAATGTTGCAGTGTCCAGGCACCCAAACGAGATTAATTTCGAAGTGCTGAGCCATCTCATTAAGAGATTTGCGGCACTCCGTAAGAGTTTTGGTATTGTTGATATAACCGTCAAGGGCTTTTAATGCAGCTTGACTATCTGAAAAAATGAATACTTTACTTCCTTGGATTGCGAGGGTTCCCAGAAGGTTGGTAGCCTCCTGGATGGCTACAACCTCTGCTTGGAAAACACTACAATGGTCAGGAAGCCGAAATGAAGTTTCGATCCCGAGCTCTGGACTGAAGACTCCCCCTCCTACCTGTCCACCCAGTTTGGAGCCATCAGTGTAAAAGTTTATGGCATTCGGTTTGCAGTGAGGTATTGAGTTCCAGTCCAGTCGACTCGGTATGGTGACTTTATACATGGTGGTAAACGTTATTGTTGGGATGCAGTAGTCAAGCGTTGGCGGTACCGCCACTTGATGCAGAAGTATAGAGGAGTGGCCAGAGTTACTATCTTTCCAGGTACCGCTTTCTCTCAGCCTGAGAGCGGCGTTACTGGCGATTTCTCTACCCAGAAGATCTAGAGGCATAAGGTGTAACATTATGTTAAGTGCATCTGTTGGGGTTGTACGCAATGCACCAGTCATGCATAATGCAGCACTACGTTGAACTTTGGTTATGGTTCTGAGGACGGAAGGTTTCCCCAGAGCCGTCCACCATACGATGATTCCGTATAGTAGTATTGGACGTACAACGGCTGTGTACAGCCAGTGTACTATTTCAGGGGAAAATCCCCATTTACGACCAATCGCACGTTTGCACGAGAAAAGTGCAGTATTAGCTTTTTTGATACGTTCAGTTATGTTTTCGTTCCAATATAATTTTTTGTCCAACACTACACCAAGGTATCTTGCAGAATCGCTAAATTTTAGGTGTGTGTTGTTTAGTCGTGGGGGTGTTAAATTTGGTATCTTATACTTGCGGGTAAAGAGAACGAGTTCAGTTTTGGTTGGATTGACTCCAAGACCACTTTGTGTCGTCCAATTTGAAAGTGTTGAGAGTGCATCCTCCATCAGGTTGCAGAGAGTGTGGGGAAATTTGCCTTTTGTGATTATGGCAACGTCATCCGCGTACGCTATCACCGTGTGTCCTCGCAATTCCATTAGTCGCAACAATTCGTTGACTGTTACCACCCAAAGGAATGGCGAAAGAACACCTCCTTGAGGAGTGCCTCTACTTACATATCTTCGTGCGCAGGCATCTCCTAGTTGCGAGTTAACCACCCTGCTTGTAAGCATGAGTCGGATGAACTCCACCAGGGGTGCCTCCACATTTAGATTTGTCAAGGCAGAGGTGATAGCGTTGGGGAGAACATTGTTAAAGGCACCCTCGATGTCGAGGAATGCCGTAAGCGCATATTCTTTTGCCTCGAGTGACTTCTCAACTTTCGAGACAAGAGAGTGGAGTGCTGTTTCTGTTGACCTTCCCTTGCTGTATGCGTGCTGCGCTGGGGACAGAGTGGATGGGTCTATTGTCTGCCTTAGATGGGCATCTAGTAGTCTCTCCAGTGTTTTGAGGAGAAAAGATGACAGGCTGATCGGCCTGAAGTCATTTGGTCTGACATGCGAGGCTTTTCCTGCCTTTGGTATGAAAACCACTTTTATATCTTTCCACAGTGTGGGTATATACTGTAATCGAAGGCAGCAGACAAAGATTGTCTGAAGCCATGCAATTATTTGTGGTAGTGATTGTTGAAGCTGAGCGGGAAAGATTCTATCTGGCCCGGGTGATTTGTAGGGCTGAAAAGTGTTCACAGCCCACTTAATTCGATGGTCAGTTACTATATCACTTATGTGACTTAGCGTGTCACCTCTAGGTGCCTCTATGGGCTCCCAAGATGTTGAACAGCCAGGAAAATGTGCTTCCAGAAGTAAATTGAGGGATTCAGAGCTGGAGTCAGCCCAAGTTCCATCAGGATATTGTAGGAGTCCCGGAGGGGTTGGTGAACTCGCTAAAATTTTTCGAAGTCTTGATGCTTCGGAGGTCGATTCAATACTGGTACAGAAATTTGCCCACGAGCGTCGTTTGGCTTTCCGCATTGCACTTTTATAGTCTCGTAACTTGGCTTTATACATCTCCCAGGATGAATCCAGGTTAGTGTTCTTAGCTGAGTTGAATGTCTTTCTACACTCTTTCCTTAGTATCTCCAGGTCTTTAGACCACCAGGGGGGCTTATGGTGAATTTTGTACTTAATATGTGGGCATGATTTGTCAAGTGCCTTAGTGCATGTCGTTGTAAATATGTGGACTATTTCATCTAGTTGTTCCGCATTCACAGGTGTGAATTGCGGAGCTGCATCTAGATTTTTCACTATAAGTCTCTTATACTGTTTCCAGTTCGTTTTTTTTAAGTTTTGTGTTTTTTTAGGTTCGGGGCATGACTCTATTAGCTTTAGCTCAATATATCTATGATCTGAGAAGGAGTGGTCTGATAGAACTCTCCATGAAATAATATTTTCTATTAGAAACTCTGAAATGAGGGTGATATCTAGTACCTCCCTCCGAGTTCTAGTGACGAAAGTTGGGTCATTACCTTTATTGCAGATAATAAGATTCGTACTTAAAAGATAATCGTAGAGTAACTCACCACGATCGTTAGTGTCCGTGCTGGACCATTCTGTATGGTGTGCATTAGCGTCTCCACCCAGTATTAGTCTGGTTCTACTGCCTTGACTGTTGTGCACCAGGTCTTCAAATAGTCGGGATGGTATTGGCTCCGTTGTATCATGAGCCAAATAGAAGGAAGTCAACCTGTAGGTGGTGCTCCCCAATTCAAGGTTGACTGTTGTGATGTCTCCATCACTGAATTGGGGAAGTAAAAATGCGTTAAGAGTTTGTTTTACTAATATACATGTACGCGGCTTACCCTTACCCCGAATGTGGTACAAGTTGTATTTTGGCGTCCTCAAGCCACAGATCCTGTCACCAGTGATCCAAGGCTCTTGGACTAAAATAATGTCTGCTTCACCTTTTGCTAGGCGAAGCAGAAGTGCAGCGGAAGCTGCTTTACTGTGATGCAGATTTATTTGAAGGATCTGCATCATCAGAAAGTATCTCCTCTGCCGTTAGGGTAGCATCGCCTTCTGCATCATCATTTCTTTCATCGTGCAAAAGCTCATGCTCGGTGTAGAGTCTCCCTAGACTCGTGCCATAGTCTGACCCTGACGATATGTAGCCTCCCGACTCCTCTAGGGAAGGTGGATCGTCAGTTTCCATATCGTCATCGCTTGGCTCTTCTGCCTCTACGCTCGCTGCTAGGTTAGCTAGCGCCGTCGTATCTGTCTTATAGACAGTCATTTTCACTTTTTTAAAGGCGTAATCCAACAGTCCTTTGGTTTTAGCCAGGTGCTCCACTGTCTCATTGTTAATCTGGAAGATTACGTGGATATTCGCATTGCTGGACTCCTCCACTTTCATAACCTTCCAGTTCGCTGTTGGTACATGCGGATTAAACATAGACATCATTTCGAGTATGTCCGATGGGTCGCTTGGCTTTTTGGGCAGCCAAACTCGCGCTCTAGGGCAAGAGGGGATGTCTTTGGCATCAACTGCCCTAAGTTGAGCACCTGGGTACACTTCCCCCACCTTTCCGATCGCGGCTTTGTACAGCTCCGCTGACCTTTCATCATCGCACGCGATTAGCTTCACGTTTCCTTGAAACCATCCCGCGTTATTGCATATAGGCGGTGGGCCAGGGTTCGCTTTTAGCACCTCCATGGCAACACCTCCCAGCTCGGCCTCTACCCATTTCCATTGGTGGAGAGGAATTTTACCATCATTCCTGCTGGCATCGATGACACCCAGGATCTTTTTTCCTTTTGCCACTTCAGCAAAGGATATTGAGAGCGGGGCGCCATGTGTTTTTGGTCTTTTGGGGGCCTCAGTTTGGGTTTCCTCCAAGGATCTATCCCGCTTAGCGCTGGTAGCTTTCTTCGCGGGATTGACATAATCTAGTCGGAAGTCAGGAACGATGGTTTTTGCCCAACTCAGATCCTGCTGGATTTTTACGAAGTCTTCCTTTGAGGCTTGACTCTCGCTTATTGGGGACACCGCGTTCCTTTTTAGGATTCTGATTGCCGTACGTCTGTCGCTTGCGGCAGCCTTTGATGGTTCTGGTCTGCTAAACTCTGCCGACCTACTACTCACGATAGGAGCCGTGCCTGCTCTCTTCACAGTTGATCTGACAGTCGCTAGTGGCTGACTGTTAGTCTTGGCACTGCTTAAGGGCAAGGCAAGTCCCTCGTTGTTGTGTTGAAGCTTATATAGCCTTCATTCATGGTGGCA
>JBAMBO010002510.1:0-75828 GCA_037044535.1 Lordiphosa magnipectinata | reverse complement strand
TTCTAGATGATTTTCATGGCCTGAACACGAATCTGTTTTCAGAAATGGTCCATCACGTCGAAATTTTTAGAAATTTGCGCTTAAAGTTGCAAAAAGTGCCTATTTTCAAACGCGTTTTGTGGGGAACATTTTTTTTTGTCTTAACTTTTTTTGAAATTATCGAAAAAATGTATTTCTTAACTTTAAAATAAACTACCCCAAAGAATTGAACGATTTTTTTAAGCGAGGATATACCATTTTTAATACATAGTCTCGTTAATATTAAAATAACACAACTGTCTACTGCTCAAAAGTATGCCTTACAGAAACAGTACAACCGGCTAGTAATTTGTATAGAATTTCAATATTAATTTTCAACAAAACCCATTGCATACATTGGGGCAGCAACAATATATTGGGTGTTTGTATTGCGTTTGTTGTTCATTGGAATAAATCGAAGAATTGTTTGGGATAGTTTATTTCAAAAGTTAAGGAGTAGTTCTTTCCGATAATATCAAAGAAAGTCAAAGCAAAAGTATAGGTTATTATCTTTAAGCTCAAATTACTGAAAATCTCGACGTGATGGACCATTTGTAAAAACAGATTCGTGTTCAGCACACGAAAATCATTTAGAATCAACACCGACCTTTCAATATACTAGAAAAATTCTAATTTTGTTGCCTTGTGATATTAATCGATTTGCCGAAGAAATGATGAGATGATGGGATGAACGATATTCAAGTTATGAGCAAAAGAAGGATCGCTGCGCTCCTTTCAGCTACTACTGCAGGTAAAGAGTATATTACAGTCGTGCTTGACCGACTTTCTTACTTGCTTTTATATATACCTTCTAACTTGCCACTTAACTAACCACGCCCCTTCCCGCCCTCGCAATTTATAAAAATCGTCATATCTCCAATAGCTTTGAAGAGAGATGGTTCGTACATTCTAGAAATAGTGAGTAAATAGCCTTATTAATCGATTTGCCCAAGAAATGATTAAGATCGGATGAATGCTGCTTTCAGCTGCTACTTCATTTACAGAGTATATTACAGTCGTGCTTGAGCGACTTTCTTACTTGTTTTTATATATACCTTGTAACTTACCAATCACTGGCCCTATCCCAGCCCAACCGCAGGTGCTTCATGCGCTTGACTAGATTAGTTTCCACATAGAGCTCATACAGTGTTTCGACTAAAAAAGAACGCTTACTCGGTACCATTGATTAGACGGGTTTTTATACGTTACAAACTCTTATCCCTAAGTCGGTCGTGTAGTTGTCGCTGCTCCTCCTACTGCTCTACGATGCTAAGATGAGGAAGCACAATGCATTCGCTCTCAACATCTACATTTATTGGCTATGGGAAAGTTGGTAGTTCTAACCCTTATAGTCTCTGTGATGGAGGGGCTCATACCGACATGCTGTTACAAAAAAAATTAAGCTTGATGTTTTTTTACTGGTATGTATAAATACGTATTTGGTTCGTATTGTGTATTAGGTAATACTTAAAAACTCCATTCACAGAATTCGATCTTTAATATTAAGAACCACTTCGTAGCTCCCAGCTTTTTGACCATCTTTAAAAAGTGTTGCGTTTGCTTTTACCAAACCATTAGGAGCCACAGCTGGCCAAGCATCCGTGTTAACTAAAATGCGTTTGAAATAGTAGGTGCCTTTTCGAATGGGACATTTCCCATCAAAAGGAAAGTCCGTGTTTACTCCCCAATTAAGAGATGCTTCAAGATATTGCTTAATGGTCTCCTTCAGCTTTTTGCACAAAGGAGTTGGTGTCATTCTATATGGAAGCTGTTTAAAATTTCCATTCCCAGTTGGATCGTTATGCAATTCGCCGTATATTTCAATGTGATCATCATTCAAATCTTCCAGCACGCGTACGGTACCATTAGCGGCTCGTTCACGTCCCAATATGCGCATACCAGAAATATCTAATAGAGCCAAAGTATCATATGGATCTGATCCAAAGGACTCAAAATTAACTTGATAGGACTTTGGGAGCAAGCACTGCGAATAATAGAATAGTACATTTTTGTCCAATATTGTATTTACCAATTGTTACCCAGACTTCAATGGCCAAAACCAATAATATCAAAATACTCTGAATAAACATAGTGAAATCAGCACGATTTTTTCCGCGGTTTAAGCTAAGAACCAAATTTACAGCCCTATTTATATTCCAGCGAGTAATTGTGGTTAATTGGGCATAAAGTTAATAAAAACATGCAACCGATTTTTGTATACCGATTGTGGGTGTACCATCGGGTCAACAGGAAAACAGAGTGGGACCGATGAGGAATCGTTACAACGAAATGACTATACAACTTTTTTTTTAAAACTTTGTATCCAACTTTTCGAGATCGATTTGTTGGCAATTAAGCAAGGAGACACAATGTTAAAACCAGGGCTAGCTGTCAAATCTCGACTCATAATCTAAAAAAACAATTACTATTCAAACATAGAAACACGCTTTGAATGTAACATTTCTGTTCTTTTTTGACGAAAGGGTGTGATAGTAGTTCATAAATTTGGCTGGGCTTGGTTTGGTAAGCTGTTGTTTTCTTTTCATAGCACTTTGAAAATTTTAGTTTCAGATTGGCTTCAGATGTTTCGCAAATTATTTGTAATTTTTGGTTAAGGTCTTCAGTGAAGAAGTAAGTCTTAATATTACCTAAAATGCATTTTGCAAGCATTGCAAATCCAAAAACTATTATCTTCATTGTTATCTAACCACTCGAGATGTAGTGTTATGTCCTTTTACCGCTCTGCCCCATTTATGGGTAACTATTCCCTGGGCCCGCACAACCTCGAGCGCATACATGCGGTAACAGACCTTGGCGTATTATTCAGCCATAATATTAACTTTTCTGATCACATTGGGATTATCGTTAGCAAAGCCAAAGGGGTTGGTCTAAGGAATCTGATGACCCATACACCACTAAGCTTCTTTTCGTCTCACTTGTCCGACCTATACTTGAGTCATTGAGTCGGTGCAGAAGCAATTTCTTCTGTTCGCCTTATGGGACTAAACTGTGAACAACACCGTCGCCTGCCATGTATGTGGACGGACTCCGTCTACTAAGCCTACCGTCTCTGCAAGATCGTAGAATCTGTCATGGAGTTATGTTCCTTGATTCTAGTTTTCTTTTGAGCCATATTAATTTTTCTATCCCAGCTAGATCTACACGACAGTGCCGGCCAATTTTCTTAAATATAAGTAGATCTAATTTCGAATCTCACGACCCGTTTCGAATTATATGCACGTTGTATAACGATTTATACCATTTGTTAAATTCTGAGGGTTCGATGTTGGAAAGTGTTTCTAATATTTTGACATACTTATTTTCCCAGTGATTGTAAATCTTTGCCTCCGCCCACCTGATGAGTCGGAGCACATCATAAAAATGTTCGCTTAAATCAGACGGAGGCGGGATTAGGATTAACTATATTTTTAAAAAATTTGTATTATTTTTTGTATTATTATTATTATGTTGACAGCTAAATTTATCAACTCTATTAAATAAATACAAATGCAAAATTTACAAAAATTTGGGAAAAATAACAAAATACTCGTAGAGCAAGAAGGGTATACTAAAGTCGTAGAAATGTATGCAGGCAGACGGAATCATTTCCGTCCATATAAAGGATATATACTCTTGATCAGCATCAACAGCCGAGTCGGCATAGCCCTGTCCGTCTGTCTGTCTGTCTGTATGAATACCTAGATCTCAGAGACTAGAATAGCTAAAGCAACCAAATTTGATATGTCGACTCATATTGTCTGCACACAGATTACGTTTGTTTCAAATTTTTGCCACACCCACTCCCGCCCCCACAATAAAAAATGTTGAATAAAAAAGATCAAAATTTCATAAAGATCGGATTATAAATAGTCCCACTCAGGATTACAGGAACGATATTAAATACTTCTTCCACTGAGTAGCTGGTATATCGAAGTTGGTCAGGGCCGACTTTAGCTTCCCCTCTTGTTATACACTTGAAAAGTGTATTATATTAAGGCCCAGAAGTGTACAATGCATAGAAGGAATCATCTTCGACCACAAAAAGTATATATATTCTTGATCAGCATGACGAGC
This sequence comes from Lordiphosa magnipectinata, assembly GCA_037044535.1. Classification (NCBI taxonomy): domain Eukaryota; kingdom Metazoa; phylum Arthropoda; class Insecta; order Diptera; family Drosophilidae; genus Lordiphosa; species Lordiphosa magnipectinata. Next base: position 71,736 of record JBAMBO010002510.1, on the reverse strand, counting down.
TGAGTCGATTGAGCATTTTTGGCCGTCTGTCTGTTCGTCTGTCTGTTTCTAGTCCCTCAATTTTGAAGCTATCGAGCTGAAATTTTTGGCGGTCGGAACCGACCGGATCGAATGACTTCTTCTTGTAGCTGCCATAGGAACGATCGGTCGGAAAATGGGTTTTGAGTGAGAAAAACTTGTTTGTTTTCAATCTAAGCGCTCTTTAACTAGGTCATTATTAAAATCAAGGCTGCAAACCGGTAAAATTTTGATCAAGGTTCGGTCCGGGGCTTCGATCCCGTGGTAAAGTTTGAGGTTCGGTTCGCGGACCGGTTCCAGTACTAACTTCAAATCTGAGTTCATAGATGGTTACATAGTTGACCGATTTTTGCATCAAAAGTGGGTAGAAATTTAGCTAATTTTTTGATTAGGAGAAGTCGAATGGACCACATTCCTTATTGCTATCATTCATTGGCCCACTAAAAAGTCTTTCAAAAGAGCTAGGTCTTTAATTTTTAGAAGGAAGTCTCACTTTTTTGGTACACAGAGGAAAAAATTAAGGAACATTGGACAAAAACAGTGTAAGAAACAGTCAAGAACATATAACACATTCGTCCTCATAAGACAGGAGAGTACTCCGTTCTTGTTTTGAGTTGACGGCAACTTTATTTCTGAACAGATTTTTTTCCTCTGTGTACATAAATGTACGAGATTTGCTTTCCCTTTTTCCACCTTGACTTACGTTTTATTTCCATGTCGAAGTCGGAATATAGATTGGATTTCTAAAACTCATCTGTAATGATAATTTTAACCGATTCTTTACAATAAGATTATGTATTCCGGTCATAACATTAAGAATTTATTAAAGTTCTTAAGAAATTGACTTAAATGATTGTTTGAATCGAACCTTTTAATACACTTGAAAGGTGTATTATAATTTTACCCAGAAGTTTGCAACGCATAGAAGGAATCATCTCCGAACACATAAAGTATATATAATATTATATAATCTTGTTCATCATGACGAGCTGAGTCAATTGAGATTTGTCCGTTCGTCTGTCCCTCTGTCTGTTTCTACGCGAACAAGTCCCTCAGTTTTGAAGCTATCGAGCCAGTCAATGGAGCAAATTAAAGTGGATCTATTACCGATTTTTTTTTCCAAAATTTAAGAATTGGACTTGGTTGACATGTGGTTTCAACAAGACGGTGCCACACGACACGCGAAACCATGGACCAATTGAGAGGAGAGATTGGTGAGCAATTAAAATCACGTTTTGGACCAGTCCATTATATGCCAAGACCATGTGATTTGACCACACTAGACTATTTTTTGTTGGGCTACGTAAAGTCTATTGAGAACAGGGACAAGCCACAACAGCGGCCCTGTAAGTCATGGGTGAGATACCGGCCGAAATGCTGAAAAAGGAATAACAAAATTGGAGCTTACGGATGGAATTCCTCAGGCGTAGCAGCGGCCAACACTTACAGGAAATAATCTTTGAAAAGTAAATAGCAGGCATTAATGTATCGCTCCAAATAAATATTTCATTCACTAGTGCAAATTTTCAGCAAACGCTTAAAAAATCAACCTTTATGAAGTTTGGTTTAGATGAAATGGTAATGGAGATATATGCAATCAAAGTTCAGCCAATTACATTTTATACTCGGTCTTGATCGCGTTTCTTTCTTGGGTTTTATTCTGAGTGCATCCAACTAGTTTAATTTCTGTTGGTTCATTTCAGTGCAGTCTTCACTGTATTGGGTGAAGCTGTCTTTTTTCAATATATTCCCACTTCCAACAGGTCGTAGGTAATTGCTTCATTTGAAAATAGTAAAAATGGTAAGTAGTCAATGTGGCTGAAACCCCATTAAAACCACTTTGGGCGACACACATCATCAACAACAACAATTTTTTATTGGTCAATTGGGCAACAGTTGGAATTTCCCTTAACCCCTAACGCACATAATTTCCCATCCCCCTCAGTGGTCTGTGTCGTGGTGCGTCGTCGCAAGTGTTACCTTTCCAATAAACATATTTGTTTACGCACAAATAAACTTGTAGAGCTCTGTGTGTTGTGTGGGCCCAGAGCAAGTGAAGCGAAGCGGGGTTGTCCTGGGTCCTACACTGACCGAAGGAAATGTGTTCTCAAGTAATAAAACCTTAGCTAACATTGAAAGTTTTCTGCAAGTGTACGTCTATCCGTGTATGTTTCTGTCTAATTTCTTATCAATTTTTGATAATCAACACTTCTTGTGTGTGTGTTTGTCTTGGCCCGGCAACTTGTTTATGTTTGATTTTTGTTTACTTGCGGACACCACCACAAAACCAACAAAATGTTTGCTTAATTTATCGCAGTAGCATCGCTCGAGCTTGTTTGGAAATTGAATTTAATTGGATGCCACCGAAAGGCAGAAATAGGCAGAAAAGCCAACGGCAATCGGTTGGCCCCTATGCCGACTAGTCATAATTTGGCAGCCGCCTCAGTTCGCTTCCTGTTTCTTATCTTCGCATTTGGATCGCTCGTTCTCACCTATTTAAATGATGCAGCCGCAGCAGCAGCTGATTGAAACGACTTATCCAAATCTCGGAAGTGTCTCTTACTGCAGATTTGCTTTAAAAAAAGGGCAACAAAAAGTTGATTCTATTTCTTTTTTGGTTTGTTATCAACCTGGGTTTTGTTGCCACCATCTCGGACCCATCACGTGTCTAATTTCTCGCTGGCCAAATAGTCCTCCCGAGAGTGTATTGTGTTGTGGTTGGGTTTCGCCACTTATCTTGATGCTGGCGGGCAAAAATGTTTCACATTGTCAGCCAAATTAAAAAGTGTTTCCAGTTGTGGCTTGGCCGGGCTTCATTTTTCATGTTGGTCACTCAATTGTCAGCGACACATGCCAAAAAGGTGGACGCCGTCTTCCAGCGTCTTGTGTCAAATAACAAATAAATATCACGCATGGCCAAAAGCAGCAATCAAAGAGTCGAACGGTTCGATCTTCCATTCCAGGCTAGTTGAAATGCGTCCGTATTGCTCAGCCCTAAAGCGCAGCCATAATTATTTCATTATGGCCATTTGTTTCATCAGGCCACAAAACTTCTGTTACTGTTGATGATTTGGCTGTCTGCCCTATCAGTTGGTCGCCATCTTAATTGTTTGTTGTTAAACACGCAGCTTGGACTCGTACTCGGATTCCGATTTGGAGGCCCTCCGTCTTGGTCACATAGATTTTTCTGCTTATTGATTTTTCATTCGAATTTCGTCGTCAGGTCGTTGATTTATTGTTGTCCACTTAATTTGTTAGAGATGCTGTCCAGATATTTACTCGGGCCTAATGTCTTCTTGGCTCTGGCCACTAATTCGCTGTAGATCGTTGTGATGGTGTATTTATGGTTTGTTGTTTATCGTAGAGTAGATTTTGAAAATGTTTTTGCTTTGTGAACTAGTTTGCTTACGAGCGTTAAATGTTTTGGGAAAGGCCTAAGAGAAATGTTAATTTGCATATAAAATAAATGGAAGCGACTGAAAATGTGGGAAATTTTCTAATGAAGATGAAATTTTGGTAGGAAAAAATTACTAAATTAAAAAAAAAACAAAAAAAATAAAAACCACACTATCTTCCCATACCGGGAATTGAACCCGGGCCTCCCGGGTGAGAGCCGGGTATCCTAACCACTAGACAATATGGGATAGTTGCAGTTGGTTAACCTAATGTTTTACATCAAGAAACCACTGACTCTGTGGATATTAATAGAAACGCTGAGTTGTTTTTTGTTCAAATATATTCTAAACATTTATATGTATGTTTTATATGCAAAGAAGAACTATTGCTGGACACGCGAAAATCCTAATAAAAATAGTTCTAATACAGGGAGTGTTTTTTGAGAGGTGTAGAACTTTGAATTGAATTTGTATGGTAAAAGTGTCGTTACCAAGTAAACTTTACATTTAATTTGGGGCGTTTTGGAAGTTTATTTTATACCCAAAGTTGAGTCAAATTCAACATTTCAAAAATACTTTTGTTTTGAGTAAAAGCTACACAGAAAAACAACTAAGAAAGTCGACTGTGTACCTCAGTATTATTTTTGCTGCAGCAGTAGAAGCAGAAACCAGGATTGTTGCTGCGCTGCCGCTGCAAACTTTCTTTTGCTTGACCATCGCTCATCCGATCTTTGCCAATTCTTCGGCAGACCGATTATGCTGGGATGACACATTCAATTTTTACAAACAATTATTGTCACAATTTTTTGATAGTGGGAAAACGTCGTTGGAGTGAGCGAGACAAAGTATTTTTGAATTCGCCTCACAATATTGTTGATGAGTGACAGAGGCATTGCTGCTGCCGGCAGCGCAGTGAGGCAGAATTGATTCTACTAGATTCAATATTTGTAACAACTCGGTTGACATTTAATGGATTTGGTAAATCTAGGAGATTTCCATATTGTTATTAAATATTAGAATTATTTCATTGCTCAAAATGAAATCGCGAAAGAAGAAAAAAATATGTTTTCTTCAAAGAGAAGCAGACGGTATATTTGAATTATATATACAAGGCATATTGCATTTTGGTGATAGAAAAATTATCCGGAAGAATTCAGCCACAAACATCTTAAAGAATGAGTCCGGATCACGCCTACGCTACCTATCCACAGGTATGGATGACTGTCTCACTCATATTAGGTGAATCTCAATATAGTTTGCAGTTGCATGTTAGGGTCCAGCAGTCAAAGATCTCTAGCACTATATAATGCCCAAGACTGGGAGAGCATAGCAAGCGATTTTTTCAGTACAGGGGATTCGCAAGTTGTATTGGCGCAGTTGATGGTACAACAAAAGAAAGTTGTTTGAAAAAATAAATATTATGTTCACAAATAGTTTTAGGCAAACATTTCAAAATTCGGCCAATGAAGAATGCAGAATCCACATATTCAGAATTGATTTTGTCTGCAGCGGATGTCCAGAAAAGATATATTTGTTGATTATTCTTATAATCAACTGATGATGAGTCCCAGACAAAGCAACCGTTTCTGACAGTGTCAAAAAGGCAATTAAAACTAGCTGTTACGTACATTGAGTGTGACCCTGGCATTTCAAAATACCAAAAAAATTACCCAAAATACTAGATTTGTAACATTTTTTCGCGTTTTGGGGATTTTCTTTGATAACTTTTTAAAGTATGCGGCGAATTCGTCGGTTTCGCTCAACAATAAGTTGTGTCTAGAAATTGAATGTGTCATCCCAGCCTTAATGATGCTGATTACTAAATGTGTTCAGAAGGCAGAAACCATCAATCTACACAACTGTGGGATGTATGGGATTCTTTTCCAAATTGCGGAAAGGCAGGGGGCGTGACAAAAATTTCAAATAAACTTGATCTGCCTGTAAGTATAAAAAGTTTATGTCTCATACAAGTCGTACCTCTATCTTTTACCACCTGTGAGATATGTGCATACAAACAGACGCTGACTACGACCACGGTGGATACCAAGCGAAAGCAAAAATTGTTCTGCCGTTAGTCTTTTCATGACAAAATGGCAATCCAATTTCTGCATATTCACGGTTTATTGCCCTTGTTGGCCTTAGAAAAACTAGCATTATCTTTTAGAAAAGTTTTTCCATAATATTACACAGAAAAAAATGGGAAGCTAAAATCAATCTCTTTAAAGGGCATAGCCGAATAAGACTGGAAAAACTGCCAGACAGATTTTAGAATATTTTGAATCAGGGATGGTAGCTATTACACAGTGCACCACAAAATTTTGATACCAACCAGACTACCAAAATTTGAAATGTACTTATGGTAGTTAAAAACCCCTGGCTGGGTTTGGTCTGATTGGCTAAGGTTTTCTTGAAATGGACTCCAGTTCCAGTTTTTTTTGAAAAAATGTTTTCTTGTTTAAATCTATATCTCATAAACTATTTGAAATTGTACATTACTGTCTTCAGCAATTTTGTAACTCTTAACCACGCCTACAAAACACTTCTTTCGACCAGCTCAAAAAAGCCCGTCTTCATGCTCAAAATCACGGAAATGGGAAAAACTTGAACCTTTTCCACTGCTTTTGTTAAGGGTTTTGCTTTTATCTTGAAAACCTTCACCATTTCAGTATAGTATTTAATCCGAGAACATAGATACGAAAAATGCGATAGTTTTTTTATGAATATAACAATTTTATTAGATTATTATTTTATATAATTGTAACCTAGAAACATATAAAAGTATAAGTTAAACTCGAAAAATTAACGATTTACTTAATAATACAGATTTGCGTTGAGACAATCCCAGCTTGGCGACCACGTAAACCATTTCAGCTTGTGTTACGAGCTCTGGTCCATCGTCTTCTTCATCTGGAGCAAACATTGGGTAGTTGAGATCTGTCTGCTCTGTCATTACCGTTACTATATCCGGACTCGGACACCAAAAGGTGGTGGATCTGCATCCGAATGTTGCTGTGCAAGTGAAGCATAGGGCCCACGAACTTAAATTGTCTTTGACATTTTCATCTGATTATCCCACTTAGGAAATGTATGCACCCGTAGCCCTTCTCTGTAGCATGTCCCTTTGGATCTGTCCATATGACCGGCGTACCAAATAGCATTCGTTCTTGTTTTACCAGCATAAAATATAACAGTAGCAACGTTTACATACTGTATATGGCGTCCAAGAACGATCAATGAAATCTGGTTGATCAGAATAATACAGAAGGTACGGCCGTTTAAATTTTGCAGTTAAATTTTTAATGTTTTTGAAGATGTACGATTGGGAAAATAAGAGCCACAAACAGCGAAAAGGTTGAATTTTTGTATATTTTCGAGAAAGACGTAATTTTTTTGAGCTGTTCCAAAAAGTGGTTAATAGGCGTAGTTAAGAGCTACAAAATTGCTGAAGACAGTAAAGAAAAATTTCAAATGGTTTATGAGATATAGAAATGAATAACCTAAGAACTTCAAGGGTTCTTTACAAGAAAACCTTAGCCAATCAGATCAAACTTAGCCAGGGTTTTTTACCTACCATAAGTAGCTTTCAAATTTTGTTGGTCTCGTTGTTGGTATCAATATTTATTTGTTGAAAAATGTTTCACAGTGTTAGCTATGAGGGTATGTACGCCAAATCTTAAATCAATAAGTGCGTTGGTTGACGAGTAGTCTGCAGCAATGCAAAAACCAATTTTGCAATTTTGCCCTCATAAAAGAGGGTCACTCTGTTTATATAGTACTTCATTTAAACTGTCAAGTTCTTAATTCCTTTCATTTTGTAATTGAATTTAGATAAAACTAAGGATGGCCTCAATTGTATTTTAGCGCAAAATAAAAAGTCCGTTCAGCTCTGGAATTGAGATGAGATACAAACTTAGTTCGACAGAATACTTCACATGAACATAAATACTTTTGAACAGCGCACAGTGTGTTGTTTAAGCAATCTAGACGATGAAAAAGAAAAAAAAGTTCTCAGAAATCATATATTTTTTATTACGAAATGCAAAAAAAAAACCATGAATTGCGAACTCAGAAGTAACGGGACATTTAAGATAAGAAATGTTTTTGCTTGAAAATGTAGATGACTATGTCGGAAATTAAGTGCATCTTTAATTGATTGAACTGAAAATAAAAACGTATGTTCGCCATAATAATTTTGATTTAAATTATTGTGCTGATATATTTAGTTAATTTTGCATCAAAAGTGGACATAAAACTATTTGATTAAAAAAGTTGTAAAGCTTTTAAAAATTTCATTTTTGAACGATTTTTTTTTGAAAGAGTGAGATAAAAATTGAATAGTTTCGGCTTGTTGGAAAATTTTTTTTTTTTTGGTTCGACCTTATAAGTACAAAATCATCATAAAATAGTTTTCATTTTCTAGATTGTTCTAGGCGACACACTGTGCAGTGTTGATATGTGAAGGCTATTGTAAAGGAGTTTTCATAAAATGAAATAGAGATGGGCGCGGTCTATTCTGACCCGTCCCGATCGCGAACAACAATTTTCAATTCAATTCCGTCCCGACCCGATCCCGCATTTCTTTTCTTATGTAGTCCACTTGTGCCAGTGCGACATGCATATGCTCACACATCTTTGCACTTTACTGAAAATTTAACGTCTTTTCTTAATATGTTGGTTTTTATTTGCTGCTTATTAAGCGGCACCATCTTCACATGATTATAAAAGTGTGCCCATTTTTGCATTCGCTTGTAAGTGTGACCATTCGGTTAGTTCGATCAAGTATTTTTCGAAAAATTGTTGCCATTTCAGTGCTTAAACTTGCTGATTGCAAAAAAATACCTTAATTTTTATTTGCGGCTGGAAATTACATCCAAATTTCTATTATTTGAATATCAGAGCAAAGGCCACAAATTTTTAATTTTAAAGAATTATCCACTTATTTTGAATGTTCTTCAAACGAAACGGGGTGTGTTAACTGGCCGTTTATCGCTCATAACTTAAGTATCGTTAATCCCATATTTATCATTCCTTCAGCAAATCGATAAATAATTTTGACAACTAGATATCTCAAGAAGGTACGAACAATCTATCATCAATACTATGGGAGATATGACGTTTTTGCCAAATTGAGGGGGCGTGGAAAAAATTGAAAATAAACTTGATCTGCCTGCTAGTATAAGAAATATATGTTCCACACATGTCAAATCTCTATCTCTTACCATCTCTGAGATCTCTTCGTTCATACGCACGGACGGACAGACAGACAGACGGACGGCTGTTGATATATATACTATATATGCTTGGAGATGATTCCTTCTGGCTGCACAAACTTAATATACTCTATGTACCTTCGGTACAGAGTATGAAAACATATACGTCGTATGAATGATTGTTGAACATTCGACGAGAATGTCCCGAACTATTTCTGTGTACCCATCCCGCCCAATACGTAATATTTTAAATTGGTCCGGAGATTCCCTAGGCTCCCGAACACAAGCCAAGGTACAAAAGTACCCATAAAACGCGAACCGAGGCTTTATTTGAAAAACTGGGTATGAGGTGATGCTTACAGAGGTCCCTTTTATCATAATTTAACGGTCTCATGCCGGGGTTTTTAAAAAAGTTGGATTTTGTCGAACTGTGTTATAACACAGTGCCACAAAATGCAACTTTTTTTAATGCCTGGGAACGGGACCAATAAATTATGAAACTAGAGGCATCAGGGAGCAACACCTCATACCCATTTTTTATTGATCACGTCAAGTTCGCGTTTAATGGGCACATTTATACTAGCAACACACAGCTACAACATCTGTTGCTGGTTACAAAAAGGTGAGAGCTAAAATTTTAGAAAATTCACCAAAGATGAAGGGCGTCACCACAATTCTTATACTAAATGTCCGCCTCCAATGGACAAGCGGTTAGTATCCCGCCCATACAGGTCTAACTTAGAAAATGGAATTAATGGAAAACCACTCGATAGAATTTTGTAAGATTTTAAATATATTGAGATGCTGACCAATAAAATGTGTTCTTAAGAGATGGTAACATGCATCGAAAAACCGCGATAGTGGGTACCACATTTGACATCACCCATTATCGAGACCATATAGGCCACAAACAAGAGATAAAAATAGACCGAAATTTAAAAATGTTGCATGCAATGCGAAATTCTTTATAATTGCAACTCTTTTTGAATCGTTCCTTAAGGGTTTGTCCCTTATGTACATACTTGCAACTGTCATTATTTCCCTCACTTATAAATATGAATCTCCTCCCCCAGGAATCGTCTTTTAGTTTGAATGTAGGCAGCAATTAGATTCTGTTGTCAAAACAGTGGCCAACTGCTCACTGTTCGTCCAGGTGTGTGGTCACTCCACGCATACTATAATAGAAGAACATCGTTCTCTCCCCCTCGCTGCCGTGTGCTGAGAGGCAGACAATGGCAATTGTGGCCGGCTGAGAATGTTGTCATATGTCGCCTCCGTTGTTGTCGCTGCACGTCGGTGTATTTCATGTAAACAAATAACAAATTAAATGAAAATTTAAATAAGAGAGAAGGCAACACACACACACACACGACGATTTATGTGGCGGGGCAGGATAAACCCGAAATACCCAGCCCGGTCCTGCCCGGCGCTAGACGCCGACGACGACGACGTTACTGTGGTTTATGTAGGCGAAACCCCGCTGATCGAATCAAATGAAATCAACACACACAACCACAAAAAAGGACAATCAAAAGGTTGCCTGGTAGCTGGCAAGGATTTTCCCCCTGTCCTGGAGGGTTGTCGTTCTACCTTCGTGTTCTTCGGTCTGGCTAGGCGGGTGGCTCTTGCCGGTAATTGGGATTTGTATTGAGTTATTATTTATAGCCAGGCCCAATCCCAGAATAGAGAAATTATCGGGTACAAGTTTTGCGTGTTGACTTGATTGATTTGCCTTTGGCTGCAGCCTGTGTGGCATGCGGGTCTGGGTCCGGGGTAGGATTCCTTTGCATGTCAATAGGTGCTAAAAATTGACTTTTTGACGACGCCCTGGCGGAACCTGCCTGAAACTTAATTAACCAGACCCCGGCTCTGGCTCGAGAGAGATATATCTGGCAACAGAAGCTATGCCCCATCAAGAGATAAACGCACGACAATCAGTCAAAGCTAGCGGGAGCCCAGGAGCTGGAGTAAATGCAAAACGCAGCTGCAGTTGCAGACGGGCGACATTTACATACTTACAAGGAAAGCAACGCTGAAGTGGAGAGGGGCAGGGGCTGATGCAGAGGAAAGGGAAAAGGCATGGCGATGATATATAAAAACACAAGAAATTTGACATGAACTGTGGAGATTTCAAGGCAAAGATAGCAACCAAAAGATGCGAGACTGCTTGCGAATGAGCCGAGAGCGAGAAAAACTCAGACCGAGTCTGAGGTTGGCTCCTTGAATAATGGCGTCGTCCACGGTCGCAGGACGGCACCGAACCCAAGCCCAATTGTAAGAAAAAACTCAAGAGGGAACATCATCACATAAAACACACAAGAGATGAGTTGAGAGTGGAGAGCTGAGGGCTGAGAAAGGTTTGGGATTATTTTGTGGTTGCTGAAGATGACGCGATTTCTAGATTTGATAAGCAAAATCATTTGTGATAAAATAAATAATTGAGTTCGTTTGCATATCGCGGACGAGCATCTCGGCCAGCGGGCCTCTCCGCCAACTGGCAATCATAAACATAAAGCCGAAAAGAAAACTTAATAAATTCATAGGCAGTCGCACACTCATAATTTCCAATTGTGTCGCAGATTAGAAAACGTCTTTGGACAGACTTCAATCAAATCGGGGCTATCAGCCCAGCTATCGGCAGCTATCTTCAGCCCCTGGTCCCCTGTCCCTGTCCCAGTGCCAGTTGAAGTCGTCAGGGCGCACCTCAAGCGATAAAGCGTTAAAATTAATTATCGACTGCCACATTGCTGTGCTGGTGCTGTCAAATCTTTATCGCGTAATTGATTTCATAGCTACTGCGTTTGCGTTCCCCAAATTACACACAGACGCACTCGTAGGAGCCCAGCCATAGGGCTCCATTGTTTAGACAGTTGAAGAACTCAGTTGGGAACCCAAAAAAAAAAGAAACAAAATAACTTGATGATGGGTTCCTGCAATTGGGGTAAAGCGCACGCTAGAGAACATCGCGATAAGAAACTGTGATTTTTATTTTTTCAACTGATTTTTGATTTCCTGTACAATTTTGATTAAAAACTCAGGAACGCCAGAGGCATATTTTTGGGCACGTCGTCGACGTCTTCGTCAGACAAATTGAAAACAAAGTTCTAATCAGTCAGCAATTGGGCAATTTCTTTACCTATTTCGTGTGGGAGCTAAGGGCATATTCGTGCTGTGAAACGTGCAACTAAGGCCTCGTTTCTTAATGTCCAGTTTAGTCAAACTAAACTGAGTTGCCGCACCATTAACCATAGATTTTTATTCGGAAAAATCACGTTTTCACTTAGAACTTAACTTTTCCGCCATTATTTTGAAGATTGTTTCTTATTTTATATCGAATACATCTTGATTTAATTACTTAATGCTAAAATATATAATTATAGAAATATTTCAGAATCGTACATTCACTGAAAAGCTGGCTTACGCCCTTGGTTGCGTTTAATTTTGGTCGTCTTCGTAATTTCAAGAAATTTTCGTGGCGACAGCACAGCTGTGTGTGTGTTCTGAAAATGATCACGTGCTGCTGCTTCGACTTAGGTCACTGAACAAAAACAGAATCAAAGTCAACATCAGAAATGATGAAGCGACGACTGCTGCTGCTGTTCGCTTTTACCAATAATCGTTTTGTGCTGCTGCCTTCCACTGCGGTTTCTGTATTTCTCAAAAGCATAAGCAGAATCAAGAGTTTATTTTGATCAGTTGAAAAAGTCGAAGCGCTGAAAAGTACAAATTTTGGGACTTTTGCTAATTCGATTGAAGTAATTAAAACACTGTATTTTAGCACCAGTCAGGTCACGATAGATTCATCAATAAAATCTTCGATAGGCAAAACGGGTATTTTGATTGAGGGGATCCTTAATAATGATCCTTCAAAAACATGTGATGTATCAATGGAAAGGTACTAAAACATAAATCATAGTTATATGACTACTTTTGTAATGCACCGCTTAGTTTAAAAGATATTCAAAATCAATTTTTATTTTCCATTTAAAAAAAAAATTTTAAAATAATTCTTATATGCAATTTTATTAAAAATAAATACAAATAAGTCTTGATTTTAATTTTTATAATAAAAATAATTCTTAAAACTTATTTATATGCTAAATATTATAATGGTTACGATACCTGAAAACAAAGCAAGTACACAGAGAAAACAATATTGGCTGCACGGCGCGAGTAGAAACGTTAATCCTAAACGAAACGTATTGCGGCTTGCTAAGTTGAACACGCTAAATGTAGAATGCAGGAAGCTACACATGGCGTGCAAAAAAACTGCATGCAGCGTGTAGAAATTTAAAAACTAAGCGCGGCGTGTAGCTTAATGCTGCGTGCGCAAAAGAAAAGTCTTCACGACTTATAAAATCAGTTTATTTCCAAATAACTTCTACATTTTCCATGCAGAAATCTGAATACCACACGAACGCTACTTTCAAACTTACGTGGACTTTTGGAATACTTGGTTGTTATCGCCCTGAATTATCAGCCGAAAGCTAAATACACAACTCTTTATACTCTGTACCAAAGGTACACAGAGTATATTAAGTTTGTGCAAAAGTATGTAACAGGGATAAGGAATCGTTTCCGGCCCTATAAAGTATATATATTCTTGATCAGCATCAACAGCCGAGTCAATATGGCCATGTCCGTCTGTCCGTCTGTCTGTCTGTATGAACGCACAGATCTCAAAGATGGTAAGAGATAGAGGTTTGACATGTATGGGGCATATATTTCTTATACTTGCAGGCAGATCAAGTTTGTTTTCAATTTTTTCCACGCCCACTCCCGTCCCCGCAATTTGGAAAGTTTTAATGATAGATTGTTCGTACCTTCTAGAGATCAAAATTAATCAAAATTATTTATCGATTTGCTGAGGGAATGATAAAGATCGGATGAACGATACACAAGTTATGAGCGAAAAAAAGTTAACCGGAAATCTACACGAAACGTGTGCAAATTTCTGTCCCGTATATAAAAGCAAGCAAAAATTGGTGTATGTTTTCAATACAAGTACATCGTACTCAATACAAGTAACACATTAGATGCCTTGCATTAGAGGCGCGGCGTAGCTCAGCCGTCTAAGGCGTCGTTCCAACCGTGATTTCTTTCAGTCCAAGGGCCCCGAGTAAAATCCGCCTAGAGTAAGTAAAAACGAGAGCGTAAGTTAAAGTCGGCTGTAACCGACTTCGATATACCCGTTACTCATGGAAAGAAATGTTTAATAGCCTTCCTGAGTGCCTGAGGTGAGACAGCCGAAAAGTATGCAATATTTTTTTAACTCGGCTATTTATCATCCGATCCTGATGAAAATTTCTGGGCTTATAGATGTTGCGAATATAAATGTAAGTACTCTACGAGTAACGGGTATAAAAAAATATATGTAAATTTGTTTAATGTGATATTTTTCAGAACTAAACTTGATGGGTGGGGGTCAGAGTGGGCCTCAACCCACTGGGGGTGTGGGTTGGTGGTCCTCTTCTGCTCTGAGATGATGCATAGCGAAATAATTGAGCTTTCAAGATTGCATATGGGTCATTCTTTTTGAAACCGGACGGTTTTAAAATTCGCCATTTTTGATTTCAATAAAAAAGAAACCGGAAAGTTGATCTCGACACTCCCACCAAAAAATTATTTTCGGTTTTGCAAAAAAATTTTTTTGTTAATTTTATAAACAATTTCAAAAATCGTCAAAATCGAAAATATGGAAAAAAATGTTTTTTTAAAAACTGGATTTCTCAGGTCATAGAACAGGTCTCGTGTTGATATGGCTGAATAGTATTTCACTGTATCTATAAAAATGCAAATTTAATAACTTTTTAAATTGTTTAATAATATTAAGTAATTGTTGCTAAAGTTTTTATATAATTTTTTCTCCGTGATAATCACCATGATATACATAGGTTCTAAGAATACACATTTTGTTGCCCTAAACAAAACTTAAATTACGGTACTTTCAAAAAGATGGAGACTTTTATAGCTCAAAAGATATTAATTATTAAAGTTATAAACAAATAAAAATATGCTCTTAAATAAAGCTTTGCCGCGCAGTCTGTTTTAAAGCTATGTGATTGGAACTTGGCACGTGTGCTTTATATAAGTCTTGCGGTATTTCCGCAAGCTTGTCTTTGCAAGCGCGTAGTTCTAGTTGTATTCGTCGCATCGGTTCACGCTAGAGCTTTTTGGAAAGCTCTTTTCACGCGGTAACACGTGTTTGATTTATTGTTGTTTGTTTTTGGTCGTTCGTGAGTTATAGCGTCGCAAACATGGAGCAAAATAAAGAGAAAATACGGCATATTTTACAGTACTACTACGATAAAGGCAAAAATGCATCTCATGCTGCCAATAAAATTTGTGCAGTTTATGGACCCGATACAGTTTCCATTTCCACCGCACAACGATGGTTTCAACGTTTTCGTTCTGGTGCAGAGGTGATCGAAGATGCGCCACGGTCCGGAAGGCCTGTCGTCAAAAATTGCGATAAAATCGCTGAATTGATCGAAAGAGACCGGCATAGTAGCAGCCGTAGCATCGGCCAAGAGCTGGGCATGAGTCATCAAACCGTTATAAACCATTTGAAGAAGCTTGGATTCAAAAAGAAGCTCGATGTATGGGTGCCACACGACTTGACGCAAAAAAACATTTTTGCCCGCATGGATGCATGCGAATCGCTTCTGAATCGCAACAAAATCGACCCGTTTTTGAAGCGGATGGTGACTGGCGATGAAAAGTGGGTCACTTACGACAAAGTGAAGCGCAAAAACGGTCGTGGTCGAAAAGCGGTGAAGCTGCCCAGACGGTGGCCAAGCCTGGATTGACGGCCAGGAAGGTTCTTCTGTGTGTTTGGTGGGATTGGCAGGGAATCATCCACTATGAGCTGCTCCCCTATGGCCAAACGCTCAATTCGGACCTGTACTGCCAACAACTGGACCGCTTGAATGCAGCACTCATGCAGAAGAGGCCATCTTTGATCAACAGAGGCCGAATTGTCTTCCATCAGGACAACGCCAGGCCACACACATCTTTGGTGACGCGCCAGAAGCTCCGGGAGCTCGGATGGGAGGTTCTTTTGCATCCACCGTATAGTCTGGATCTCGCACCAAGTGATTACCACCTATTTCTGTCCATGGCGAACGAGCTTGATAGTCGGAAGCTGGCCACAAGAGAGTCCTGTGAAAATTGGCTCTCCGAGTTTTTTGCCAATAGGGAAGCGAGCTTCTATAAGAGGGGCATTATGAAGTTGGCATCTCGTTGGGAACTCGTCATCGAACAAAACGGCGCATATTTGACTTAAATCGCATTATTATAACCAATTTTATGAACAATTGAAAATTCAATAAAAATACCGCAAAAGACTTTTTAGACAACCTTATATTTATCAAGCTTTTAAAGAATGTCAACATCATGCAGATCGGACGTCTATATCATATAGCTGCCATAGCAATGTAAATGTTTAAACTAAATTATTTATTTATTTGATGCAACTCATCCGGAAAAATAATATTGTTCACATTTCTAATATTAATTTAGCTTGTCAAAATTGTTTGGGTGGTGAATTTTGCTAAATCTCCTAACAAAACACGGGAGATTTGAAACCTACATAAAAATTATCTGTGGCACCTACGAATTGGAATTCTGTTGGAATTTGGTTGAAAGAGGTTTCTGTGGCGCCTCCGATAGTCTCTGAAATCGGCGCGTTTATACCGACAGACAGACGGAATATTATCGGTTTTCACACAATTTTGGGGAGTTTGATCAAAATCGGAGAAATATATAGTATAGCTGATATATAACGAACTGGTAAGCAAAAGGTCAAAGTACTGGCGCCATCGATTACTGTTTATAAAAATCATTATTTTGCCATATTGTTTTTGACGCACAGAAACAACTTGTGAAGGAATTTAGTACACCACTTCTGGAAATCATTTATCAAACCATTCCGTGTTGTTTCGATGTTGAAAATCCTTTTTGTATAAACTAAATCAAATTGTACCTTATGCTATCACCTTTAGCACTTCCGCACTGGGTATCCCCTAGTCCATCTCTCTACCTCAGATTCATTCCTACCTGTTTTGTTTGTGGCTCATGCTACCATTGTTCAAAGTTGAAAAGAATCTAATCACTGACAAGCTATGGCTGCCTGTATTTGATAGATAGTGGCAGATGGCACCTCAAGGGGCCTGACTCTGATTTAGACTGAGTTTAAGTTGGCCTGTTGAAATGTCTTGGAGAAATGGGTGAAGATCTAACAGCTGATAAAAGCGCCATGCTTGTGGTCGATAAAATTGTAACTTCTATCCATCTATCCTACCTTCCGCTCGAACAGACCACCATGTGTTGAAACCGTTGCTCGGTCTACTGTTCATTCTTTTTAGCCTTTTGTGCCTGGCGTAATTAAAACTTAAAATGCTTTTTTGTTTTGCAAGCAGCACTTGAACCATTGTTCTTGAACCAAAAAAGTTCAGTACCTACCCCCACCAACCACCACACACGTCTGGGCAAAAAAAAAAAAAGAAAGGAAAAGAAGGAAACCTCAAGTGTTTTCATTGTGAAAATTCCAATAGAGAGCGTGCGACTTCTTTAGTAAAAAAAAAGAAACGATGCGATTGTTGAAAACTTTTCGCAGCAAGCCCACCCGGTAGAAGCTGGGCCAGGACCTCGACAAGGACCTATGCCAGCACTTGGTGTTGCCAGTTCAAGTGATGCAATGTGCGCGTGCCTCAAGTGTGCCAATATGTTTCAGCTTCGAACCCCACCGGCACATGCCGAAGTACGACTGCAATGTCAATGAACATGCAGTGCATTGCAAAATGTTTCCAATAAAACATCTTCAATCTACCAAATTTATGTTAAAGAGAATTGTTTGGAATTTGAAATAGTTTAAAAAATTTTTACATTTAGGATTTAGGGGGAGGCATGGGGTCTGCCAAAAAAATAAACATGTATATCTTGGATACTGATGGTGAGGCAACAGATTTTCAATTATCAGAGATGAACGCTGACATTAAAATCTAAAAATGTTTTTACTAAAACCCAATATCCGACCTATCGACATCCGACTTCTACGAAATTTTGCGAATTAGTTGAAGAATGAATCAAATGTGAAAGTGTGCGCTTATTTTCATTAAGGCGGTCTACTAAAAGATTTGCTACATGTGGTCTAGTTTTGTCCGCAGCATTCAATTGAATTAATGTAGAAAGAATTTGAAGATCAGAATGGTCAATTAATCGATATCAAGGTCTTGCATAAGTCTTAGTAGAATGTGTGCTCCCTATTATCAGTTGATGTGCAAGCATAGGGGTTTGCAGTATTTTGATTGGGTTTCTCGGTTACGATGTGCTTAAGAAGCTGCGACTTTCGATCCGTACTAGGGATGTCGCCGGAAATACTGTCGATATATCGAAATATCTATATTTTTGGTTAAAAAACACGATTTAGCATTATTCAATATTTTTCTGTGGCACAAAAAGTGATGTTTCCTGAGTGCAATCTGTTGTAATTAGTGGTATTCCTACAAGTGATTTGGATTTGACTTGTGATTCGTGAAAGCAACTCTAAGTCAAAAAACTTGATATCTTTTGACTCCGTCCATTAAGGCGACTTCAATTCTTCCCTTCAAAGAAACTCGGATGGATTCTCAAATGCATTAAATAATTAACTATTTTGTTATTAAAACTTGAATGCAGAAACTTGCAACATTCTCCATAATAAAATCTAATCTAAAGTAATTTTATTTAAAATTTAAATCAGCATCAAAGCTGAGTTTTATATTAAAAATCAAAAAATAATCATTAACCATTGAGCAATAAAATAACAATCAGCAAAACAAGTCCGATGATGAGAGAATTTGGTTATACTCAAAACAGCGATCGTTGTACGGACAAATTGCTATTCTAAAATATTGTAATTAATATCTGTTCATTTGTGTTGTTTATATAGAATTATACTCAACCATAGACCTTGAGCCAGCCAGATGTAAACTTTGACTAAAATAAAAATCGAAAAATAAAAATCATTGCGAAAATGAATAGATTACACTAGTTAGCAGCATTTTCGATCCCGACCATTTGGCAGTCATATGTAAATCCCTTTGCTGAGTCCAAAAATCTTTTATTAGTAATCGCGAAAAATGTAGTTTCTTTATTGGGAATATCTTTAGGAAAATGTGTATATCTTCGGTATCGGCTTATTCATTATGAAAGGTGAGGTTTTCTTGGAGACTAATTGAATGTCCCATCATTCATTCATATACCACTTCTTAATCTAGTGCTTGACTTCGACGCTTTAAAGGCTTTTATCGGCATCTTTGTATTAAATTCATCACTTTTTTTTAAAAAAAAGCTAGATTTAAAGTGCGATTTTCAACACGAAAAAAATTGTATTAAATTTATTATATGGTGCTGGTCATCAAAGACTCATCTAACAAAAATACAACCCCACATATTTGATTAAAATCCATCGAAGAATATATTATTGGCATTAAAGTAAATAGTGAAAGGCTTTAAGTTCATGGAAATTTACTAAGGGCCGATTTGTGTTCTCCCAGATAGCTACTGTGTGTCAGATAGTCATAGATTTTACTCTGATATTTGTTAGCTTATGTGACAGAGAGCTCTATGTAGAAGATGTGAAATCGGCCCTTAGTTTGATTGTTTTATTGTTCATCGTAGGAGGCTAGTTAACATTCAAACTATTCTATTTAAGGGAAAAATTTATTTTGTACCTGGCTAAGTTTTTTGTGACTGACGAAGGTTGAAATGCAAATTATCCTAATAAATTGAGTAACGCTGACGGATATTACATATTATCGACTCCACTAACAATTTCAACGACATTTATACCTATTATTCGCAATTGTTTTGGCACACGGTTTTTTGGATATTATATGAAATCAAATAAATATTTTTCAAAAATTTTTTCTTCTTTTGATTCGATCACTCAATGGTTACAAATCGTAGAACAACTTATTCGAAATGGCCGCCTTGTGCCTTCCAGCAATGCCGAACGTCTCTCTGGCCACTCATCGATCGCAGTGCGCACCTCATACATTGAGAAATTGCCCACTGCTCGGACAAGGGCGCGCTTAAAAGACTCAATATTTGGATGTCGAGTAGAGCAAGCCATATCCCCGAGAACGGACCACAGTTTGTAGTCCAATGGATTCAGGTCTGGGCTACCACCAGGCCAATCATTCGTCGAAATAAAGTTCGGTACATGGTTTTTTAGTCCTGTTTGAGTCGATTTTGCGTTGTGAGCTGGAGCCGGAGTCTTGTTGAAAGGTTCACGGCTTGTTTAAAAATAATGTCGTGTTAAGAGGCTTCACAACCTTTGCCAAAACGTCAGATTGATACACTTTCGCCGAAGTTTTAACTCCTTTTTCACCATCACATAAACAGGATGGTGACCTCTCTGAACTCTCGGTATGAGTTCGGACGCTTGTTTTGAAGACACAGCATACACTCTGTCGTTCTGTTTTTTGAACGATTCCTCTATGGTGAAAATTTTCTTGTCAGTAAACAGAATTCGTCGCGCACTGGCGAGGCAATGCTTTCGATTTTTCCGGTGTGTCTCTTGTATGCACTGAGTCCCAAGTCACGTTTTATGATGCGCGACATGCTGTCCTTGCTGATACTCATCTCATGAGACATGATTTTCTGCTAGCGCAGTGGATTTCGACGAATTCGATCCCTCACGGCTTTCGTGCAGTCTTTTATTCCGTCAGTATCTTCAAATAACTTCACGGTACGATACACAAAGTTTCAGGTGATTGCCAGTGGGCGCAACATCCGAAAGATTTCTCCTTTTTCTTAGCCGCATTTATGCACGCCAATTCCAACAACACTATTTTCGAGCGATTTTAAAAAATTTAAATATATGAATGAGTGATTAAATAAGGGTGTGTGGCACATGCCTCATATACTAGTACACGTCGAAAGCTAAATGTCGATAAGCTGCAATCACAACGGACCTCTGAAGCCTACACAGCTAAACTCACCCAACTGCTTAGGGAAAACTCACCATTCCCTTCTGGTGTATGCGAACAGTGGAATCATATATCACACTCCATGAGTACGGCTGCCAAGGAGATACTCGGATACGCCGAGCACCCTCGAAAGCAGACTTGGTATGATGAGGAGTGCCGCGACGCTACTGCAGAGAAAGACGCTGCCTACAGGAGAACTCTGTAGTCGGGAGCAACGCGGGCTGTTGAAGAGCAATACCGGAAGAAAAGGAGAGAGGAGAAGCGCCTTTTCAGAAGGAAAAAGAATGAGCGAGAAAGGCGCATGCGTGAGGAAGTCGAGATATTCGGCATGAGTGCGACTCGAAAATTCTATCAAAAGATTAAACGACTAACTGAAGGTTTCAAGCCCGGAATCACACAATGCAAGGACGAAAATGGAAATCTGGTCACAGATCCGCAAGTGGCGCTAGACAAATGGAGAAGCTATTTCGCCAACCTGCTGGGAGGCGACAACGCACACAATACCTCCTCTGGAGAAATAGCGACGCCAACAATCGACAATATAGAGATAGACCCACCGGACCATCACGAAGTCTGCGTAGCCATAAAAAGGCTTAAGAACAACAAATCAGCAGGAGCAGATAACCTGCCAGCTGAACTGTTTAAGGCTGGAGGCGAGGAGTTGGTAAGGTGCATGCACCAACTCATCAGCAGAATATGATCCGACGAGAGCATGCGCGAGGATTGGAGTCTAAGTGTAATTTGTCCACTTTTTAAAAAAGGAGACCCTGCAGTTTGCGCCAACTACCGTGGGACCAGTCTCCTTGGACCATATCAGTGTGGTTTCAGACCTGGTAAATCCACCACAGACCAGATATTCACATTACGACAAACCCTGGAGATGATCTATGAGAGAAATATCAAAACCAACCATCTTTTTGTTGATTATAAATCAGCCTTTGACACACCGATAAGGTCAAGGTTCTTTGAAGCCCTGTCTACCTTTGGCATACCAGCAAAGTACGTTCGACTTTGCATGAAGACGTTGCGAAGCACTCGAAGCTCCGTCAAAATAGGAAGGAACCTCTCCGAACTATTTGATACCAAGAGAGGATTTAGGCAGAGTGATACCCTATAGTGTGACTTCCTTAATCTACCGATGGAGTATATACTGCGCCAGTGCCCAAATGCCAACAGATCGGGCTCATTTCTTTATAAAGATCTAATGCTACTCGCATACACCGATGATATTGACATTATCGGCAAAAACGAACAGGCGGTAAGCAGGGCGTTTTCAGAGATTGAGAAGCAGTCTAAACTGATGGGCTTAGCGGTAAACGAGGACAAGACGAAGTACCTAGTATCCACGAACAATAAGTCTACGCGTCTAGGACAATGATTGTAGAGGATTTTGTCATCAGTCTAGTCAAGCGCATAAAGCAACAGCGGCTGCGCTGGTTAGGACATGTAATCCGGATGGATGAAGAAGCTTCAGTAAAAAAGACGTACAAAGCGAAGGCGGCTGACTTTGGAGGACAAGCCAGGAGGGGTCGCCCACCACCAAGATGGGATGATCAAGTGCGGAAAGACATTTCCAACCTTGGTGTGAACAACTGGTGCCAGCTCGCACAATGCAGAAGCGAGTGGAGGGCATTCATTGCAGAGGCCAAGACTGTCAAGCGGTTGTGATGCAACATCGGGCCAATAAAGAAGAAGAAGAATTAAATAAGGGTTGGTTCGTTCTAACGGTTTGTTTATTTTGGTCTAAGCTACAACTTTGCACTGTTTTACTTGTCCAAATTTGTAACGTGTTTCAAGATGAGTTTGTAATTTTGAGTAGGAAGATATAATTTTTGTGATTTGCTACAAGGAAATGTTTTGTATTCCAAACAAAATGCAACAATTTTGCCAAAGATATAAAAGCAAAATTCAAAATGATTTACGAGATATGAATTCGTAAATCTTACTCTGAAGTTGAAAAGTTCAAAATGCAATAAAAAGAAAACGGCAGCTAATCACATCAAACCCAGACATGGTTTTTATACTACCATCACACCCTTTTAGAATTTTTTGGTCTCGACTCAATCAACTTTTTTGAGTTCAAAAATGTGCCACAGTGTAATAAGTCCCATTATTAAAAGTGATTTGTCCGCTGACCCAGGTTTTCAAATTGTGTTTCATTGCTTTATTGCCAACAAAATTAGAAAAGTTGTGTTATCATTTCGTTTTAACCTTCCCTCATCTCTCCCAATATCTACCTACCTAGCTCAAACAGTACACCCTACTAAAATCAGTTGCATGTTTTAATATTTTGTGCCCAATTAAACACAATTAGTTGCTGGCATATAAATATGACTGCAAAAGTTGATTTTAGCAAACAGAAACTAAATTGGCTTTACGATGTTTTCGCAGAGTTTTTTCATTCTATTGGTTGTGTTTATTGAAGGATGGGTAACGAAAAAAAAATCACAATATTGGACAAAAATTGACAATCTATTATCCGTAGTGCTTGTTCCCAAAGACCTATGAACCGTTTTTTGAGTCCTTTGCCTCATATCCGGATGACAATCTACTTCTAATTGATCTTTCTGGCATGCGCGTATTGGGTCGGGAACGAGCCGCTAATGGTACAATACGCGTGCTGGAGGATTTGAACGATGATCACATTCAAGTGGACGCCGAGTTGTTTAGCGATCCATCTGGGAGTGGAAATTTTAAGAAGCTGCCGTTCACAATGACGCCAACTCCACCGTGCCAAATGTTTAAGAAGTACGTGAAAACGTATTTCGAAGCATCTGTAAAGAGGGGTATAAACACGGACTTTCCTTTTAATGGGGAGTGTCCCATACGGAAAGGCACTTACTACTTCAAACAATTTTTAATAAATCCGGAAGATTGGCCATCTGCTGCGCCTTTAGGTTATGCAAAAGGAATTGCAACACTATTTAAGGATGGCCTTAAAGCTGGCAGAGCTGAAATTGTGTTTAATATTAAATTTCGCGGAATTTGAATGGAAATCTCTGGGTTTCCTATTGAACTATTCGAATAAAATATATATATGAGCATACCTGTTTGCCAATGCACCTGTAATCCAGTCCGGTGCATAAATCATCAATGTAATAGCAACTACAACAACAATGGGAAACATCTACCAAAATAAACGCCCGCAGCGTTGGCTGGGCCGTCTAGGTTCTTGGCCCTTGGCCTACGCCCTCGTTGCCTGTGACGAAATATTTAGTCGAAAATATTGTCCCTAATGCTGGCGCCAGACAAGTCTTATGCTGATGATGATGACAGACTTAGGCATCGTACACAAAACAAATCCAACCTGTCACACTAACGACTTCTGCGAATACAATGGGCCTGGCCTTCCCCTGTCTCCGTGTGGATTGTGGCTAGTTCGCCCTGGCTTTGTCTATAAGCCAAAAGTGTTGCACTAGTTTCGGCTGATGCCGGAAAACAAAGAAAACTGGATCTGCGCCTGGACCGGCGCTTTGTTCCTTGGGCTGCTGTGTGCATATTGTGCATACATTTTATGGTGCAATTCTTTTGTGCTCTCGCACTTGCCGAAGGCAGGCCAATATTTTTATTACCCGCTGGAACAGGAATTTATGAAAAACAAATAGTGACCGCTAAGAGTTATGACCCGGCGCTAGGACTGTGCACACACACAAAAGGCCGTGAAAGGCACTTTTGGCATGGGTGGTATCATGCAGCGATCGAGCAGAGGGTTAGAAATGCTCTGCAGAGTATCAATGTAGTCAAGTGGCGCCAGAATTTCAAAGGGATAAGCTGTAAAGTAGCACTTAAAACGTTTCAAACGAGGGTAGCATTTCCAGATTTGAGTCTTCCTCACTAAGACCCATTTTCTGAACAATCGGTCCTATGGCAACTATAATATTTAGTCGCAGCTCAACTTCTTTAATACTGAGAAACAAGTTTGGGTGGAAACAGACAGACAGGCGGAAAGACATATGAACAGACACACGGACGGACAATGCTCAATTGACTCAGCTAATTGCACTGATCAAGGGCGTATCCAGCATTGACTGAAAGTTTCTTAAAGATTTCTTCAATTATATATTTTGGCATTACGTAATTAAAGAAAGATGCATTCGATAAGAAGTATCTTTGATTTTTGTTAAATTTGAGGTAATTGGCTTTAAGGTTGGAGGAAATTGCAGGAAAAGTCCGTCCCATTATATTTTTCACCAATCGCCATTCCAGAAGTGCTACACATAGAAATGATGCGTGAAATGGATCAAATTGTGGATCCAGACAAATACAAAAACATCTTCAGAGAAATAACAAAGTCACTGATTGGCAGATGCGAATTTGGTATCAACTCAAAGAGGCCAAGCCATTCCGAGTTGTGGTATGGAATATTTCAGCTGCAACTTCAATAGATCGTATACGAAATGCTTTCCATGACCTGAATGTATACACAATCCCAGAGAGACCGGCCGAAAGGATTCAAGGTGGTCTTTCATTTGCAGACGCACACAAACAACACTAGGCAACGAGCCCAAAACCGATTAAAAGCCCAACAGGAGCAACAGCAGCAATAGGAGCACTAACAACTTGACTATCCCAGGGGCAAAACGACAGAAATGATTGAAAACATGTGAATAGCACATTATCTCAAAATATTTAGAAAATTTAGCCTTCTTTAATGAAATAGAACAGGTTCTATTTGATAAGATTTGCTCTTTAGAGAATTTTGACAACCGACTATTTAGAGATATATGACAAGTGTAAAGGCAGCTTAGAAGAAATTTTAAAATTCCGGTTGGATCTAGATGATTTTCGGATTAGAACTCAATATATTCTCAGTTACAATCAGGTTCCAATAGCTTTATAATCTTCTCATGATGTTGAATTATTACATTTAATTGTAGTCAAATTAAAACAATTTACAGTTTTTGAATTTATGGCCGGAACACAACCCGATATAATCGGTTTTAATAGGGTGTATATAAACCATTCGTTTAGCAACAAAGTGTGGTTCATTATAGATGACATGTAAAGTTACATTTCCGCAAGCTAATTCAATTAAACAGACTACATACCATGTTTATATGAGTTTGTTGTACCTGCAATTAGCTTACTATGACATAACCAAATACAATAGAGAAATGCTAACTACGAATCCGTCGAAGACTTCATAGCCTTTCAGTTCATATAATATTATATAAATTGAGATTTTTGATGTTTTTTGTGGCGCCTAATTATATAAATGAGTTTGTACTCACTGACTGACTGATTGACTTCAAGGCCAAACGATATTTTTGAACCAATTTGAATGATGTTTGGCATAAAAGTGCTGCAAATTCGGTAAATCCATCCCCAAGATCAGGCAATATATGTATTATTAAAATTCATGGGAGGACAACTAGAATACCACTCCAAATTTTTATAGGAGCTTAAAAATGGATACATGATATTGCATTGGCGTTACTAAATATTTCTTGAATTGTACAATTCAGAAACCAGATTATTGAAGTGTGACCGAATTATAAAAAGGCTACTTGAAATAACATTATCCTTCTCTGCAAATCTCTGCTGACAGGACACGGGTGTTTCAAACATTACCTGTGGGGTCTTAAGCTCGATGACGACCCAAACTGTTCAGACTGTCAAGGGGTCACACAAGACCCAGAAATTTAATTTTTTTTGTCTGTCCGACATTTAATCAAAAATGAAATGAGCTGAGCATGAGGGCCGCTTGTAACCTGGTGAGAGTCACGCTTGACTCAGAAAATAATTGGTCTGCATTAAGTACCAAATTGTTAGAGCATCAGAAAGAAACCTAGGTGAGCCTATGGGCATTCCACCGGCGCGGTAATACCGAAAGGCACTGTGGAAAACTGGTTAGCTGGCGGTTGCACACTACGATTGCAGTTTAGCGATTGACTTGGCTTTCAATGCTTCTATCCGCGATTAAAAAAGGAAGTGCAAAAACAATATACTAAGACATAAACAAAGACTTAAAGTGACATACCCTGGAATATGAAGGCTAGAGGTTATCAGCTATAGTTGAACAGCTGTCAAGGAGGATTGTTATCGGTGGCATATGCTCACTATATAACAGGAAGGATGTATAAGTCATCAGAATTTCATAAGGAGACTAGCATAAAACCCTTCACACTTCGTTGCGCCGCTATCAGTATAGAACCAATATTAGAATCTCAATCGAGAGAGTCAAATGTTATTTCTTTGCTGGAGGGTTTTCTAAAATTGGAGTATAGTTTCCATTTATTTGCCCTAAAGAAATTACAGATCGGCTAGAAAACAACGTTTCACACTCTGGGACAGCCTCCATTTTCCAAAAATTAAAAGTAACCATATCCGGGAATTTTCCTCGTGGGCGGATTTTAAAAATCGGGAAAACACGTGACCTATTATTTCGCGTAATATGCCCACAAACCGAAATTCAAGTTAATCAAATGGAAAAAATATAGGAAAGCTAACTTCGGCTCGATCGAAGTTTATATACCCTTGCAGCTTGTATAATTTATTTAAATTAAGAAATAAAATGAATTTTTTCGAACATTCTTAGCTGAGTTATTTTCCAAACTCAGCAATAGATGGCGCCACTACTTTGACCATTTGCTTGCCAGTTTGTTATATGGCAGCTATAAGATATATTCATCCGATTTTGACCAAACTCCCCAAAATTGTGTAGAAACCGATAATATTCATAACTGGAAAGTATAAAGACGCTACCATTGAAAACATAAAAGATTACCTCACTAGAACTACATTTTCGACCGATCGTTCCTATGACAGCTATACGCTATAGTCATCCGATTTGGATCAAACTTGGCAGAATTGTGTGGTAGCTTATAATATTGATCAGTAACAAGTTTAGGAGCGATATCATGGGAAACAAACTGAGATTTTTTTTCAGACTTTTTTTTTTGGTATGGCAGTTATACTATATAATTGTCAGATTTTCATCATATTTGGTGGAATTATTTGAAAGCATCGAAAACTGATAAATACGAGGTTTGGGGACGTTTGCATCGAAAACAAAAAAGTTTTTCTCACTAAAACGAGTTTTTCGACGGATCGTTCCTATGGCAGCTATATGCTATAGTCATCCGATCTGGCCGGTTCCGACAAATGTGCAGCGTCTTTGTACCAAAAGACTTCGTGCAAAGTAGCATAGGAGATAGCATAGAAACAAACGGACAGACGGACATAGCTATATCAACTCAGCTCGTCATGCAGATCAAGAATATATATACTTTATGTGGTCGGAGATTCTTCCTTCTATGCGTTACAAACATCTCGACAATTTTAATATACCCTCTACAATGGTATATAATGTAGCTTAGAAATAAATAAGCAAACGGCTGAAACATACCAACTTCATTCGATTGGTCCTTCACTTAACCAAATCTTGAAAAATGGCACAGTCAAAAATTTCGATTGTTTTGTATTAAATCAATAAATTAGTAAAAAAAATAGAGGAAAGCTAACTTCGGCTCGACCGAAGTTTTTATACCCTTGTAGCTTGTATGATTTATATAAATTAGTAGCCTGATTCCACTGACACAAATATGTACATTCGGCCAAATGTACTCATTTTTGACAAGGTCTCCTATTTACATTTTCTACACCCAATTTCTATGCCAGCTATACTACATAGTTGTCCTATTAAACTTGGTGGAATTATGTGAAAGCATAGAAAACTTATAAATACGACGTTTGCGTTAAAGACAAAAAAGTTTTTATCACTAAAACAACATTTTCTACCGATTGTTCCTGTGACAGCTATATGCTATAGTCATCCGATCTGGCCGGTTCCGACAAATGTGCTGCGTATTTGTACCAAAAGACTTCATGCAAAGTTTGGTTAAGATAGCTTTAAAACTGACGGAGGAGATAGCATAGAAACAGACGGACAGACGGACGGACAGACGGACATGGCTATATCAACTCAGCTCGGAGATGCTTTCTTGCATGCGTTACAAACATCTCAACAATTTTAATATACAAGGGTATAAAAATTTCTTTGAAAATTTAATTGAAAAAATTTAATATTTTTACTTTTTTTCCGAAAATATTCGGTTATTTCTAGTTTTTATGACAGTTGTGGGCTTATGACTATATGAATGAGTAATTAAATAAGGGTTGGTTCGTTCTAACGGTTTGATTATTTTGTTCTAAGCTACAACTTTGCACTGTTTTACGTGTCCTCATTTGTAACGTGTTTCAAGATGAAGTTGAAAAACTGTAAACAAGTGGTTAAAACTTGGTTTTTTGGGCCACTTTTGTAATTTTCAGTGAAAAAATGTTTTGTAGGCTAAACAAAGAGCAACAATTTTACCAAAGATATAAAAGCAAAATTCAAAACAGTTTACGAGATATGAAATCGTAAATCTTACTCTGAAGTTGAAAAGTTCTAAATGCAATAAAAAGAAAACGGCAGTTAATCACATCAAACCCAGACATGGTTTTAATACTACCATCACACCCTTTCAGAATTTGTTGGTCTAAACTCGATCAATTTTTTTTGAGTTCAAAAATGTGTCACAGTGTAAAAAGTCCCATTATTGAAAGAAATTTTTCCGCTGGCCCAGGTTTTCAAATTGTGTTTCATTGCTTTATTGCCAACAAAATTAGATAAGTTGTGTTATCATTTCGTTTTAACCTTCCCTCATCTCTCCCAATATCTAACTACTAAGCTCAAACAGTACACCCTACTAAAATCAGTTGCATGTTTTAATATTTTGTGCCCAATTAAACACAATTACTTGCTGGCATATAAATATGACTGCAAAAGTTGATTTTAGCAAACAGAAACTAAATTGGCTTTACGATGTTTTCGCAGAGTTTTTTCATTCTATTGGTTGTGTTCATTGAAGGATGGGTAACGAAAAAAAAAAAATTACAATATTGGACAAAAATTGACAATCTCTTATCCGTAGTGCTTGATCCCAAAGACCTATGAACCGATTTTTGAATCCTTTGCCTCATATCCGGATGACAATCTACTTCTAATTGATTTTTCTGGCATGCGCGTGTTGGGACGGGAACGAGCCGCTAATGGTACAGTACGCGTGCAGGAGGATTTAAACGATGATCACATTCAAATGGCCGCCGAGTTGTATAACGATCCAACTGGAAGTGGAAATTTTAAGAAGATGCCGTTCACAATGACGCCAGCTCCATTGTGCCAAATGTTAAAGAAGTACGCGAAAACATATGC
Organism: Lordiphosa magnipectinata; assembly: GCA_037044535.1. Lineage (NCBI taxonomy): Eukaryota > Metazoa > Arthropoda > Insecta > Diptera > Drosophilidae > Lordiphosa > Lordiphosa magnipectinata. The sequence goes on along the minus strand of JBAMBO010002510.1, from coordinate 41,942 downwards.
CGAATCATTTCTAGAGATGGGTGTAAACACGGACTTTCCTTTTAATGGGGAGTGTCCCATACGGAAAGGCACTTACTACTTCAAACAAGTTATAATAAATCCGGAAGCTTGGACATCCGTTGCGCCTTTAGGTTATGCAAAAGCCATTTTAACACTATTTAAGGATGGTCTCAAAGCTGGCAGAGTTGAATGTGTGATTAAAATTAAATTTCGCGGAATTTGAATGGAAATCTCTGGGTTTCCTATTGAACTATTCGAATAAAATATATATATGAGTATACCTGTCTGCCAATGCACCTGTAATCTTGTCCGGCGCATAAATCATCAATGTAATAGCAACTACAACAACAATGGGAAACAACTACCAAAATAAACGCCCGCAGCATTTTCAGATTTAAGTTTTCCTCACAAAGTCCCATTTTCTGAACGATCGGTCCTTTGGCAGCAATAATATTTAGTCATCCGATCATGTCGGGGCAGCGTGCAGTAAAAAGAAGTCTCTTTGCAAAATAGCGGCTCATTAGCTTTAACACTGAGAAACTAGTTTGCGTGAAAACAGACAGTCACACGGAAAGACATACTAACAGACACACGGACGGACAAAGCTCAATTGACTCAGCTAATTGCACTGATCAAGGGCGTATCCAGCATTGACTGAAAGTTTCTTAAAGATTTATTCAATTATATATTTTGGCATTAAGTAATTAAGGAAAGATGCATTCGATAAGAAGTATCTTTGATTTTTGTTAAATTTGAGGTAATTGGCTTTAAGGTTGGAGGAAATTGCAGGAAAAGTCCGTCCCATTATATTTTTCACCAATCACCATTCCAGAAGTGCTACACATAGAAATGATGCGTAAAATGGATCAAATTGTAAGCTAAGGATGCCAACATCTTCAGAGAAATCACAAAGTCACTGATTGGCAAATGCGGTTGTGGTATGGAATATTTCAGCTGCAACTTCAATAGATCGTATACGAAATGCTTTCCATGACCTGAATGTATACACAATCCCAGAGAGATTTTCAATCTAGATTTTAGATTGACTTTTTTTCTCAGTACACGAACAGCCTTCGTACCGGCCGAAAGGATTCAAGGTGGTCTTTCATTTGCAGACGCACACAAACAACACTAGGCAACGAGCCCAAAACCGATTAAAAGCCCAACAGGAGCAACAGCAGCAATAGGAGCACTAACAACTTGACTATCCCAGGGGCAAAACGACAGAAATGATTGAAAACATGTGAATAGCACATTATCTCAAAATATTTAGAAAATTTATCCTTCTTTAATGAAATAGAACAGGTTCTATTTGATAAGAGTTGCTCTTTAGAGAGTTTTGACAACCGACTATTTAGAGATATATGACAAGTGTAAAGGCAGCTTAGAAGAAATTTTAAAATTCCGGTTGGATCCAGATGATTGACTGATTGAATTCAAGGCCAAACGATATTTTTAAACCAATTTGTATAATATTTGGCATAAAAATGCTGCAAATTAGGTAAATCCATCCCCAAGGTCAGGCAATATATGTATTATTAAAATTTATGGGAGGGCAACAAATTACTACTCCAAAAAGTTTTAAAATGGCTACATGATATTGCATTGGCGTTACTAAATATTTCTTGAATTGTACAATTCATGAAATGCTTGTTTAACGTTTGCAGATTATTGAAGTGTGACCGAATTAAAAAAAGGCTACTTGAAATAACATTATCCTTCTCTGCAAATCTCTGCTGACAGGACACGGGTGTTTCAAACATTACCTGTGGGGTTTTAAGCTCGATGACGACCCAAACTGTTCAGACTGTCAAGGGGTCACACAAGACGCAGAAATTTCATTTTTATACCCGTTAACTCGTAGAGTAAAAGGGTATACTAAAGTCGTGCAAATGTATGTAACAGGCAGAAGGAATCATTTCCGACCCTATAAAGTATATATATTCTTGATCAGCATCAACAGCCGAGTCGATATAGCCATGTCCGTCTGTCCGTCCGTCCGTCCGTCCGTCCGTCCGTCCGTCCGTCCGTCTGTCTGTATGAACACCTAGATCTCAGAGACTAGAAGAGCTAGAGCAACCAATTTTGAAATGTAGACTCCTATTGTCTGCACGCAGATGAAGTTTATTTCAAATTTTTGCCACGCCCACCCCCGCCCCCACAATAAAAAATGGTGAATAACTCCCACAATTTTTGAGATATCGATCTCAAATTTAAAATGTAGATTAATATTCCCAACATCTATAAGCCCTTAAATTTTCATTAAGATCGGATGATAAATAGCCGAGTTAAGAAAATGTTGCATACTTTTCGGCTGACCCACCTCAGGCACACAGGGAGGCTATTAAACATTTGTTTCCATGAGTAACGGGTATATCGAAGTCGGTTATAGCCGACTTTAACTTACGCTCTCGTTTTTTTATCTGTCCGACATTTAATCAAGAATGAAATGAGCTGAGCATGAGGGCCGCTTGTAACCTGGTGAGAGTCACGCTTGACTCAGAAAATAATTGGTCTGCATTAAGTACCAAATTGTTAGAGCAGCAGAAAGAAACCTAGGTGAGCCTATGGGCATTCCACCGGCGCGGTAATACCGAAAGGCACTGTGGAAAACTGGTTAGCTGGCGGTTGCACACTACGATTGCAGTTTAGCGATTGACTTGGCTTTCAATGCTTCTATCCGCGATTAAAAAAGGAAGTGCAAAAACAATATACTAAGACATAAACAAAGACTTAAAGTGACATACCCTGGAATATGAAGGCTAGAGGTTATCAGCTATAGTTGAACAGCTGTCAAGGAGGATTGTTATCGGTGGCATATGCTCACTATATAACAGGAAGGATGTATAAGTCATCAGAATTTCATAAGGAGACTAGCATAAAACCCTTCACACTTCGTTGCGCCGCTATCAGTATAGAACCAATATTAGAATCTCAATCGAGAGAGTCAAATGTTATTTCTTTGCTGGAGGGTTTTCTAAAATTGGAGTATAGTTTCCATTTATTTGCCCTAAAGAAATTACAGATCGGCTAGAAAACAACGTTTCACACTCTGGGACAGCCTCCATTTTCCAACAATGAAAAGTAACCATATCCGGGAATTTTCCTCGTGGGCGGATTTTAAAAATCGGGAAAACACGTGACCTATTATTTCGCGTAATATGCCCACAAACCGAAATTCAAGTCAATAAAATGGAAAAAATATAGGAAAGCTAACTTCGGCTCGATCGAAGTTTATATACCCTTGCAGCTTGTATAATTTATTTAAATTAAGAAATTAAACGATTTTTTTCGAACATTCTTAGCTGAGTTGTTTCCCAAACTCAGCAATAGATGGCGCCACTACTTTGACCATTTTAGCTACAAGGTTTGATATGTAACTAACTTTATTGTATATAACTTAAGCTAACAATTATCGTTGAGTCGAACGGAGCGAAGCGGGAGCCACCCGCGCTAATCGAATCCAAGCCAGAAACTGAGCGCCAGCGTCTCGACCGAAGTTTTTATACCCTTGTAGCTTGTATAATTTATATAAATTAGTAGACACAAATATGTACATTCGGCCAAATGTACACATTTTTGACAAGGCCTTTTTTCATTTTCTACACCCAATTTTTATGCCAGATATATTATATAGTTGTCCTATCAAACTTGGTGGAATTATTTGAAAGCATAGAAAACTGATAAATACGAGGTTTGGTGACGTTTGCATAGAAAACAAAAAAGTTTTTCTCACTAAAACGAGTTTTTCGACGAATCGTTCCTATGGCAGCTATATGCTATAGTGATACGATTCGTTCGGTTCCGACAAATGTGCTGCGTATTCCTCCGTATTGACGGAGGAGACAGCATAGAAACAGACGGACTGACAGACGGACATGGCTATATCAACTCAGCTCGTCATGCTGATGAAAAATATATATACTTTATGTGGTCGGAGATGCTTCCTTCTATACAATTTTAATATACCCTCTACAAGGGTATAAAAATAAAAAAACTTCTCATACAAACTTTTCCGGCGCTTTTTTACCCATTGAGAATGGAATTTTCCGAAACCCCGTTTTAGGGCTCACATTCATCACAAATGGAAACTAATGTCCAAATTACAGCCTTTTATCTGTAAGCTTTCGGGCTGTGCGTACAACATACGGACAAACGCATGGAGCGGTTGAGCGAGACTTTTCTGATCGAACATAAATGAGTAAATTTATTCAGCGAACAAAACTCTACGTTGAATTAACTCAGCGTCATACCGGCAACGCATCATGCTAAAAATTACAGGCCATCTCTCTCTCTCTCTTTTTTACACTTGAAAAGCGTATTAAAATTTTTGCCCAGAAGCTTGCAACGCATAGAAGGAATCATCTCCGACCACATAAAGTATATATATTCTTGGCCCTCTGTCTGTCCGTCTGTCTGTTTCTATGCGAACTAGTCCCTCAGCAAATTTTGCACAAAGTCTTCTTTTGGCTGCACACTGCTAATATGTCGGAACCGCCCGGATCAGATGACTACTTCTTGTAGCTGCCATAGTAAGAAAAACTTTTTTGTTTTCAATGTTTGCGTTCTTAAAGTCTGTCATTATTAAAATTAAATGTTTTCAAACTGATCTGCAAAGTTTGCTCGAAATCGCTAACCGTTGGAGCGAGCTTTTTTTTAAGTTTATTTAATCTTCGGCACAGACGAAGTTAGCTTTGCTTTCTCGTTTCCATCTCAGTCAGCCGCGACATCTCAATTCATGCGTTTTTGCAATAGTTTATTCATACGAGGTGATTCTCGCTCATTCTAATCAGTCGTTGTTGAGCCAAACGAACAAACTCCCGAATTGATTGGAATGAACACAAACATGATTATAATCAGAGTGAGAACGATATGATTGTATAAAAATAAGCAGCGAACATGTTGTGCATGCAAGTTTGATACGTAGTGCGCAAAGCCAGTTTATACGGTTGTTGATTAATGTATGAACGTTTTGCAATTAAAAGAAGCCGTTCTCTGGTCAGGTCACACTCTTTTATATGGAAAACATTGCTGCAAACCTGTACAATTTTTGTGAAGGTTCGGTCCGGTGGTTCGAACCCGTGGTAAAGTGCAAGGTTCCATTCGCGGACCGGTTCCCGCACTAATCGAACCCAAGGTTTTGGTTCGAGTCTGGGTTCATAGATTCTTAAATAGTTGATCGATTTTTGCGTTTTTCTCATCAGTTCTGACTCATATTTACAATTATTTGCGAAATTTTTTTCTGGTAGTCTTTCAATAAATCACGTTATGAGCATATCCATGAGTCATTTGAGTCATGAGACTTTAAATCGGACATGAATTTAATCTCTTTAATCTTCAAAAGAGTTCAAAAAGGGTCTCATCAGAGCGATTCTTGTTAAAATGATCTTTCAAATGCATTTGATTTCCGCTTTTCCGACTAAACGTATCTTTTTCTTTCTTCTCGAAATCGCATTATGGATTAGATTTCTAAAAAGCATTTTAAATTATCAACACAAGCGATTCTGTACTATACTATAAAATTGTTTTTTTTCGGTCATAATATTGAGAAAAAATAATAATAATAATAAATAAATGATTGTTTGCACCGAACCTTTTTATACTCTGTACCAAAGGTGCACAGAGTATATTATATTAAGTTTGTGCAAAAGTATGTAACAGCCAGAAGAAATCATCTCCGACCCTATAGCCATGTCCGTCTGTCCGTCCGTCCGTCTTTCCGTCTGTCCGTTCGTATGAACGAAGAGATCTCAGAGATGGTAAGAGATAGAGATAGACATGTATGGGACATATATTTCTTATACTTGCAGGCAGATCAAGTTTATTTTAAATTTTTAGCACGCCCTCTCCCGCCTCCGTAATTTGGAAAAAACGTCATATCTCCCACAGTTTTGATGATAGATTGTTTGTACTTTCTAGAGAAATCTAGTTATCAAAACTATTTATCGATTTGCTGAAGATTCCAATTCCATCTTGCTAAATTGAGCATGCAAAAGAGATTCGTGTATTGCTTCGGTGTTTTGTTGTTCAATCTTCAGAGATATCCCAGGAAAGGGGCACCAAAACCTAACGATGCGTCTCAGAGTCGCGTGTTATAACATGTTGGATATTGAAACAGCAATGGATCATTGGGTGCACTTATGATCCGATTTTAATTCTCATAAATTCTGTTATATGACCCAAAGGATTTGCCACTTAAGAGCCTTTAAAAACTTTTACAATAGTTCTGGGCAATTTTGTTATCTTGATTTTGTAAACTCTCACTTAGCTCTCCAATTTCCTATTGCCAGACAACTTGGCTAGCTGGACATCAGAGGAACCGCTGCCAACACCTTGGACATCTATGCAGCTGTCTCGATAGGCAAAAAGCCTTAGACGATTTCTGGGTAAATCTGATATAGATGGTACAATCAGATACAGGGAGAGAGAGCGAGATCTGATGCACGCTTTATGCCCACATGATAAGCACTTGTCTACCATCACCAGATCAGCAAAAGGTACGCTGATCGACCACGATGATAGGCACATTTTGTGCTAATCCTTCTTCGGTTTCTTGTGGGCTAACGCCCCTGCACCGAACAACAGACGAGAAAGAGTGAGTGAGTGTCTGTCGCCGTTGTGGCTTTATGCTAATGATCGGTTTCGGTCAGCCAAAAACTAGACCGGGAGGACCACTGCGTTAAAACCACTCAAAACGAAAACTGCCGTGCGCCTAAATATGGCAAATCTGCTTGGCTTTGGCTTGGCTGGCCCATTGTGCGAGTGCGAAAAAAAGAATCTCTTAATCGGCACTGGCGACAGCATTCAATGAGTTCTCTGTGCGCCGCCAGGCACTTGAAACATGACAATATCAATTTGTACGTACAATGGCCTAATCTGATAATCAGTGCAAACATGTCCTTTGTGTCCATTGTGCGTGAAACAATGCAAAACGGCATAGTTTGTGCGCCAGGATTAGGTGCCGGAGCCAGAGCGGAGGGCGGCGGAGCAGTGCCAAAAAGTTTGTTTGGTTGGCCGCTGGCCAGAGTTGAGTTCATTAATGATTAATGGCGATTTTATGTAAAACTCTTCTTTTTATTCGCAATGCTGGCTCATATAACTCACACAAACCGATCATAAAAGGCGACAGAAATGTTGTCTGGCCATAAAAATCGGAAGGGAGAGATGAACTCGGCATCAGCTCGGCTGGCTTGTCAATCAAATGGAGGCACCAACATGCCAGTACCATAAAAATGATCGACAGCAATGACACGTTGGGCGGTAGGAATGTCGCGGATAAGCATCTACGAGTATGTGGCCAGCGCCAGGCTGAGATGGAGATGGAGCTGGAGTCGGAAAAGGTTCATTTATCAAGTGGTTGGTAGGTGTGGCTTAGGCGCAGCATGAATTAATCATCAAGCACATCAAATTGAATTGAGAGAGGAAACAAAAATCATAGCAAATGTGTTGGCTGCTGCAGTGCAGCCACGATTTAATGAGCTGCATCCGAGGGTTGGTGGCTATCTGTTAGACACAGCACTGGAAGGGGGATGTTTAACCACAAATTGACTTGTTTTCGCCCCACGAATTAGCGGCATAATTGAGTCATAAAACCAAATGTGCCAAATGTTACGAAACTTCTTGTCGGGCGATTGCTGGAATGGTGCAATTGTGCATTAATTGCTTGGCAGTTGCCAAACAAAAAACCACGGGATATCTTCAGAAAGAATGGCCACTGCATATGCTTGGATTTAACTTGCGGCAATTGACTTTGATTGCCAGCCACTCAATTATGTCATATCAAGAAATGTTAAATGGACTTTTAACTCGCTTTGATTATATAATTCTGGTGCCTCACCTTTTATGGCCGGCCATTAAAAGTCCGAAACGAGCTTGCTCAGATTTATCAGCGTGCACGCTATAAAGTAACAAATAAATTTAAATACTAATAATAATAAAATGGAATACACGCAACAGCAGCAGGAGCAGCACGGGGCAGCGAGCGTTTTTGGGTAGCATCCTCCGTAAAGGATACAAAGAACCGAAAAGGGCCAACACATTTATGGCCAGCAATTAAATGGGGCTGCCATTTGTTTTATTATAACGCACACAGCGAGCGGCATCCACCATCAAAGCATCAGCGATAAGGCGCACTTTTATTATTATCCTTTATTTTGTGTGTTTTTTCTACTCTCTTTTGGTTTTGGGCAGGCGCTACACATTAGAATAGGCAAAAGCTAATGTAAGCATCTTCGAAGGACGAACTTCTTATACACTGCTTAAGACATGAAGATCTCTTTGGAAATTTGCATTTGAATCTTGAGCTAGTTTACAAGGCACTCAGGAAACTAAAGAGAACAAACGTTACCGCCTTACTCAGGGGAAGAAATATTAATTAACAGAGCATTAATATTAATGTTAACATATGAACATAATGTTAGCAGACAGCGCATGCTAACCCCAAATATATGACAAAATTTGTGTTCCTTAAGGAAAAGCCAAAAAGTATGCAAAGTTTTTGGATACCGTTTCGGAACGATATCTTAAAAACTGTGGGAGCTATTATAAATTTTTTTTAATAGTTGATGCTGATCAAGATTCTTGATTCAAGAATATATACTTTATGATATTGGAAATGCATGCTGCTGCAATTTTAACGGGTAAAATTATGCGCACTTCTTGCGTAATCCATTAAATTTGTTTCTTGATCCTAGAACTCGAATCTTCTTAAAGAATTTAAAATTTTAGATATAAAATGTTTCTTCTGATTTCCGTTATAAATGTTAGCGGTTTGAATTTAAGTTATTTAATACTGAATTTAGGTACACCCAAGAAGGAAAAAAGAAATTTCAGAAAAAATATTGCCTTCAACTCAAAATACGAACAAAACTTTCTCAACAATGTTGAGCTTAAATATTCTTAAAGTGATCGAATTGAGCACTATTAAAATCAACTCCACACAGAAAAGTATAAGTAGCGGCTTGGACGTGTATCTAAAAAAGTAGGCAATGGTGGAAGGTGCTAGCACGCCATTCCATACGTTTTCCGTTAACTGCAATAAGTCCAAGGTCTGCTTTCCAGTCAAGCCCGAACAAATTTTCCTGTGTTTTTCTGAAAGACTTAACTAGTAGTCGCAATTGTTTTAGTACACGTATTGAACACACTCCAACCATTGAACGCATAAACTCCAACTTGACGGCTATGTAATAAGTGACATTTATGCTATATTACTGCATCAAAAGTTTATGGCGTCAGTTGTTTGCAATCATGGAATAGGGCTCGCTCGAAAATCGTGCTGTCGTAATTTTCCTGCAAAAATGCGGCTACGAAAAAGGTGAAATCTTTCGGATGTTGCGCCCACTGGAAATCACCCGAAACTTCGTGTATCGTACCGTGAAGTTATTTGAGGATACTGATTAAATAAAAGACCGCGCGAAATCCGTACGTCCGCGCACTGTGCGAACGCCACAAGCCACCAAAGCCGTGAAAGATCGAATTCGTCGAAATCCACTGCGAAAGCAGTCGGTCAAGCCCGACTATAACATACTCTGTACCCCACAAAGTTTGTATATATCTGATCCATTTAAGTTAGAAGCCAAACAAAGTGGCAAAGAAGTATAAAGTGTGTGAAGTGCTGCCTATCGCCGTTGCGGCCGGTGCTACCCATCATAATTGTTTGTTTTCCTTATAACTCAACTATCGTTTATTCGATCTTTATCATTTCTTCAGCGAATCGATAAATAATCTTCATTCATCTACAAAACTGTGGAAGATATGACGTTTTTTCCAAATCTTGGGAGCAGGCTGGGACGTGGCAAAAATTGAAAATAAACTTGATTTGCCTGCAAGTATAAGAAATATTTGTTCTATAAATGAGAAACCTCTATCTCTTACCATCTCCGACATCAGTTTTTTCATACGGACAGACGGACATGGCTATAACTCGGCTCGGCTGTTGATGCTGATCAAGAATATATTTACTTTATGGGGTCGGAAATGATTCCTTCTCCCTGTTACATCCATTTTCCCAAACATAATATACTCTGTGGACTTTCGGTACAGAGTATAAAAAGCATAGAACGTTTAGAGAAAATGCTATCAGTGTTCGGGGTGAATAGCAACATATTTTCAGATTGTAGAAATTTGGGGGAAAACAAATGTTTGTAGGAGGCATTGTGAAAAATATGTACATTTGGACGAATGTTCATAGCGGAATCGTGCTATCTCTTATTTGACATTATATTTTTCGAATATTAGTCCTTTTTTTACAGGGCTTTCGCACCTTAAAGGGCCCGACCAGTGTACGAAACACTCTAACCTATCGCTTCCACGACAACCAATGTTTATTAGCCTATTTCCACTATAACAAATATGTACATTGAACATATTCATATACAAATTACCAACTTGCCATTCGCATGTTTACGACACTGTAAAATATGTACATATCATATGAAATCGTTAAAAAAATGTTTACAATTCGAAATTTGTGATTATAGTGAAAATAGGCTATTATTCACAAAACAGTCCACGAAATCTTTCATGGAAAGTCCAAAATTGAATAAAAAATTCATGTCGATTTTGTTTGTATTTTGGGTCGAAAAATAAAAAATTTTAATAATAAACAAGAACAAGTTTTAAGATTGGTAAGGCTGGAATGACACTTTAAATTTTTAGGGGCAATTTTATGGGTAAATTTAATTGGTGTAAGCGAGTCAGAGCATAATTGATTTTGCCGAGCAATGTTTTTAAAGTAGCTAACCTGCATAGTCATTCCAGCATTAAACTTAGATTGTGCTTCCCTGCTGTTCAAGGCATTTCTCTAACTGACCACGGACGATTGCATAGATCATATTGTCGCTTGGCTCACAACGTAGATCCTTACTGTCTCTTGTTAAATGTTGATGCATAAAGTGAATAAATATGGAAATATCATTCCGGCTCCCTGATCATTGCAGTGTGTACCAAGCAGAATTGGTGGAAATACAGGAGGCCGCCAAATACATCATGACATAGCCGCTCTGAGGGCTCTTGACTCCTACGCCTATAACGATAAGACGCTCGCGGAATGCCGTAGATCCTTAAATGTGATCGCTCAGCATCTCCATATCCAGCTCATCTGGGTACCTGGACACCGTAACATTCAGGGTAACAAGTCAGCCGACAAACTGGCAGGGTACCACCATTCAGCTCCTCCCGGAGAAGAGCTTTATAGAGATGCCCTTAGCCTCATACAAGCTAATCACAAGGAATGAAACCTGGCGCCTGGCTACGGAACGATGGAATAACCTTCCGGTTTGCGCTGTATCTAGCGTCACGTGGCCCTCGTTTAAACTGAAGCGAACCAATAGTCTTTTGCGCCAAAGTAGGGCCAACATCTCACTTCTGGTTGGGGCCCTAACGGGTCACTGCCTTATCGGCAGGCATGCAGCACGCTCGGGTGTCGCTCACAACGACTTCTGTAGAAGCTGCAAGCGTGAAGAGGAGAAGACATTACTGCATTTTCTTTGCCATTGCCCAGCTCTTAGTAAAATTAGGCTCAAAACTCTTGGTCACCCCTTTCTACTCAACCTCTCGGAAGTGTCCGAGATAGAGATTCCGTCTCTACTGAAATTTGTAATGCTGAAGCAAACTTCATGCGCGGTTGAGCGGCTTTGAAGCTGATGTTTAGATCTAAGTGCTGTTCCACTTGGCCTTTCTTGATGACAATCGAATCTTGTGAATCATGTGCCATCAATTTTCAATTCTGCTTCAAAAATTATAATTTTTGACAAGTGACCAAAAATGTATGCGGTGTATGCGGAGCGTTGTCAAGGTGGAAATAAACACCCTTTCGATTGGCGAATGAGTCCGGAAAGTTTCTTTTTGATTATTTTGTCCAATTCGAATAGCTGATAACAGTACACATCCGAATAGACCCCGTTGAACAACTGCGGATTTCATTAATCATTGCATTTAGTCTATGGTCATCAGCCTCCAATGGCCGGCCTGTGCTTGGGGCATCCTTAACCTTAAAGTCTCCAGTACGTTGTTGACTTCTTTAGCAATTAACTTTCTTTTGAAATTATGTACCAATATAACCCTCTTTTGTGAAGGGTATAATAAGACAAGGCCATAAAAAGTCGCAATGCGCCATAAAAACAGTTAAAGCCAAGACAAAAGTCACTCACACACACCTACAAACGCGGCTAGGGAGTCGTTAAATGTATGTATGTACGAGTATGTGTGCCATGTTCTGTACAAATTAAGCCTTTCTACATAAACAAACGAGCGCATATCCTTGTTAAAAATATATGTACAGAATAATATAAAACTCTGCCCCCACTTTCGTCTCCGTGCACCCCTGGAGCATGTGCAAAGTAGGTTGCGCAAATCGCACACAACATAAAACATTTTTAATGCCACAAAACAAACAACGAACCGCAAAAAATGAGCATAAAAATGGCAGCTGGCAAAAGAAAATGGCCGCTCAGCGACACCCCCGCATCCATTTTGGCGGTCATACGTACAGGATATTGTGCAAAAAGGATTAATGTGCCTTTTTTGTTTTAATTGTATTGCGGCGGAATACCCCAAAATCCCCCAAAAATGTCTACGTATAAAATATATTTATATATTTGATGCCATAAAAATGTCACAGACGCCTTGAGTTATGGGCGTGGTTGTGGCTTGTATGGTGACTACCTCTTTCCATTTTCAACTCTCATCTTGGGTCACCAAAGGCAAAGAACCCTTTTGTTTTCGTTTTTTTTTTGGTTTTTGTTGTATAATTTATATACTCTCACTGTGCTCGAATTTATTGCTATATTATATAATTGCAAAAGAATGGGGACGTTGCAGTAGAATTTCTGTGCTCAGAATGCGTTTGTCATAAATGCGTGTGAACTTATCGTTTTGTAAAAGTATAAAGTTATCATGGACTTTATTCTAATCACCAAACACTCATACTTTGCTCACATTCGAACTTGTGTGCGAGCATTCTTCGAAACTTTCGCTAAAGCTTAGTGAGTTGATCCGCTTGGATGGGAGTAAACTCTTTAATAGTGTGACCATGAGTGAACTTGCTGGGACACTTCAAACAAGAGTAATCATTACGCTGCTTTAACGCGATCTCGCATATGACAGAGGAAGGCAGAAACTAACAATCATACGAAAGCTACAGATCGAAGCTCTTTTACGGCTGGGGGACTAAATATTGAAAAATTTTGTCCTTATGACAGATTCTTTTGTGGACACTTTTGTCTTAGCGAAGTCAGCCGCTTTTGAGATTTCATTTGTGTTTGCATTGTTTGAAGGTTAAAGTGCCTGTAATAACAATTATAATGTAATTGAAGTCTCTAATAGAGACACTCTATATCATGCTCTCAATTCTTAGGTGCACCAGGTTCAAAGTTATGCTATTCTATTCTATTCTAGTGGGTGCCATGATGCAATAATAATTGTGAGGCGCTGCAACCATATATGTCAGCTGAGAGCGGGAGAATTAGAGCAAGAGCGAGCACATTAAATAGTGGTGTTGTAAAGCAGGTTTCCCCAAGAAGAGAGGACGGAAAGGTGACTGTCTCTCTCTAAAACACAGTGACAGAGAGACATGACTTCGGCAAGCATTCGGCGTTAATTGCCGAGTGTGTTCGGCCCCCAGGGGCTATGGCTGGGAAACTCTGTTCTAAGGCTTTTTTGAGCGCAATAAACCAAATTCCTGGCTGTTGGGCTAGAAACCGTAATAAAATAAAATAAAGTGTACATTTTATATGTTCCGAAAATCAGTGTCTTAAATTTATAAAGAAACCGCGAGAATACTGAAAATCACTGGACTCCTTCTATTATGGATTAAAAAATTGTATGTGGTACCCAATTGAATATTTGACTCCCAAGACCCCTTCAAAATCCGCATGAACAGGTTAGTTAACGGTCTCTCTCTGAGACTTTGGTGTGGTTTTAGAACATATAAAATGTACACCGCATTGATCAACTCTAATCTCTGTGCAAGCAACATAAAAAGAGAACAACGAGAGGCACTCCACAGGGGGGAATCAATTCCCCATTTCTTTGGAACTTGGTTCTCAACGAACTTCTTCTTACCATGAAGTACAGCGGTTGCAGGGTGACAGCATACGCAGACGACCTGGTTTTAATGGCAACGCGTAAGTTTTCATCCAAAATCAATGAACTACTGGAATCTGCTTTTGCTAAACCCCTTCTGTGGGCAAAACAGAACAGTCTAGGGGTCAACCCACAGAAGACCCAACTGGTGCTGCTCACGAGGAAATATAACATCCCTGAGTTCATACCCCCATCCCTCGGGGGGAAATGCAGCTCAACATAGTCAAGGAGGCCAAGTATCTAGGTGTCATTCTAGACTCGAAACTCTCTTGGAAGAGAGTCTCGGAGGATAGAATGAGGAAGGCATTGAAGACATATTACGCCTATAAAAAGACTTTCGGTAGGAGATGGGGACTTCAACCGTATATCATTCACTGGTTATGCACAGCGGTCGTCAGACCTATCCCTACATATGGAGCGCTGGTATGGTGGAAGGCGGCTAACACCAAATCCCATGTAAACAGCCTTCATATGGTTCAAAGAGTGGCTTACCTGGGTATAACAAGATCCCTGCGATCTATCTCCTAGTCGGTACTGGATGTAATTCTGAACCTGGAACCTGTAGACACTTTCCTGAACTATACAGCAGCGAGAAGCGCAGCAAGACTCCGGAAACTGCAACTTCTCAAAGCATCTACTACAGGCCGCAGCAGCATCCTGCTTGAAATAGGAATAACTACAGAGGCAAAGGGAAGTGACTACTGTTTACCAGCTCAGAAACGGAACGACAATTTCAAAACCTGGTTCCCGGAGAGAGAGCAATGAGAGCAAGAAATTGCAATCAGGAAGAACGAGCTTATCATCTATACAGACGGTTCGAAGACGGAGAAGGGCACAGTAGCGGGCATGTTCTCCGAAAAACTAGCGGCTCAGCTCTCACTCCGTTTACCGGACTGGTGTTACGTTTTTCAGGCAGAGGTCTATGCAATCCGCCAAGCGATCAAATTAATCTACACTCTGGATAAAACTCCAAGGAACATGGCTGCCTTTTGAGCTCTGTCATGAAACGCCAAAAAAAGCCACCTAGTCCGCAGCACGGTGCCAGCCTTGAACTAAATCCCACAACACTCCATCACTCTAATCTGGGTACCTGGCCACGCCGGTATACCAGGCAACGAGGAATCTGACGAGTGCGCAAGGAATGCTTCAGCGCTACCCAAGACACAAGCGATAACGCACATTTAAAGTCCCCTGCAGGACATCATGACAGAAGTACATGGGAAATCCAGAACTAGGGCGGAACGACAATGGGAACTCGCCCCTGGCTGTCACATCTCCCGATCACTCTGGCACAGATACTCACCTAAAAGAACTTCCCAACTCCTTAACCTTAGCAAGGACAGGATTATAACTATGATCGGAGACATAACGGGGCACTGCGCCATAGGTCACACGGCCATCAAAATGCGCGCACCCCACCATCTGTTGTCTGTTTCTTAGGTACAGTAATGAATTCAGTGCGTTTTAAAGTAAATAATGTTTTAATTATATTGCATTCCCAAAGTAGATGATCCCATCACAGAAAAAAAGATCAATATATTTAGTATCATACGGTTATTTTGAGTATGAAATCGGCCTTCATCTGAAAAAAATATCAAGATGATATTATCGCGTCCTTATGTTTAGGTGGAAATAGTATCCCATTGATTTGGAAAATTGTATTACTTTGATATTATTAAAGATAGGGCTGATATTTGATCTTTTTATACTCTGTATCAAAGGTACACAGAGTATATTAAGTTTGTGCAAAAGTATGTAACAGCCAGAAGGAATCATCTCCGACTCTATAAAGTATATATATTCTTGATCAGCATCATCAGCCGAGTCGATATAGGCATGTCCGTTTGTCCGTCCGTCCGTATGAACGCACAGATCTCAGAGATGGTAAGAGATAGAGGTTTGACATGTATGGGACATATATTTCTTATACTTGCAGGCAGATTAAGTTTATTTTCAATTTTTGCCACGCCCCCTCCAGCCCCCGCAATTTGGAAAAAACGTCATATCTCCCACAGTTTTAATGATACATTGTTCGTTCCTTCTGGAGATATCTAGTAATCAAAATTATTTATCGATTTGCTAAAGTAAATCGTAATTTGCTAAAAAGTAATGATAAAGATCGGATGAACGATACACAAGTTATGAGCAAAAAAATATATACGAACCACCCAGCCCCACCCACCGCTTTATTCAAACAAACACACTCCTTGGGAGAGAGAGAGAGAGAGAGATAGAGAACCTTAGAGATGAGCGGATAATAAAAATATTGCACGATAAACGCGTGACTCCTTGGCTGTATTATAATATAATAGTCGGGGGCAAATGAACTGGTACAGAGTATGTTATAGTCGGCCTTGACCGACTTTCTCACTTGTTAAGATTGAGATTATGGAAATAAATCCAAATCCAAATTTCTTTTACTCAAAGACCTTGTACGTAAACAGCACCCAGTCGTTTTTGTTTAATTTATTGCTGCAACTGAAATTGAAAAATGTATTGCTTATATTATAGAAAATTCATTTAAAATCTAACCTCTTAATTGTTCTTCTATTCCATCTTACGTCTTATCATTTTCCCAGCATTTTCCCATTTGTTTAACTAGCACCTAGCCAATCTCAGCTCAGCCCACGCTCCCATTCCCAATCCTGTCCATTCTCCCATCGCATGCTTCGCCCTGTTTGTTTTTGGCGGAGTCTGTGTGTGTGTCTCTTAGTTAAACATCTCTCATTTATATGCGCCCAACTACAACAGTAGCATTTTAGCTGTCCGCACACGCAAATTTCCAGGCGCGCACACCTGCCTCCAGTCCCCCTCCCCCCCTCGGCCAGGAGAGCCGTGTCGTTAATTTATGGCGCTTGTCATATTTTGTTAGACACGGCGATTAATTAAAGTGCAGAACCCGATCCCGTCTACTAAGCCTAGGGCATTCCCATACCCAATGCGGGCTAATTGAAAACAGAAGGTTCCTCTGGCAAACCGCTTATTAAGGAACCCAAAAGTCAAGTGGCGCGCTTTGAGTTGTTTGGCTAATAAATACCCCAGGAGTTCAGCCAAGCCAAGTCATCGATATTAGCTCAATTCTGCGTAAAGGAGAGGAAAAAAAAGCGCCAATCATTGCAGGAGCGGCTTTGAGTGACAGCCGGGCTAACAAATACAAATGAGAAACATGCGAGTACAACAACAAATATAAAAAAATATTTAAAAAGTAAATTGGATTTAGTGCAAGTCACGAAACGAAATGCATTTTGCAGCGGGCGTGGCAGAAGCCGCTTCGAAGAGGTTTTCAAAGGCAAGTTTCAAGTGCTTCGATTCTGGCACACACATGACATGCTAATTAAAAGACAACAAACAGCCGACAAAAATCCAAGATGGTTGTGGGGAGGGGGGGACAGGTAGTGGGTCAGACTCCATCCGCCACATAATCTATCTTCTGTTGACTGCAATTTGTCAACCACAATTATGTGTACTCGTGAGATGGAAGCGTGAGTAGGTTCGACATTGTTAATTTACTCGGTACCAAAGGTACACAAAGTATATAAAGTTTGTGCAAAAGTTTGTAGCAGGAAGAACGAATCATTTCCGACCCTATAAAGTATATATAAACATTCTTGATCAGCATCAACACCCGAGTCGATATAGGTAAGTCTATCTCAAAGATGGTAAGAGATAGAGGATTTACATGTATGGCACATAAACTACTTATACTTGCAAGCATATCAATTTTATTTTCAATTTTTACCACGCCCCCCCAATTGAGGAAAAACATCATATCTCCCACGGCTTTGTAGATAGATGGTTCTTACCTGCAGTACAGAGTACATTACATTGTATTACAATTTTAGGGAGAATTTGCTTTTTTGCCATTTCTAATTTTTAGAGTAACTTCGATTTTAGAAAATATTTGTTTAAAAGTTTGGGAATTTTGCCCTAAAATTAAGAAAATAAACCGTAATTTTAAGAAAGCTTTTCCAAATTCTTCCTCCTTTCTTAAAATGCTTTGTGCAATGCTGTCGGATTTACCGACAAAAGGGTCTATGTGAGGGCATTTGATTACACACGCTAATATATATTCGCTATGACTGAAGAATGCAGATATATTGAGCAAGTTTTTGTTTTGTCTTCACATGCGTTGCATGTGACCATAACTATTTGTATCTTATGAACAAAATCAAAACTTCGTCAGAAAATCTCTCACTAATACAATCAGCCTAAATGGGTACATAATGACAACTTAGGGTTTTTTTTCGGTGCTTTTTATACAAACCCTACCAGCTTTAGCACTTTCGACGTAAACGGTTGCTGTTGAATTGCAGTCAATAAGCCAAGGCAGCGACCAGCCTCCATTGTGGTCTTGTTTGTGTACTGTTTTTGCAGTAGTATGCAAACAACTAATGACCTCGAGCCGGCTAGAACTTGATAGTTTGAAAATAAAAAAGGTCGTTAAAAAAGTAGCATGGTGTTCTTTTTGGATGCTATTTTTTTGGGTATGAGTTTAAATATCGAGCTCAAGTCAATCTCAGGCATTTTCGCAGCCATCCTTATTCGCATTGAACGTAGTTCGAGTATCGAGCTCAATTAAATCTGGGGTACTTGCATCAAGCCTACTTCGAGATCAAATCAAATGCTCAAATGCCCCAAAAATTCTTATGCTTAATTCCATTTCATTTTACCCAGATTCACAGGACTATTAGGTAGATGTTTTGTTGAATGTACGATTCAAAAATGAATCTGAAAAGCTAGTTAGGAAAGCAACGGTGGCAGACTGTCAAGAGAGTTTCGTTCAGTGATTGCACAGAAAAAAAAACGGCAGGATATTTTCAATCTTTTTAATCTTGGATCCGGCATGAGCTTGAAAATTCAATCTCGACTTGCAGGATATTCGACACAGTTCAAGCTTCCAGGGAAAGGCCCCAGCCTTTCGAACTTGAATCATTCCAAATGTGCTTACTTCAATCCCCTTTGAGATCACATGTTCATAAATAAGAGAGAGAGAGCTACACAATTTGAGTAGAATTTTTGATTTGAGAGCGAGAGCGACAAAGTTTAAGTAGCATTTTTGACATGCGGCAACAAACGATGGCGATGGTCGTGAGCGATGAGATGCCATTCCATTCGTGTTCAGTGCGAATGGTCGTGGGTTCGAGTCCCAGTTGAGCCCAATAAATTTTTATATATCTTTAATTCTCAGAAGTTTTAAAAAAACCAACTGGTGTGGGTCTTGAAGTGTATGTATAAGGGGGAGATGTCCTTATGGAATATGGCGGAGGAAAGGAAGAAGAGAGGTATCTTTTTATTAAGATTAAATTGTTATCGAATTTTTTGCTTCGTTCAATCTTTTTTAAGATACCGGGGTAATCTTAATATTAATATTAATTATGTAATCTTTTTCAGGATTAAAAATGGCAGATCAACTCAATCTTTTTCCGGATCGGGTCAAGCATATTCGGGATTACCTTGTTTTCATTACCGATTGGGAATGATTTGATCCCGTATGGATTGATTTTTTTTTTTTAGTGTGGTTACCCTGAATGACTACCATCTGCAAATTGAAAAGGGCGCCAACAAATATTATTCATCGTTACTAACAATTCAGCCATTCACCATTGTGGAAGGTATTTCTGATTCGAATATAAAACGATTGTTTGTTTATTTCAATAATAACACTGTGCAAGTCAAGAAAGTCGGTAATGTCCGAACTCAACGATTTCACCCTATTTCGGGACCGAGGAGTCGAACTGCATCATTCATTTTTTGCGATATTCCAAATTTTTTTTAAGTTTTTGAACAATTCAAGAATTAGCACACCACATGACTTTATTTTAGGAGCATAACATCATTAATTGGTCTGACCCTGAAGTTTCTGTTTAATTCAAAAAATACAATTATCGGCCCTGTTCCGAATTCCGAGTTGGTTTTCGTGTAAACATTTGCAAGTGGAATTCCAATTGAACAAAGTAACATGGAAGTTGACAATCATATCTATGGTTACTAGATCCGGTTTGAGAAAAATCGGAATTGCCCAAGCAGGTGAAACCGATTGCTCAATGTCAAGTGGATTCAATTCGTCAAAAAGAGACGACCCGATGCAGTACCTACAGATATTCTTCGCACCTTTTATATCGATTTGTAAATTTTAAATAAGAAAAAACAACGTTTACACGGAAACCGACTTGGAATTCGGAACAGGGCCGAATATAAAATTACATCAACGTTGTCTTATTTTTAGGGATAATCGGGCTAGGTCTTAAGCCTAGTCGGGATTGAATCAAGAATTTTTTCGTTTCAAAACTTCACTAAGCCAGGAAGTTTTTGATTTAAATACGAAATTCTTGATTTAAGAACAACTCGAGATTTATTTGAAAATAAATCGTAATTGATTTGAGCATAAAATAGGACCTATTTGACAGGATGGAGCTAAGTGCAAAAAGGGATTAGTTGAAGAACATAGCGATATTAGTTTCAGAACAAAGAGGACTAGTTCTAGAAATTTAAAGGCTAAAATTAAATATGTTTGGTTCTTATTTTAGTGAAAAAGTTCATTATCCTAGCATTTTTCGTTCTTAATCTATGGACACAAGTCTCTTAATTTAGTCTAGATCATGTTTATTTTAAGCTTCAAAAGTGGTTACAAAAAACCCCGAATCGTGCTTATCATATCTAAGACGTTCTTGAAATCAAGAATTTAGGGATTTTAAAAAACTCTCCTTAATAAAGAATTACAAACTTTCTGGCTTACTGAAGTTTTGAAACTGAAAATTCTTTATGTAAGTACACTGTGAAAAAATCAATCTAAAGCCAAGATTATAGTCTTGAAACAAGACGAAACGGTGTCAGAATTCGACAGAGACCAGATGGTTGTCTTAACCCAAGATTATATTCTCAATTTTAATTTAGGGTATTTGTTTTAGTTATTAACATATTCTTCTCTCTGAAAAGATTATATAAATGTAAATTACACTGTTCTACAGTGAAAAGTAAGCCGAGCACCTTTAACTAATTCCTGCTTGTTTACTTATGCTGATTATGAATCTTTGTTGTATCTTTGTTTCCGTTTCCAAGATACTCACGTCGAATTTTATTCGATTTACAGCAATTTTGTCAAACTAAATCATCTGGTTCAAGCCATTCTTTTGGTCTTTTGGTCGAGTCTCAGGAGGGGTGGGTTGCAACCGAATATTGTTTATTTTTTTTTTACAAAATAAATCTATATATATTTATCACAAAATTTTCAACCGAAGCTTTACAAAAAAATTGTAGGATGGTTGATAAGTTGCGAGATAATAAATCTTGTTTTTAAGATTTCTAAAATAATTTCATGGTTTTTCAATCCGGTTTTTATAAGATTGCAAGATTCTCGAAAACAAGATTTTCAATCTAGATTTTCTTCACAGTTACCATTGTCACGCACACATCTCTAGTGTGAATTCCCCAAAAGCTGGTGGTTTAGTCTGCCCACGCATTTCCTAGTAATCCGCTCCAGTTGCTCTTGTTGCCCTATTCTCCGATATGCCATATAATTACATAGCTTATTGTCATACGCCTATTCAGCTTATTATCCAAGGAGAACGCGCGCCGTTTGCCTTTAACTGATCGATTTTGTGATCGAATCGCGATAATCAACACACAGACACACGCACAATATGAGTAGAGTACATAGGGGCGAGCTTATATTGTAGTAGTCCCATTGAGACGCTTGGCCAACCTACCTAAAAATTTTGAGGTTTTTCTTTGCTTTATTTTGCTGTTTGATTTTTGTTTTCTTTTATTTACTTTGTCACTCGCCCTCTCGTAGGCGAGAATTTCCGATCAACAGGCTTTGGCTGCTTGATTTTGATCGACGGCAGCAGGCCAGACCCAGAGCTCAGACCCCGGCCAAGATGGATCGTTGACGAAGCCACACAGCGTGTTGATTTATTCCCCATAGACTTGGTAACTGAGCTGACTTGGCAGGCATGAGTTTCATACATATGAGATCGTTGCCATATTAAAAAAAAAAAGCGAATACGAGACTAAGCATTGTCCCATACATACAAAGAAATGGGTTGAGCAAGGAACGAATGTAAAATACCCTTATGGAAATAGAGATGGGGATTTCAGAGGTCGTAAAAAAGGAGATTTGATTACTGAAATTGGTTAAGAAACACACAATTTTACGCTCTTCAATAGTAAACGTAAGCGCCGCACAATGATTCATTCGCCTTGTAAAATCCAAAGAAAGACAATATCACCAACAACTCCTCGACCAATTCTAGTTTCGTATGCAGCTCAGGATTGTCGCTTGCTGCTCGTCGTTGTCATTGTCGACATCGTTGATCATTGGCAATGGCCAACGTGTAAGGGCCACAGCGACACCGTCGATCGTCCATGATGATGATGTTGTCCCTGTGCCTTGCTGCCTGTTGCTGCCGGTTGCTGCCGCTGCTGCTGATGATTCCGTTGATCAGTGGCAGTGGCAACAGTTTCGGTTTCGGGCGCGACAAGAATAATTACAAATGTCACATGAAATCAAAAAACATCATAAATCAAATCAAATTATAATTAAGCATATTTGATCAGTTTGTCTCCTTTGGCTGACTCTGTCTGCTTATCTGTAATGGTAAATGGTTCCTGCTGCCAGCCAGCGTCCTTATCTGCGATGTGTGTGTGTGTGTTTGCGTTCATGTATGGGCGTGTATTGGGTTAGTTTTCCTTGTTGTTTTTTGTATTAAACATTTTCTACTTATTTGGCATAAGTAATTGAATTTGTGTTTATTTATGCCGACATTGATGATAATATTCATTGATATCAATAAAGAAGATGCGGCCAGGATAATCGGTAGAAGTTCATTAATTTTCAAGGCAATCCCAAAGCCGTTGTCTATGTGTGTGGCTGGTACAGTAAATACTGGCTGACTAGACTTACGATTTGATAAAATGGGGCCCATCTTCGATATACCAGTTACTCAGTGAGAAATAGATTTATTTTTATTATATAAATCAATTTACAGAGCTTTAAAAGAAGGTTAAGTTAACAGAGCAGCCAGCATATTTGGTGTTGTTTGGTAGAATTTCTTATGTATATAGTCCGATTGACGTGAAAATGTATCGGATTTAAGACAACAAGCATTTTGATAAATAGGGCTGCAATCCGGTCACAAACCGAACTGGTTTGAATCCGGAATTCTGCCTTCTTATACTCTGTATCAAAGACACAGAGTATCTTTAGTTTATGCAAAAGTATGTAACAGGGGACAAGGAATCATTTCCGACCCTATAAAGTATATATTCAGGCCTGTTCCGTATTCAAGAAGTAAAAACGAAACGAAAACGAACGTTTTACATTTTGCTGTTCCGAATTCCGAATGATTTTGTTACGTTTTGACTTTTTGATCTCGGTTTCGAAACCGGTTTAATCAACAGCTGGCTGACGGAGACTCTAAGAGATGGTAAGAGATAGAGGTTTCACATGTATGGGACATAAACTTCTTATACGTACAGGCACATCAAGTTTATTTTCATTTTTTGCCAAGCAGAGAGAGAGAACTAGAGAGCGCGTATAGTTTGTCGCATACATTCATGTTTTTAGCCGAGCCTTACACACCGATGCATATAGGCACATACGAAAAAGACCTCTTGAATGCGTGAATTTTGCTAAAACGGGCCCAGCCAGACTTGAGAGGAAAAAAAACATAAAATGTGTTTCTCTTCACTCACAACCAAATAGAAGCAGAGAGCGTAGTAAAGTTTCAATGTGGCGGACGAAAAATGTTTTTTCTGACAAAGGAAAGCTGGTAGTTTTTGCGACCTCTGATATTAACATACTCATATTAGATTTAAAAAATAACTTATTCAACCTCAGTGGCAACACTGTTTCGTTGACAGGCTGTTGAAGTCGGCTGTTTATGTGCCACATGTGAAATTGGGAGGAAATATTGTCCCACTTTTAGTTTTTTAGTAAAGCCGATGTCCGGTGTGGCGCAGCGGTTAGTGTGTCGAACTGCTGTGCGGGAGGAGTGGGCTCTTCTCCAGGTATTGGCGCCAGCTGTGAAGTCACTAGCCATGCTTAAGTTTAAGATATTACATGAGAGAAGGAAAAACAAAATTTTTATCTTAATAGCGTCAAACTAAAAAAATTTTTGTGAGTCGTATTTAGTGCTAAAAATAACAGTACGTACCGAATTTCAGTTCAATAGCGTAAAATACAACAAATTTCGATCAAATCGGAGAAATCAGTTATATGGCAGCTACACTCAGAGAAAAAATAAAGAATTTCACTCTTGAATCAAGAGCACTCGAACTCAAAAGTACGGTAAGAGTGAAAATTCTTGATCCAAGAACGAAATTCTTGATCCAAGAGTGATTTCTTGATCCCGACATTACTGATTCAAGAGTTTCGCTCTTGAGCCAAGTATGAATAATTCTTGATTCAAGAGTTTCAGTACTTGATCCAAGTACAAATAATTCTCAAAATAAAAAACTTAAAAAGAATATTTGGGGTGGGGGTGTGAGAGACACGACCGACCCGACCCGACCGACGTGGTCCGTCTCCCCAAGAAACTGCGCATGCGCTCTCTCTCTCTCTGCGAGAGCGAGTCCAACGCTATTCTCTCAAAGTTAAGTTGCCCTCACTCCCCTTGCCTATAAAAAACCAAATTGAGAACGTTTAGATCGAATTCATCTCGATTCCAAGAGCGAAATTCTAGAAAATTCAAGAACGACTAGCTTTTTTTCAAGAGCGTTCGTACTCAAATTATTCGTTCTAGTTTTTTCTAAGTGAATATTAAATAATATGCCGAATCGTACCATATTCTAAAAATCGCTTAAGGAGCTTAAAAATCGTGTTCAAACTAAAATTCAGTTCAGTAGTGTAAAAACCAATAAAGTTGGTTCTAATCGGCCAGATCGGCTATATGGCAACTATATAAAATAGTGGTCCAGATCGAACCCGATTTTGTAATTCGTATTAGGAGTTGAAAATATGAGTACAATCCAAATTTCAACTCAGCAGCATTAGTTATATGGCAGCTAAAATAGAGGTCTTAATTAAGTGAAGCTTTGCAAGTCGTTTTTGGGCTTCAAAATATGCTTACAAACCGAATGCCAAGAAAAAAAAACCAGTGTGCAATGTACCACTTTTTGTTAAGCGTCATACGCTCTTGAGCGAACCAAAGCCGCTCAGCTTTATTTTCAAATGTATTCGCCCATATCAGGTGAATACTTAAGTGTTGAGCGATCTCATTCAGGGATAGGCGTCATTCAGTGAGCGTTTTAGCAGTAACTTAACTGTATAAGTATACAACAGTGCCGTTCAGCCCATAGCCACCGTTGTCCAAAGTCACTCGGGTATTTCACACAGCCGCGAGCCGAACTTTTGAAAGTGTAAATCGGTGAGTACAGAAAGCAAGTGATCGGTTAAAGCAGGCATGCCCAAATCAGCATACGGCAGAGCACTCACCAATACTCACAAAGAAAAGCACACATACCAACAACAAAATCACATGAAATTGTTGTTGGTCAGTTTGCTTGCGCGCGCAAACACCAATCAAAGAAGAGAACAAACCCGGTTTTAGTTCTACGCGACGCATACACACGAAATGGTTTGCATGTGTGTCGTTTTGTATACGATCATTGATTTCCTATCTTCGGTGCAATTACAAAAACAAAACGTACCCAAAGGGCATACAGCTGGGCATCACTGGGCTAAAGTCTCTCGTGCTGACCAACACAAGCACGTTGACTTCTTTTACAGAGAGTGTGCTGAGGTAGGTGAAAACAATCTAATGGCAATCACCTCTGATTGGTACACAATACAGGGATAAAGAAGTTGGAACGATAAGTTCCAGCCTAGTTTGCGGGAGGAAACGCCTCTCCAACTTTTTCGTCGAGCTTACCTACTTGGTTTGGTTCCAATACCAAATTGTTAATATTTGTTAAGCGAACCACCAATGTTCTTTATCTTCTGGAATTTGGAAAAAGTATGAAGTACTACGATTTAAATTGCTAAGCTTTTCAAGTGGGGCTTGTCCCATTTGACTGGTTTCCACTGTAGCCATTTCATATGTCATTCAATATTTGCCTTTAATAACATTAACATTAATTTGTCTGAGTCACTCGACTTGTTCCAGTTTGTCATCTTAGCTGCGTGTTTGTTTTGACGCGGATAATGCCACCATATCTGATAATTTGATTAATATGTGTGTGGCTGGTGATTGTGTGTGTGTCACAAAATAATTGTTGTGTCATTTTTCGAGTTGTCTCTTTAAGTTTGGATTTAGATTTAAGCCAATTTCGGCTGCGGCAATTGTGAGTGTGTATTTATGGCTATCTCCGTGTATTGCACAATTTATCAGGGGCAAATAAAGGCAATGAAATAAATACAAGCGCTGCTCATATGTTTCACACACACACAGCCAGATAGAGAAAAGAGCGTGGAAATTTATGCTTAGATTTAAACATTTGCAAAACGAAAAGTCATAAATTACTTCCGTTGGGGAAGCCAAACCAAAAGAAAACAGCAGTAAGGATGCGACCAAGGATCCACATGAAAAATCTTCATTTTACGATTTTCGGTGCACACAAGAAGCAACGGGCTGGGGCAGGGGCTGGAGGCGGAATCGGGGCGAGGATAGCTAAGCACATATCAAGAAAGCAGGCGCAGATAAAACGTTGGCAGTGAAATCAGTGGCATGTATCTTATGGATACAGCAGCCATTTTTATTGTAGATTTACTTCTTAAATTGGAGCAGCGGCAGGATGAGGTGGGCAATTGTAGTCGCAGCTGTAGATGCCTCAACATTAAAATAAATATGTACAAATGCGCAGATAAATAGATAGGCCAGCCCAGGCCCATGTGATGTGACTCCTGAAAAGGATGGCAACCAAAATGGCGCAAAGGAGGCACACACAGACACACACACAGTGAAAGACAGCTCATACACAGAACATTTATATTTCAGCGGAGAAAGCTCGTATATTATCATAAAACAAGTTGCTGGATGCCACTAGAGCGTCAGGGGGAGCGGTGGACGGCGGGGGTGTGATGCGCAAAAGTCGGGTCGTAAATCTTTGCGATAACATTTTATGCGAAACATTTCTTTTTCTGGTCCAGAGGGAGCAACAACAACAGCACGAGCAGCAACAGC
Source organism: Lordiphosa magnipectinata (assembly GCA_037044535.1). Taxonomy (NCBI): domain Eukaryota; kingdom Metazoa; phylum Arthropoda; class Insecta; order Diptera; family Drosophilidae; genus Lordiphosa; species Lordiphosa magnipectinata. The sequence continues at coordinate 14,739 of JBAMBO010002510.1, read as the reverse complement.
AAGGACACCCACGCCACCGAACTGGATGGAACTGGGGGATGGGGCAGGCTGGGTGGCTGGTTGCTCTGGGAGCTGCGTTTAACATTGGCAATCGCACGGAAAATGGCGCGTACAGTGTGCTCGCTACTGGTTTTTATGTCAGAGAGGGAAAAGGAAAACGCCAAAGAAACCAAAAACAACAACACGAAACTTTTGGGCCGTGACTTGTGGGGCAGGTTAACGGCAAGTTTGGTGGGTGGGTGGCTGTGCCACGTTTTATTGTTTTTGTTGTATTGCATAGCCCTACAGGGATGGGGGGAGGGGGACGAACGAGAATGAAGGATGGAGAGTGGCCGGGGTAGCCGGGGTGGCTTGTTAGGATCTGAGCTGCCTGTGTTTGAAGAATTTATGGCGTTCAGAGATGTATCTATGTGTGGCAAGGGAGTACCGTTGTTGGTCGAGTGACAAAGAGGGAGAGAGCGAGAGAAGACATAAAGGAAGGGCTTTTCCAGTAGGCTCAGTTACCTAGGCTCCTTGTGATGAGCCCTGGATGGGATAGCAACATAAAAATGAAATATTAATGCAAAATAAAGTCACTTATTTCAACTGAGCAGGTCGTTCTTACAGCTGTATCAAGAATCTTCCGGTTCTATCATCAGTAGGCTTTGCTCTACTGTACTTCAGCAGTGTCCGAAATTGCTTTAACACGTTGGGAATTCTAAGTGAGAAACGGTGCAAATCCGTTTATACTGCAGTACGCTATGTTTGTACGTTGGCGCTTTGCCCTTTTTGAAAAACTTCATCAAGTTTGCTTCATCGTGTCAATCTATGGGAATTTAATCATATAACCGAAACCGAATGTATTGCATTTTTCAGCCGACAGAGGAAAACTCTGAAACTCAGCCACTACTTTGTCCATTTGCTTGCCTGTTTGTTATATGGCAACTATACAATATATTCATCAGATTTGGACAAAACTTTCCACAAATGTGTGGAAACCGATAATATTCATAACTGGAAAGCCGTCTTTAAGCTACCATTGAAAACAAAATTTTTTCTCACTAGAACTACTTTTTCGATCGATCGTTCCTATGGCAGCTGTATGCTATAACCATCCGATTTGGATCAAACATGGCAGAATTGTGTGGTAGCTTGATCAGTAACAAGTTTGGTAGCGACAGCATTGAAAACAAAAAAGGTTTTCCTACTAAGACTAAGTCTTTTGTATGCCAGCTATACTATATAGTTGTCCGATTTTAATAAAACTTGGTGGAATTATGTGAAAACATAGAAAACTGATAAATTCGAGGTTTCCGAACGTTCGCGTTGAACACAAATTAAGTTTTTCTATCTAAAACCACTTTTTCGACCGATAGTTCCTATGGCAGCTTGTGCTATAGTCATCCTATCCGGCCGGTTCCGACAAATGTGCTCCGTCTTTGTACCATAACACTTCGTGCAAAGATTGGTTAACATAGTTTTAAAACTGACCGAGGATATAGCATTGAAACAGACGGACAGACGGACGGACAAACGGACAGACGATCATGGCTATATCAACTCAGCTCGTCATGCTGATCAAGAATATATATACTTTATGTGGTCGGATGTGCCGACCCAAGTCCTAACCCGTCCCGATCCCGAACCCAAACTTTCAAACAATACCGTCCCGTCCCGTTCCGTCCCGATCCCGACCCGTCCTGATATCGAACCCAAATTTTCAATTTAATCCCGTCCCGAACCCTCACTTTATTTTCAGGTCCCGCGCCCATCTCTAGTGCAGTACAGTTGTGCCAGTGCGGCCTACATATGCTAACACATCTTCAATATTTTCAATCTTTATAATCTTGGAGTAAGCTCGGCATGAGCTTGAAAATTCAATCTCAACTTACAGGATATTCTACATAATTCTAGCTTTCCGGGATTGGCACAAGCCTTTCGAACTTGTATCAATCCAAATGTGATTACTTCAATCCCCTTCGAGATCACATGTTCATAAATAAGAGAACGAGAGTGACAAATTTTAAGTAACATTTTTAACATACGGCAACAAACGATGGCGATGGTCGTGAGCGATGAGATGCCATTCCATTTGTGTTCTGTGCGCATGGTCGTGGGCTCAAATCCCAAAAAATTGTTATATTTCTATTTTTTTCAGAAGCTTTAAATAAACCAAACCTGGTGTGGGTCTTGAAGTATTTAAGGATGTCATATGGAATATGGCGGAGGAAATAAGGAAGAGAGGTATCTTTCCTAGGATCAAATCAATATTACTTATTGAAGTCAAAAACAATCTCGAACATGCTTAAAATGATCCTGTATTGGGAATAAATTGTTCTCGAATTTTTTGCTTAATTCAAACTTTTATAAGATTACCCCGGGATAAATGTAATCCTTTGTAGGATTAAAAAAGTCTGATCAACTCAATTCTTTTTCGGATCGGATCGAGAATATCCGGGATTGATTTCATTACCGATTGGGATTGATTTGATCGCGTATGGATTGATTTTTGTGTGCCCATTTTTGCATTTGTATGTAAGTGTGACCATTCGGTTAGTTTGATAAGGTATTTTTGGATAAATTGATTTCATTGCTGTGCTTAAACTTACTGAGACTGATAAAAACAAGAAAGAAAGTCGATCAAGCCTATTACTACCGACTATAACATACTCTGTACCCTTACACTCGCATTTGCTCAGGAGTCAAACGGCCAGTTAACACGCCGCGCACAACGCGGTGCGCTCTCTAGGTTTCTCTCTCTCTCTCACTCTCTCTTTCTCTCTCGCACTAAGATTGCCTGTGTTGAACGGTTAGGGTATGTTGCTGTGGTTGTTGGTGAGGGGGTGGGTGGTGTTAACTGGCCGTTTTTTGCCCATAACTTGAGTATCGTTCATCCGATCTTTATCATTCCTTCAGCAAATCGATAAATAATTTTGTTTACAAGGTATCTCTAGAATGAAGTTTTGAAGATGAAGATATGAAGTTTTTTCCAAATTGCGGGGGCGGGAGGGGGCGTGGCAAAAATTGAAAATAAACTTGATCTGCCTGCAAGTATAAGAAATATATGTCCCATACATGTCAAACCTCTATCTCTTACCATCTCTTAGGTCTCTTCGTTCATACGGACGGACAGACAGACAGACAGACAGACAGACAGACAGACAGACAGACGGACAGACGGACAGACGGACATGGCTATATCGACTCGGCTGTTGATGCTGATCAAGAATATATATACTTTATAGGGTCGGAAACGATTCCTTCTCCCTGTTACATACTTTTGCACAAACTTAATATACTCTATGTACCTTCGGTACAGAGTATAATAAATCGGGACCCGGAAAATATACAGATTTTGCAACAATACCGTCCAGTCCCGATTCCTACCAACAATTTTCAATTCAATCCCTTCCCGACACGATCCAAAACTTTTTTTCGGGTACCTTACCGCGCCCATCTATGCTAGATACATACATAGACAAAGTACATGTCCAAGCGAATCGATGGAAAATGGAACAGTCGAAAATAAAACAGGCTGACTTTTTCGTTTTTGTTGAACTGTCAAATTCCTTGTAAATTAATTAAACGAAAAACTTTTTAGCTTTGGTGTTACGAGAACAGGAATCAATTCCACTTTCGAAAAGTTACACTCAAACCTGCCTTCTGCGTACGCCTCTGCCTAAGATACATTCCAGTTCATTCCAGTTCATAACAGATAGAGAGAGAGATAGAGAATTAAATTCTCATTTCAAGTTATTCCAGTATTGATTTTTAAGATTACAAGCTTGTTGAAAATAAATAAATAAAAAATAAAAATCTAGATTTTTGATTACATTTTTCCCCTGTGTACATATTTGGTATAGTGACTGCTGATTCTGAGCCGATCCGAATCGAACCTAACCTAGTCTAGTATATTGAAGGGTTGGTGGTGATTCTATATGATTTTCGTGTGCTGAACACAAATCTGTTTTCAGAAATGGTCCATCACGTCGAGATTTTTACTAATTTGAGATTAAAGTTGCAAAAAATGTATTTTTTGACCTTTTTTAGGCGAGTTTTGTGGGAAACCTATACTTTTGTTCTGACTTTTTTTGATATTATCGAAAATTACTATTTTTTAATTTTAAAATATTATTATCCCTAAGAATTGTACGATTATTTTTAGCGAAGAAATACATATAATAAAATATCAAAATTGTCTACTGCCCAAAGCTATGCCTTGCAAAAGCAGTACAAAAGTCTAGTAATTTCTATAGAATTTTAATGAAAATTTTTAACAACACCCATTGCATACTTTGGGGCAGCAAAAATATATTCAATTTTTTGTGAAAACGTATACAATTACTTAAAATGGTATTTCTGCATTGAAAAAAATCGTAGAAATGCTTGGGATAGTTTATTTCAAAGTTAAGGAGTGGTACTTTACTAAAATTTGAAAGAGAATCAAAACAAAACTATAGGTTCCCCACAAAACGCGTCTAAAAAGGGTCAAAATAGGCATTTTTTGCAACTCAAATTTTTTGCTCTAATTACTAAAAATCACGACGTGATGGATTTCTGAAAACAGATTCGTGTTCAGAACACCAAAATCATGTAGAATCACCCCCAACCCTTCAATATATTGGAAAAAGTCGAATTTTGTTGGTTTGTGCAATTATTAATCCCGAACCACGAACCGCAACCATTTGGAAAATCTGAACCCAATAGAAATTGAGCTCAATTTCACCGACGATTGGGATTTAAATTGATAAGTTATGATAAGTTATTGATAAGGTATAAGTTAATCTAGATGGGGCCAGAAAATGCACTCATATCGATAATTAAAAATTTCTATATTTCGACTATTGAATCGGCCTTCCTCTGAAAAAAGAACCCATATGTTATTATCGCGTCCATATGATTAGGTGGAAATAGTATCCCTTTGATATGAATATCTTATATTATTAAAGATAGGTCTGATATTTGCACTTTTTTTTCTGTGTAGAATTTCTGAATCTTCTGTGGTTGTCTCTCTCCTTTGCATATTCCATCCTTGGAAACTATATATTTAATTCTATACCAAAAAACCATGTTGTGCACCAAACTGAACCAGTCGTAATTCCCATGCGGTTTGCATTCTTGGTATTACGTAAGATTTGCTTGGTGGAAGGCAAACTCTGTCGTCAGTGCAACAAATGATATTTTTCAGGTCTTAGAAAATCGTTGGACTAAATCAGGTGCCGGCGCATGGCTATGTACTGTGCATACAAAAAATATTATAAGCTTGTCGCAGTGCAAAATGAACTTCGTGTCAGTGGCTACACACACACACGCAATGCCAAAACGTGCATGTGTTTTTTTCCGGCCCCTAAACTAAATTGAGACATAAATTGCTTTCCACTCCAAAAACATGCGTGTTCCAACCCAGACCGATTACATACTATATAAGTCGTCCCATAATTATTGTGTGGTATTCACAGACGAATAATTTGAAACCTTTTAAAAGATCAAGAAACTTTTCAAATAAGGACTGTCAATTTCCTTTTGGACAACAAAGCGATATTCCTTTTTCAACTTGAATCAGAACCATAAAACTATGTCGAGTGTTTTGGCATAACAATAAACAATAACAAGAAAAAAATGCAGAGACAAGAACCTGCTGTTGTCGCATCATCTATGAAATTCTATGCTGCACTACAACCCATTTTCCAGGACAAAAGGATACGCAACTTCAAAGCAACTGCAACACGAACCTGAACCAAATCGGAACCTCAATGATGTGACAGTTTTTTTTTCAAATATTTTGTTATGCTTCTTGTTGTTGCCCGAAATCAGTGCAGTTTGTCAAACATGAAAAGCATTTTTCCATCGCCTGTCAGGTGCAGACATTTCGTCCTTTATTCATTGTCTGTAGATGAGGGAGTGGAAAAGGATTTGAGCTAAAATTGTGGGAGAGTTTCGGCTGGTGCTGCCGCCAGAGCCATAATTTTAATAAGATAATTTCTGGCACGCTCGCAAGTTTCTCACAATTAAAAAGGCATCAGTTGATGAACATTTTCTCACAGTCAACGCGGCTCGATCATAAAAATTGCAATAAAATTATGCGCCTAATTTTTGCATAACAACATTTGCCACCCAAAACTGTCACAACAAATCACAACAATGGCCATGGGGGGTGGGGGGAGGGAGGAAGCGGTTGATGGAGAAGCCTGTGTGTGGATGCACTAACCCTTAACGATGAACAAATTGCTCGCACACAGAAGGCAGAACGCAGTACGCAGGACGCAGGACGCCGGACAAGTCTTGTATGGGCAATAAAATGCCAAAATCGATTTGCTGCGGTCTGGCATAGACCAGCCTCCTCCTTCCTCCCCTCCCACTTGCTATCTGTATATTTTTCACTTCTAATTAGCTTGTCTGGGCTGGGTTGGTGCGGTGCGTTGCTGGCGTGTAATTGCTGCGGTTTGTTCAAATAATTGCGCATGCAAATTTCTATTAGTCACACATCGAACATGAATATATAGACAGGGTGCACTGAAGGAAAGATCACTCCAATTAAATTTCAACTTTCCCAAGTGCATACTATGTGTGTGGATTTCTATGCCTGTTCTATCTTCGATCTGCTGCTGCCTGTCTGGCTGTGACTTTTATAATTATTTGCCTGCCGTTGCCAATATCCTGAGACAAGGATGCGAGTTTGATGTAATTTGGTTTTTGATGCGTTTCTCTCTTGTGCGATACATGACATATCTTGTATCACAGCCAAGGCAATCTAATCGCAATTGCGGACCAGGCCATTACATCCCCACCTTCTGACGCCACCACTCCCCCCCCCCGGCAGTGCACACGCTTGCCGTTTGCCTTTTGGTAATTTAATAGAACGATGCAATCGCCGATATGGGAATGAGAATTTGAGATTGCTCGAGATTGAGCCTGTGCCTGTGCAGGATTTGTCAGGCCTTAATAGTAGCTGGCTTGTTGTTGTTTTTTGTGTGGGGGTTGCTGCCCGCGAGGGTTGCTCTGCTGCTTGCTGGTAGCTTGTCTGCTTGAGTGGGTGGTTGCTGCTGGGTTTGTTGCGGGTTTGGTTTAATCTGAGATTTATCTGACGCCCGAAATCTCTGCCTGGCCACTTTGTGTGGCATTTGCGGCTGTCCCAGGCAATTGTTGTCAATTTCATTTTTAACACAATTATTATTAAATGGTAAATGTTTAACATTTTTTGGGGTGTCATCGGATCTTCCATGGCAAATATGGAGCTTGAATAATGCAAAAGTATTTGCCTAAAAACGGCCTGGGGGCCAAAGCAGAGCTTCTATTTTTGTTTTGGCTTTTGAGTTCAACGTCGAATCCAAATTGCCAATGTTTTAATCTTAAAGCCAAAATAGCCAAATCATGAAATCCCATAAAGGGTACCAAATGCAAACAACTTCAATATGTTTTAAAAATCCTGTATTTTCCATCGTATGATTATCCAATGTGCACATTGTGAGAAAAATTACAGAAAGTATTCAAAAGCAGTTGTCAACTCAAATCAATCACAATGGAAATGTAAACACATCACGCAGATCGGAGGTCTAACATAGACCTGCATGAATGGAGTCAAAATGCCCTGTGATTCATGTTTTAAATAAAAGGTTCAAGTAAAACAATTCCGATATTGTTTTGGTTCGAGTTAGTCAGCTCAAATTCCCAGTGACTCCAAATAGATCAAGTTTCAAACGGATCAAGCTTTTGGCGAATCTTCACTGAATCCGCTCTAACAGTTCGTATATGCCACTATTTTACTATAATTAATCAGTTTTCGGACTATTTTATAATAAAATAACAGGTATTCGGCATGCGTTGCTACGCCCCCATTAGTGTTTTAAACACAAAACTAAGAACTGCAGTTTACTTTACAATTGCCATCTATCAATTCTTCATGATAATCTAAACTCATTATAAAATTGAGCAAATTTCGCTTCTTTTTGAACCTTTCGTTTTTCACTATCTATCCATTTAGCTTTCTTAATGACAAGCTAAACTCATATCATATTTTAAAAGGTTGCAATGTTTTCGCAATTTCTGGAACCGAATGGCCTACACCTCTTATTTACCCATCGGCAATTGCCAACTATTAAATTTTCACAATAGTCTTAACTCATTATAAAATTGTTGAAAAATGTTCGCGATTTTCTTTGGACCGATTGACTTTTATTTCCCATTTACTCGTCTAAAATTGAAATTTATACAATCTTCTTAATGAGAATTTTGCAATTTCGAGGTCTTTGGACCATTTTAATAAAAGTTATTAAGAGTTATTCCGCTATCCAGGGCGACGACGAATCCATCAAAACCGAGATTAATAAAATCGGAAGAAGTTTTAGACGATTTCGCCACACTTCACATATTGTATGTTCGCATAATTAATATTACTCTTAACTGCACATTTGTGGAATCTAATGTAAATAGGCTCTGGGCATAATTTGGTTTTGAGCAGCTGACGCCACATTGTAACCACTCAACGTGCTGAAGTTAATTTACAAACGAGAAAGCTAAGCTAACTTCATCTGTGCTATGAACTCCATGAGCTATTCGTGTTGAGCATGATTAAACTAGTTGCTTTGTTGAGCTGATCTGAGCTGAATCATTTTAAACTGATCATATAGAGCATAGATCATGTCATGAGCTATTACACAGTACAACACAAAAAAAACCCCGGCATGGGACCCTTAAATTATGACCATAAGGGACCTCTGTAAGCATCACCTCATACCCAGTTTTTCAAATAAAGCCTCGGTTCGCGTTTTATGGGTACTTTTGTACTTAGTTTAACTTAGTTTTTAAGGGTATAAGATAAAAATCTGAAAAATTCAGCAAATGTGGACAGGGTCATTGGGAACGTAATACAAAAATTCACTTCACTGCTAAGACCTGCTACTGCATGTCCCTAAGAGATGGTACTCGACAGCCAAAAAACCGCGAATTTGAATCACCCACGAACCACTCCATATTGACTATGCGCCAGACTTAAAAATAGACCGAACTGTGTTTTCAGATTCACCAAGGAAGCTTTGTTTCGCGGACTATAGGCAATTTTGTACCAGCAATTGCCTCTGAGGAACATTGAAAATTTGGGTAGCACAGGCTTCCCCAAAATTATGGAATTAATCTTATGAGTAAAGTTCATCATTTCAATTAAAAATTGTCCTTGGTGGAGAACTGAAGTATTTAAATGATACGATCTATTTTCCTGCTGGTAATGAAGCACTTTACTCATAAACTTTATTAAATAATTTTGGTGAAGCTGGTTTTACCCCAAATGGTCAATGGTGTGCTAAGGCAAAATGCCAATAAACCGCGAACCAAGGCTTCGTTGGTATAACTGAAAACGCAGTTCTGTCTATTTTTAGGTCTGCTTTATGGCCTATATGAATTGGTTTGTGGGTGAGTCTAAAAGTGGGACTCCATATCGCGGTTTTTTGTCTGTCGAGACGGACGGACGGACAGACGGACATGGCTATATCGAATCGGCTGTTGATGCTGATCAAGAATATATATACTTTATAGGGTTGGAAACGATTCCTTCTCCCTGTTACATACTTTTGCACAAACTTAATATACTCTATGTACCTTCGGTACAGAGTATAAAAATCTACCGTGCGCTTTAAAAAATATTCAAGAATTAAGGTTTACCTCCTTCTGGAGGTACCTTAGCCAATTGTACGATTAAACTCAATTTTTTATATTGCGTTCCCAATGACCCTGTCCACATTTGCCGAATTTTCTAGATTTTTGTCTTAAGCCCTTAAAATATAAGATAAAATTGTTGTCGCTGTGTGTTGCAAGTACAAAAGTAACTATAAAACGCCAACCGAGGCTTTATTCGTAAAACTGGGTATGAGGTGATGCTTACAGAGGTCCTTTTTATCATAATTTTAGGGTCTTATGCCGGGTTTGTAAAAAAAGTTGGATTTTGTCGAACTGTGTTATTCAATTAAAGTCTAGGGGAACTTTCATTCAATTCTTGCAGGGCTGTAGTCTATATCATATAGCTGCCATAGGAATGCTTTGATTAAATTTATTTTGTTGTGGTATAATTTAGTTTGAAACCCATGGTCCCACTACACCACAACATAATTCAATTAATCATAGCATTTTATTTGTTTATAATTATTAACTTAACTCCATTAATTAATATCTTTTTAAATTACAAAAGTCTTGAGCTTTTGAAAAGCACCATAATTTAAGGTATATTTAGTACAATAAATTGTATTTTCTTTGAAGCTAACACTGAGAAAAAATTATGAATTAACTTTAGTAACAATAATCTATATCTTTACCATTACCTTCGTTTTTTTCTGGATGACCAAAAGGCTAGCAATGATTCCGCTGCCGTTGACCTATTCGCAGACTTTTACCAATCAACTTATTCCTCTGTCCGTTTAACTAACAATTTTTATCCATATAGCATTTCTTCTTCTAGCTCGATTTATGTTCGCTCATACACCCCTTGACCTGACCACATTCCTAGTTGTGTTCTTTAAGAGTGCAGTAGTGATTTATGCAGTATGGGTTTATTCAGCGCCGATCAACTACGACCAAATTGCTTGAATTTACTTTATTGGTTAATGATGGGTTCCTTAAGAAAACGCAGACTGATGTCATTTATACCGACTTCAAAAGCTTTTGACTTCGTAAACCACAATCTTCTCCTCTTTAAGCTTGATCGGTTAGGGTTTCCCTCCTCTTTTCTGCTTTGGACTTAAAAAATAGAACCCAAAAAGTTCTGCTACGTTCTGACACTTTAAAGTCTGTCTCTGTAACTTCTGGTGTAGCCACCTTGGTCCTATGTTTTTTACTCGTTTTATTAATGCTCTCCCCACAATACTATCTTATTCTCGTGTGTGCGTTTAGCTACTGACACGAAGTTTAATACTTAAGAAATTACTTTTCAAGTCCACAAATAAGACCCAAAGATGACGGCATAACCATGATTGTAATAATAGTTTACCGCGATAAAATACCATGGTCATCCATCCAATAATGAAGACTAGAGAAACAACTATAACGAAAGGGGAAAAGAAACTGATGTCAGCCTGCGAATATTACTCCACTAAAGCAGCGATGGGCAATGCAAAGCCCGCTTGGGCCTCGACGCCCGAACCGTTATTCTGTCTAAAAGGCAATGCGCAATAAAATACTCGGTGGACTCAGCGCATACGAAATTGCTTCGTTTCGAGGCGCGGACACGCACAAGCTGACGTAGCAACAAGTGCAATTGGCTCGCTTCGAAGTGAGTTAAAAGCACTAATTTCATGCGCATCGGCGTCAGCCCGTACGAGCAGACGGCGCAGCAAGTGCAGAGTGGGCGACCGAGACTCGCTGATAACCACCGCTGCACTATAGCTTAACTTATCGTTATGTGTAACAGTATTCGGAGAACGTTTATCTTGGCCCAGATATCGTGAAACATGGAAGTATATATATATTTGCATTTGAACTATTTGAAAAAGATTATTTAAATCTGATATTTCAATTTTTGTTTAAGGCAAATTTAAGCTTTGTAATCTATAAAAACATATTGAAAACTTTTGTTGAACCGAATCCAAATCTTGGGCGTTCACTGTAAAAAAAAGTGACGTTGGTATCCTTTCTATCTGTTTTCATTCAGATTATTTTAATTGCGGTTAGCCTTCATTCCCTTTCTTTCCTCGTCCATTTTGACGCTATCATCATTATTTGGCGCCACATTTAAAAAATGTAGTCAAGCGTCAATTTTCATTAAAAATTTTGCATTGTTTCGTTTTCTGTGGCTTTTGTGTGAATGAACGAGCAAAAATAAAGGCCACAGCTTAAAACAAACAGAATTTCAATCAACAACAACAAAAACTCAATGACAACTCTCATCCACATCCTCATCCTCCCTGCGCTCATCGAACAGGTGAAAAGTTAATCTGCATGCGCTGCACGCTTTGTCGAGCAAAGTTCGCTCAAAAGAAATCAACAAAAATTTTGATAAATGACAAAGTGTTGCCCCCTATCCCCCACCTATCACACACACACACACACATACAAATGCAATTATTAAGGCAAACAAAGGCGACAGCTTTCGTTGTCGATAACCAAACGTCAAAGGATGCGCCGCAATTGAAATTGAAATCAAATACCAAAAAGGGATTGCAGCCAACAACCACAACAACAACATCACAAACAGCCACACGAAGGATGACCAAAGCAACTGTGCACTGCTTGAACTGCTTGCTGGTTGACAGCCCTTACCTGGGCCTTAAAGCGAGACAGCTATATGTACTCTAGCTAGCGCTCTCTTTTTCAGACTCGCCATTTTTGATTTGGGCGGCGTTTGTTTGTCTCTCATTGGTTGCGGAGAATGCGCAGTATGATTTGCGCTCGCTCGCGTTCTCTCTCTCTCGCTCTCTCTCTGGGAAGCCAGGGCAGAGGCAGAGCGTTGACGCAGCAGCAGCCAGGCCAGTGTTTGCAGATGTTCGTTGTTGTCGCCTTGGCGGCTGCGAAGTTTTTTTTTTTTCAAATGGTACATTTCGTTGCGCTGCGAGAAAACTTTGTCCCGCTTGGCGTCTCGCCTGGCTTTTGTTGCTTTTTTGTTTGCCATAATTTTTTGTCACACAGCTGTCAGACACACACACACGCATACAGAGGCCGAGAGGGAAGCTTGCATAATTTTTCTATGAGCTTTTCTTTTTTTTGTATTTTTCGCAAAAGTTCAGTGAACGTCAAAAATATTTGCATTGGCTGCTGGGTGAGTGTGCCTGTGTGTGTCGGTGTGTGTGTGTGTGTGTGTGCTTCTTTTGTCTCCATTAGCTGCCCTAAAAACCAAAGTCTCACACATGCGACTGCCCTAATGTAATGTACTGCTGGCAACTTTTGCCAACACGTCAAGGTATATTAGGATTGCGTCTGTCAAAATGACTTAACTCTTGGTACTTACGTATTTATGTATGCATCTGTTAAAGGTCTCACAATTATTACAAAAGGTCCAAAACACGTTTTAAACACTTTTGCCCAATACTGTTTAAAAATAATCAATCTTGTCCAGATCCCGGCTGAAATTATAAGCTCAATGCCGTCCCATCACCTCCGCAAATTATTAAGTCTATCACATTCAAATTTTCAACTGAATTTTTTTAATTTTTTCCCACTTTTCGAAATTTTTGTCACCTTAACTTTACATATTTGACTCAAGTCTATTCCGTCCCATTCCATTCCAGAACAAAAATTTTGAGTTCAATCCTTTTCCGACCCGTTTGGGACCCTAATTTTTGAACTAAGTCCCTTTTCAATCCCCAACTGAAATATTTTCTTAAGCGATTCCATTATATTTAATATTTTTCAGATAATATAATTCAGAAAACCTGAAATTTCTTCGTTAATCAATGTCGTTTGGTCGATAAATTCACTGTAAATAACTTCTAACATTCCTGTTATCAAGCAATGGGTCTTAATGCAAGCTGTTTCAGGCAAGAATCTTAATTCCCTAAAAAAAAAAAGGGATTCAAAAATAAAGCAGCATAATGAAAAGTTGATGGTTCGCAACGTTTTATTAAAGCTTCCTTATTTAACTAGTACGGAATTAAAAAAAATCTGCAAATTTTTTGTTTTTATTTTCAAATTTTTTCGAAATTTTTGTTGTGAATTTCATAAATTTGACTTAATTTTGGTGACCATGGCTTAAAAGGTAGAAAGCTGAAACTTTGCACAGGTAACCTAAAAAGCTTGAATTGATCCCGACAGTATGATTAAATTTTTAAGTAAGAGTGAGCATTTATCATTCCGAAAAGGATTGCTTAATGTACGGATCATACTTAACAACCAATTGAAAGACCAATCCAAGAAGCTAAACAAACCCGGATTTTGTTCTACGCGTCGCACACACACGAAATCGTTTACATGTGTGTCGTTTTGTATACGATCATTGATTTCCTATCTTCGGTGCAATTACAAAAACAAAACGTACTCAAAGAGCATACGGCTGGGCATCGCGGTCTTAACGCTTATAACAGTGTAAGCCTTAAAGAAGTGTATCAAAATGGCAGCCAGATCAAGAATGTTTTTGTGTTTTGCCACTCCGTATGCCACAATTCGTAGATAAATTGTTCGAAACTACTTGACATTTATAGTTATCTAAAGTATTTATCTAGACATTAATAGTTATCAGTTTAATCTTTAAATTTTTTCTACTTGCAGCTTGCCTATGAAGACGATTCAATTTCTGCCCAATCAAAAGTGGCTAACTTATTATATTAAATGCGAAAACAATATCTATATTGCCTGTAAGAAAATATCAGAAAATATATAAATAAAAAAAATCAATCTCTATTATCTCCTATGGAACAAAGTTGAGTTCGGATATAAGGCACAAATCTATCTCTACCGAACTAGAATATTATCTCTTATGGGACTAAGTTATGTTCGAAAAGGAGGATGAGTTTAAGTTCGGCCAGGCTAAAAGCGGGATCAAAATTTTAAAAATTATTCGTACTTAAATTGTGCCATTCCAGGAACAACCCGTTTTTATTACCATTTCGGCATGAATTGATCCCGGAAATCATGGATTTTTTTTCAGTGTATCTTATTTATAGTGAACTACAACATAAATTTTTATTTTCCGCATACCGCGCATTTATCAAGTTACTCCCATAGAGACGATTGCTGTTAAAAAAGGAATTGTGGGAAAACTTCTTTGCTTGTAAGGAAGCCTCAACAAAATGTTATACCTATTGACTTATGACTGTCATCCATAAAATATGTAAACTTTTTTTTTTT
>JBAMBO010002509.1:0-135464 GCA_037044535.1 Lordiphosa magnipectinata | reverse complement strand
CCTCCAATTCGCTGGCAATTTGTAGACACAGTTTATCCTGATATGGAGCCGCTATCACCTGAAAGCCAATGGGCATGCCGCGTTGATTAAGGCCCATGGTCACATGCGTTGAGGGCAGACCCAGAATATTAAAGAGCAGCATGTTATCAATGCCCGTAATGTTCATCAGGGAGGTGTGGAAACATAAAGCGCTCGTATGGAAGGTGGGCATAAATAGGACACCGCGATCGCCCAGTAATTGCTAGCAGGAAAGGCAAATGTTTTAGTACCACAGTAGTTAAAGACTCAATTCAGCTTACAGTCAGATGGGATTTGATTGTTTTAACCTCCTCACGATACTGCTCCATGTTGCCGGTGTTCATGAGACCATTTAAACGCTTCATAAGCTCTAGGAACAGTGCCTCTTTGGTAAAGAGAGAGTGCCCAATGAGGCTATTGCAAAACTCAATAATAAGCAAACGCATGGAGGGGAAACGATGAGCCTGCTGCGTTACAATGCTGGGTATACCCTTTAGATCCACCAGAGACACCAAAGCCACTTCCAAAGAGTTGCTCATAAATTTGAGATCCACCTGGCCAGAAAATACACATACACCCACATAAGTAATAAAATCAAGGAAAGAGCAGGTCACTTACCTTCGTGGGCTGTATGCCTGCCTTTTCGAAGCACTTGATCGCCCGGGTGATGGCCAATTTTATATCAAAGTCCACCACAGGATGTGTTAGACAGTTCAGGCCCGAGTAACCATAGGCATAAAAGATCTGCGAGCAGATAAACATAATTTCACATTCATTTCATATTCTAATCCCACCCACCTTAATGTCCTTCAGGGCCACCGGCTCCTCCATCTTCAGTTTGTGTTTATTCTCGCCCGCCATCAGCTCCAGCAGCAGCGGCAGGTCGCGAGCAAAGCGTGTTATGGGACCTATCTGAAGTAATTGGGAGAAATTCTCATCTGTAGTCGAGTATGGAAAATGACCCTTGACCGAGATGAGTCCACCGGTGGGTTTGTGCCCAAAAACGCCACAGAACATCGAAGGCAGCCGAATGGAACCACTTATATCTGAGCCCACACCGAAAAGCGAGGCGCCACAACCATTCAGTGAGGCCTCACCACCCGAAGACCCTGCCGCACTGCGACCCAAGTCATAGGGATTCACACAACGACCATGTATCACCGTGTTTGTTTCAAAACTCATGCAGAACTCTGGATTAGCGGAGACAAGCAAAGGAATACCGCCAGCGGAACGTAAAAGTTCAACCACATCGCCATCCTGCGTGGCCTTCATCTGTTTGCGTATAATGCTGCCCACCGTAAAGGACATGCCTGAATGGGAAAGAGAAAAGAAATTTAAAGATTTAAGTAGAAAGATAGAGAACAGAACTATCATAATGCTTGTTTTTCACACAGACGTCATTCGAATGGCTGTGTGAATCGGGGAGCACAGAAAATTAAGTGACTCGGCTGTCGACTTTCATTCTCACAAACACAAGCACATTTTTCTGTCCTCTCCATTTGACAGGCCCGGTAAAAACTATAACAATCATATTTGATTTCACTATGCAATTTTTGTATTAAAATCAATTAATATGCACTTTGATTTATCTAGAAACATATTTAATCACCATATTTTCTTAGCGCCATTTATATGAACTATGCAGGGAATTCGAACTTGAGAATTACCAGTGGTGTCATGTTTTTAGGCAGATGGTAGATTCGATTCAATACAAGTAGTATCTTAGTATCTTTGCCGCCAGTGCAACCGGTAAAGAGGACGTTTCAATTGTGTTCAGACCAAGGGCCCCGAGATCGAAATCCCGCGCAGAGTAAGTATAATTCGGTGTTTTTCAGAGTCCAACTGGTGGTGGCTCCAATGGGGGATTCCTACTCTTGATTCAGAACAAACTAATTGGCTTACAAATTTAGTTTAAAATAAAAAAAATTTTTTTTTAATATTTTCATATTTAAATTAAAGTAGTGTGTACACTTTACACTTAACACTGAATCAATGGTGAAAATGCTAAAGTCAAAGTGTAAATATTGAAATTTCAGAGCATTTTTCCATTAGTGTATCCCAGTTTAATTCAGAAAGCGTGACTCAACCGAGGCACACTGGTTTTTTTTTTGGGTTCCAAGGACGACTTGAAAAGATTTACTCAATTTAGACCAATTTTTTATATAGCTGCCATATTACCGATCTGTCAGATTTACTCCAACTTGGTTGTTTCTTATGCTACTGAGCTGAAATTTGATTTGTACTCGTATTTTTAGCTCCTAATACGAGTTACAAACTCAGGTTCGATTTGGACCATTATTTCATAAAGCTGCCATATAGCCGATGTGACCGATTTGCACCAACTTTGTTGCTTTTAACGCTATTGAACTAAATTTCAGTTTGAACTAGTATTTTAAGCTCCTTAGGTGACTTATCGGTTCTTGTTTAATTCGACCCACTATTTCATATAGCAGCCATATAACCGATTCTTTCCGATTTGCACCAACTTTGTTGGTTTTAACGCTATTGAACTGAAATTCGGCTTGAGCACGTATTTTAAGCTCCTTTAGCGGCTCATCGAATACGGTTCGATTCGGCATACTATTTCATATAGCTGGCATATAACTGATCTGTCCGGATTGCTCCAACTTTGTTCTACATTACGCTATTGAAATATTATTTTACAAAATTTTTTTACATTAGCGCTACCAAACAAAAAGTTGATTTTTATCTTTCTCTCATGGAATAACATAAACTTAGGCACGAATTCAGCTGCAATAAAGCCGATTCGCTCAAAAAGGAGCAAGTTGTAGCAAGAAATGTTAGTAATCTATTAATCTGCACACTTTCGTTAATGACTAGGCATTTATAACTTTTTGGAACGTTGTGCCATGCTAAACTAATATTCCACGAAAAACACCTACACTGGTTAGGGTCAACCAAAAATTACACATTAACAACACATGGCACAATTGGACAAAAAAAAAAACAAAAACCATAAACGTGTTATCAACTTAAAATATTAAATATCTAGACTAACAATTTGCATTTTTTCATTTTTTGTTTCACTTCTAACTTTTTAAGCAGGCGCACTAAAAGTAGGAAATTATTTGCTGCCAATTTCACACTAAATACATGTGACACAAACAGCTGACTTCAACAGCCGGTCAACAAAACAGTGTTGCCACTAAGTTTTTTTTAAAATCTAATATGATTAAATGTAAATATTAGAAATCTGGAAAACATTTTGTTTGTGTTAATGCCATTTTCAAAACTGACCAATAGATGGCGCCACTAATGGGGAAATTGTGGCAGCCCTGGCCACCTCTGATCACACCATTCATCGAACACCATCACTAACGCGATATCAGAACGACAACACGCGCCATCCCTGGCGCTCAGTTTCTGGCTTGACTTCGATTAGCGCGGCTGGCGCCCGCTTCGCTCCGTTCAACTCAACGATAATTGTTAGCTTAAGTTATTATTCAATAAAGTTAGTTACTTATAAAACCAATAGCTAAAAAATTTTAGTTACCGATGTTTTAATGTGCAACTAACTTTATTGAATATACATAAATTAAGCTAACAATTACTGTTGTGTTGAACGGAGCGATGCGGGCGCCTTCCGCGCGAAGCCGAAGGCAACCAAAAACTTCGCGCCAGAGATGGCGCGTGGGTTGTTGTTCTGCTACTGCGTTAGGGATGGAGCTCGATGAATAGTGTGACCAGAGGTGGCCAGGACTGCCACACAATGTGGCAGCCATGTGTCAGTCTGCCAATCATATCGAACGGTACTATTATTAAGTAGACGAAAGGCTACGATCAACACACAGAACAACTTATATTACATTATTCAAGTTAAGAAAAGCGATCGTTGAACGGACATACCTAATTGCTATTCCAAAATGTTGTAATATTTGTGGATTTGTGTTGGCTATAGAGATTTATACTCAATCAAAGACCTCGAGCTAGCCAGATGTAACTCTGACTAAACTCAAAAACAGGTCACTAAACCATATACATATAAATAATTGTACGCCATAATGTTTGTAGTATAAAACCAAAAGGTTTCCCTATTATAAAACAAAAAAAATACCTTGTGTATTTACAAAAAACTCGTGGCCCTGCTAAGGAGGATCATTGGACGGATAGCCCAACCACCTAACAGCAAGCCAGCTGCTGCTGGTTATAAAGATTTATACTCAACCATAGACCTCGTGCTAGCCAGATATAACTTTGACTAAAATTAAAAAAAACAGTTCACTAAGCCCCATATACAAAGTTAAGAATAAATATTATCAGTGGAACAAACACTAGTGGTATTCCAGATAGTGTTTTAGATTTGATTTTGATTTCGTGATAGCAAATCTACATCAGTTGGTGAAACGACCCTGATTTCATTTTGATTTGCTTTCGCTTATAGACAATTGGCTCAAGATTTAAATAAAGGCGCGAAAGCCAAAAATGCCGAAAACTTCCAACTTTTTGGAGAGAAGTGTGCCCTGAACCCTGAATATCTTTGACAGAGTTAAGAAGAAACTCCAAAAACTTGACCACTTATGACTCCGTCCACTTTAGGCAGCAGGTCATTTTTTTTTTTTAAATGCTCGTATGCTGCCTCAAATTACTAATATATAAAATGAGAGATAACTTACAATGTTCTTCGTTTTCAAATCACAAACATTTAAACCAACACAAAGCGCGCGACGCAATTTTCTTCTGAGAACGGTCACACTAACACGAAATCAAAATAAACGAGAAGGCCAAGCTAGCTTCGTCTGTGCCGAAGTTTTTATACCCTTGCAAAAGCTGCTTTTGAAATGACAGAGTTTAAGAACGCTTAGATAAAAATCAAAAACTTTTGTAACTAAAATCCATTTTCCGTCAGATGAACATCTGATTTCGGCCGAAATTTCGTGAATCTTTTTGAAAACATATCAAATTAACAATCGCCAAGTTTAAGAACGATAAATTGAAAACAAAAAAGTTTTTCTCACAAACACTCATTTTCCGACCGATAAGTCCTATGGCCGCTTGAAGATATCAGTCATCTGATTTCGAGCCAAATTTTTCAAATTAGTTTGAAAGCGTTTAATATTAATATTCACCGAACTTAAGAACGACTTACTTGAAAAGAAAAATTCTTTCACTAAGACCCACTTGCCGACCGATCGGTCCTATGGCGGCTATAAGATATGGTCATCCGATTTTGACCAAAGTTTAAATCTGTTTGAAAGCATATAATATTAATAATGACCGTGTTTGGGAACGCTTACATTAAGAACAAAAAAGTTTTTCTCACTAAGACCCAATTTTTGACCGATGGTTCCTATGGCAGCTATAAGATATAGTCATCCGATCCGGTTCGACATATTAGCAGCGTGCGGTAAAAAGAAGACTCTGTGCAAAATTTCAGCTCGATAGCTTTAGAACTTGAGAGACTAGTTTGCGTAGAAACAGACGGACAGACAGACAGACGGACGGACAAAGCTTAATCGACTCAGCTCGTCGACCTGATCAAGAATATATATAGTTTATGGGGTCGGAAATGAATATTTCTATGCGTTGCAAACTTCTGGGCAAAATTATAATACCCTTTGCAAGGGTATAGAAAATAATCTATGGGC
This sequence comes from Lordiphosa magnipectinata, assembly GCA_037044535.1. Taxonomy (NCBI): domain Eukaryota; kingdom Metazoa; phylum Arthropoda; class Insecta; order Diptera; family Drosophilidae; genus Lordiphosa; species Lordiphosa magnipectinata. Next base: position 129,840 of record JBAMBO010002509.1, on the reverse strand, counting down.
ATTTCCACAGAAATAGCATAGCGAAAAATTTAAAAGTGGTTAAAAACACTATGTTTTATCAAATTTTTATCAGGATACAGTCAAATTGAACTAATGAAATCTAATCTTTCATTTATACATAACCCATTGCGAAATATTCGGATTTACTGCAGCGCTAGCTCAATTTTTCTATTTTTGACATTAATTTTGCATTTTTTTTTTTATAAAAACGATTTTCGATTTCTTTACTTTTTGCTATCTAAAATCTTTCTGAGTGTACAAATGTTCAAAATAGAATGCACAAGAAACCATGAGAAACTATGTGATTGCAATAAACTAAAAGTTTTTCTTCGCATTATAATGGAAACCACACAAGAAGTATGATGGAACAAAATGTCGCTTGCGACATAAATAAAAAATAAACTACTAAATATTTTTTGAATCAAATAAAAATCATTTTTAAGATACATCAATGCATAATATTTTAAATTTAGCCCCATTCAAACATCCCTGCAGGTTCCGCTAATAATTAGTGTTTGAACTGTTCACCTTGAAAGCTAGTTCTGTTTTGGTCGCATGCAAATGCATTGTTTTTTTGTAATTATCTCGAAAACGAACAATTGCCCAAAATCAACTTTAGCACCAATTATAGTGGTAATCAAGATTTATGAGTTTCGTGTTCTGTCAAAATAAACTAATGTTTTGGCATATGTTTGTCTTCACTTTGAATTCGTACGAATGTCGCATTCGACATTTGAGAAATGCCCACATGTCCCATACATGTCAATCCTGTATCTCTTACCATCTCTGAGATCTCTTCGTTCATACGGACGCACAGACGGAAATAGCTATATCGACTCGGCTGTTGATGCTGCTCAAGAATATACATACTTTACATGTTACATACATTGGCACAAGCTTAATATACTCTGTGTACCTTTGGTACAGAGTAAAAAAAGAGCAAATCTTTGAGATCATTAGGTATGATTGAGCGTACATACATATTTTTCCCGTTAAGTGTTAAAAATGTTAGTTGTAGGTTTAGCTTACACATAGATTTAGCGAAAACTTCATGAATATGATGAAAAGTACTGCTTACCCTTGACCCCACACGACTCCTTTACGGTGAACGGTATGCCAAGTATCGGATAGCGTGTAAAAAGTGCCACACGCTCAAATTCCGTGCCAGCCTTGGCTATCAACTCGTCTGCCAGTTGTGCATCCTTTAAAGCTGCCTCAAAACGATCTTCGATGACGGCATTTAGCGATGGATTTACCTCACGTACACGTGCTATATACGCGCTCACCAGTTCCACCGAACTGAGCTGAAGACGACATCGTCAAATGACATGCAAATGAAATGGATTTGGACATATAGGGCACTTACCTCACCGCGACGCAATTGGGTGCACAGTTCGACGACAGATTTGGTTAAAATGGGATTTGAAATACCCGGATAATTGGGCTTTTTGCGCGGCCGTAAGATGTCGAGTAAACTATTCACCAAAATACCCAAGCCATTTAGCATAAATGCCATCAGACGTATGAATATCTCCATATTGAGTTTGTTCTCTGCGTTTACTTTGTTGATGGGGTCAGGAAAGGTTAGTCAATTCAAATGTACTTCGTACACTCCGGAAGTTGGAATTGGGTGACTGCTAAACGTGGGCACACCACTGAACGCACTGACGTTTGAATGTAGACTACGCTTGGTGCTGGTTGTCCGTAAATGTAGTTCGGTGCCTAAAATGCAATCGAATTTTTAATATAAGCTCTACAGAGCTTTTCCTTTGTACTGTCATTTGTTTCAGTGTTGTGAGGTAGTGGAGCTGGACCAGGGTTGGATAACGAACACATCGTTTTGACATTAATGTATTTATTTATTTTTGTTATAATTTTGGTAGTTATTGTTACACTTATCACTTATGTGGTAAAGGGAAATGAATACATAACTAAGGCGGAGGACCATAACTGAGTAACGAATAACAGTGGAAAGACGAGTGTATGTTGTCAAAAAGTCAACTTAATTAGGCAACTTGGCAAGGCGCGAAAGATACGATTAATCATATGTGGGTGTATTGTTTGTGTAAAGTACAGTACTGCATATAAGTTTTGGTTCAACACACAGAAAATTGGCTTGCGCAAAAATTGACATTTATATAATATATTTATATATATTTGTGGTGTGGTTATGTTTATTTTTACATCAATTATATTTTGTAGTTTGTAACATTGAACGACATTATTTAACTTTTAATAATACACCAGAACGGGATCAATGAACTGTTAAACTAGGGACCACAGATAAAAACATGCCATACACAGTTTTTGCTAGATTTAAAAGAGTTCGGGTTACTATATTATACTTAAATATGGAAGAATTCACCACTGAGGGTAGGATTGTTATACAGAGCCCCGCCCATAGAGATTAAACTTTAAAACTTAAATATATTAAAAATTATTTATTAGGATCCAACCAAATAAATCGTATTTTTAATGTAACACAGCGAAATTGCGTAACACATTTGACTGTACCCCTTAACAAGTACATACTACTGTGTGCCAAAAATTTCCGGTGTTTTTTATAAATAAAAAAAATAATCTTTATTTGTTCTTCTTAATTTATTTCATCTCCCTCAAAGTAGTCCCCTCCCCGGATGCAATATACTTGGGTCAATGTTTTTTCCAATTTTCAAAACATGCTGAAAAGTCCTCTTTCGGTATTGCCTTCAATTCCTTCTTTATTTCGGTTTCTATATCTTCTATCGATTGAAAACGGTGTCCACGGTGCGGTCTCTTGAGTTAAGCGAATAGCCAGAAGTCACATGGTGCTAATTCAGGGGAATACGGTGGTTGCGGAGCGATAAGGGTCGAGTTTTTGGTGAAATTAATACGAATTACTGTTTCCTTTTTTCTATGAAATTTAGCGTTTTTGGCACCAATCGAGATTTCACTTTTCTGTGGCCCAAATGGTCACTCCCTCCTATATTCCAACTAGGTCATTATGGTCTCGGACTTTCAATCGATGATTTTGGAGCACCAATTCTTTGATGGTCGTTCTGACCGTGCCTTGTCTTCAACGCTTTCTTGACCCTCTTTGAACATTTTGTACCACTTATAAACTCTTGCTTTCGATAAAACTTGCTCACCGAAGGCTTTCTGCAACATTTTCAGCACAAAATTCAATGGAATTGTTGAATACTTTCAGACATTATAAAAAAAGAAATATTGATGAATATTTTGACGTGTAATTTTGCACAGATGTCAGTGACAGCCAAACAAAAATAAAAACATTTATCGCTATCAGAGTCCCAAACAAATTTAGATTTAAATTTCCCGGTATTTTTTGCCCACATATGGGTCTTGCCTTTTACATTTTAAGAATGTCTAATTTTTAGTGTGACCAGGAGCCGGTCTTTAAAAAAATGAAAGTAGCACTTGAAGTTTTTGTTACTTCTAAAAAAGATCGTGCTGGCTCGAGCCGGAAGTTCAAGTACAGCTGGGACTGCAGATCCTTAGAGTGCTTTAAGCTTTTCGCACCATCTTCGAGGATGCTGCGCTGTTCCTAGCTGGCAAGGCGAGGTTATGCTAGAGCATGTTAAACAGGCGATCCAACTGAAACAACAACCGTTAATCTTAACCGGTGTAACCGAATCCGTCACCGAAATACTTTTTTTTTTAAGTGACCGTAACCGAAACTGAAATGGAATTTAATTTGGTTAAGCACAACCGAAACAAAATAACCGGTTCCATTTTGGTTTTTGAAATATGAGACAATAAAAATGTATTATATTTAGTTATCGTCTGTGGAAGTCACGCAAATGCACTTACAGTAATCGTGACTGTCCACCAAATCACTCTCTCATCTCCAAGGAACGTGTCCATCAATAGCAAAACACATGTACATGCATAAATTCAAAGTATCGGCAGCAACAAAGAGGTCGGCATAAATTAAGCTTTAAAGCTCGCATTTATTCTGCCTGGACTTTCTGAACTTTCGATTTCCTCTTCGATTTCTCTTCAAAACTAAAAATACAAAATAATTAATATTTTCCATAAATTTCTCTGCTTTGTATTTGTATGTATAATGAATATGTATTTGTGCTTGTAAAACTTTCAAGACTTTCATTTCTCTCGGCAATGATTTGTTAATAGATTGAGTTCTAATCAGGATATCAAACCGGAACCAGAACCGGAACCTTATACCGAAAAGAATCGATTAAAGCTCAGAGCCAGAACCGGAACTGCAACCGATATTTGAAATTGATTGTATACCGGTATACGAGTACCGATATTTTTGGAACCTAAAAGACCGAAAAGAACCTAAACATTGTACCGGTACAGTTTCGGTTCTGCGTGCAACGACTAGACTTCAAAGCTGAAACTTAGTTTGGGGGTCTTTCAAAACTTTTGTATTGAAAAATAGAAAAACATGAGAGTCAAATAATTCAGTATTTTCAGAAAACTGATTAATGGCATCAATCGTGATAAATTTTTCTCAGCTTATAACGATTTCCAAATTGAAGTCTTTGGAATGATTTGAAAATGACCGCCAAGATGTATAAATGTATTGATATTTAAGTGTTAAGGTATTGGTAAAAAATCGAATGATGGTCTCACTGTATACAGAATGGACGATGACGAAACCGAAAGTAGAACGCAGTAGATAGTAGAAGATGGACGAAGACAGAAGCTGTAATTAAAATGACAAGCAGACAGACAGAGAGACAGAAAGAAAAATCCATATCGACAAACCGTGAAGAGAAAAAACACGTATAGAGACATAGAAAATAGAAAACCGTGTTTAAATAGTGAAACCCGAAAACCCGAAAAAACTCTTGTTTATAAAAATAAAGAAAACTCTACAAAGTTTCCACAAGTGTGTGGCATTTGAGAAGGGCAAGTAAGCGTATAACTTTTATTAAGTCTTCGCTAAGAAATCGAATGAATGCATAACCAATGACCGCTCTTTCTTCATACCGGTACGTACCGGTATACCGAAATAATAAAGCAGGTCCCGGTACGGAACCGAATACCGAAATATTAGAACCAAAACAGAATCTTTTACCGAAACACAACTTTCGGTATGTACCAGAACTGGAAACGGAACCGAAATACGATTCGGTTTGATTCCCTGGTTGTAATACCGATGTACTCAAATGATGAAGAGAAAATTCGTACAAAACACCCAGAACTATATGAGTTATCGAAAGTAGTATTAGCAGTTATTTGAACTCAATTAAGTGTCGAACGACTATTTTCTGGTGTAATATTTCGAATGAATCCATTAATTAATAAATTGGACGCAAATACTTTAAAGTTCCAATCACATATAATTTTCTTTTAAATTAGAAAGTTGGTTACCGGTAACCGAAACTATTATTTTGTAACCGAATCGTAACCGGACCGAAATAAAAATAGATAACCGTAACCCAAGCCTTAACAGAAACAATTTGATCTGAATGACCGTATCGGAAACCAAACCGATATTTCTTTCACTTTTAGTCCCTGATGCTAACCATGGAGCCTTATGTGGGATACTGGAGAGCGTGGCGGAACAAGGCCAAACTGTTTTAAATTAAGTGCCAGAGATGATAATCGTATGACGTTGGATGCGCCTTTGCAATCAGCACAATGAATAAACTCCAAAAGCAGAATTCAGCGAGGCTACACTTTACGTTGGTATCTCTGGGAGAAGCGCTGCTTAAACACAAGAGGCATCTAGGTTGAACATAATATAAATACAAAATATTCTTTTTAACCAATAAAAAAAAAAAAAATTTAGAAAAGTTGAATAACTATTTTCATGCATTTTTATGTTCTTCTTGAATAATATTATTTGGGTGATTTCACAAACTTATCAATTGATGGCGTCTCATCTGTAATTATTTTCGTGTCCAGTTTGTACGCTATATTCATCTGATTTTCATCAAACTCGGTTAAATTGCATGAAGCAGATAATATTAATAACTGGTAAGTTTTGAGTCGCTACCATTGAAAAAAAAAAAGTTTTTTCAATATAATTTTTTTTTTTTGACCGATCGTTTCTATGCTATAGTCATTTGATTTTTCCCAAATGTTCTAGAATTGTGTGAAAGCATTTAAAATGAATAAATGTCAAACTTAAAGACGTTACCATTAAAAACAGAAAAGTTTTTCTTACTAAGAAATTTTTCAGCCCTATAATTTCTATGGCAGCGAACTAAATAGTTATCCGATCTTGATCAAATTTAATGAAATTATGAAAAGAGCAGAGAGAACTCATAAATGCGATTGGTGACGTTGCCATTGAAAAAAAAAATTGTATTATTAGAATAAATTTTTCGACCAATTGTTCCTATGACAGCTAAAGGATAAAGCCATCCGATTTCGAACAAACTTCGCAAGTCTATTTGAAAGAGCTTAACAACGGGAACATACTGAAACATAGAAACCAAAAAAGGATTTTCTCACTAAGTAATACCCTTGTTCCACTGGCGAACATTCAGTCACATTCTCGAAAAGTAAATTTTTCCACGTTCTACTGACGAATGTTGATCACGGCCACACTATTGTCAAAAAAGAACAGCTGATTGAATTGCTATGGCTGCAATTGTAAATCTAACTTCACCATCCACATGTCAAGCAACATGCCCTCCTGTTAGTCCCACCACGATAAAGGTAGTTTGCGGGATTCATACGTAAGAAATATTACTGCATTTTAACATTCTAAAACAAAGAATGGAACAATTGCCGATTGCCTTGGCCATGTACAACTCATGGGCATAGTCGGTTTTAAATAAAGGGGGTCCATACAGTTCTGTCACTGTGCTAAACTCCCACCCACTGAGCTAAAACCCTCTCCGACCAAGGCAAGGCAATTGACAGAGCAGCTGCTCCTCTTTGGGTAGTTTGATAGCATATCGATAGAAAATCTAGCCTTTTAGCGGAAAATAGCTATATGTCGTGACAGTAGCTAGATCATCCATGACAGTGACTTGATCATCCGAATGGACATTCATCTCTTATGAGGAAATACACAGAAAGAATGAGGTCATTTAGTTCATCCAGCGGATGACCTCTGGAATGTGCCAGTGGAACAAGGATATAAGATACAGTCATCCGATCCGATACAGTCATCGGATTTTGACTAAATTTTGCAGATATGTTTGAAAGCATATAATATTGAAAATGGCCGATTTTCATAACGCTAACATTGGAAACAAAATAAATTTTCTCCACTTGAACCTATTTCCCGATCGATTGTTCCTAATGCAGCCTTAGAATATAGTCATCCGATTTTGGCCAAATTTTGAAAATCGGTTGCAAAGCATATAATATTCAAAATGGTCGAGTTTAGAAACGCCAACATTGAAAACAAACGAGGTTTTCTCACTGAGACACATTTTGTGACCGATGATTCCTATGGCAGCTATTAGATATATTCATCCGATCCGGGTGGTTTCGACATATCAGCAGCTCTTAGAAGCTCTCTATCAATATTGGATACTCATTTCTCGATAATCGCTATTTTATACTATGTGCTCAATACTCAGATGTCGGTACTCGATACTCGATCCTCAGTGCTCGATAATCAGTACTCAATAGTCAGGACTCGGTACGTAGTACTATTTACTCAGAAATTGATATTCAGTACGCGATACTCAGTACTCTTAAAATGTGTTTGCTCCGCTCGGGATATCTCGATTGAGAAAATTAGAAATGCCAATTTGGAGTAGTATATAAGCATTTGATTGTCAGAAGTTTTCAATCACTGTGACAAAGTTAACTTTCACAAATCGAATCACTTAAGAAGAGATATAAATATAATAAATATAAATATATAAGAAATATTACTGCATTTTAACATTCTAAAACAAAGAATGGAACAATTGCCGATTGCCTTGGCCATGTACAACTCATGGGCATAGTCGGTTTTAAATAAAGGGGGTCCATACAGTTCTGTCACTGTGCTAAACTCCCACCCACTGAGCTAAAACCCTCTCCGACCAAGGCAACGCAATTGACAGAGCAGCTGCTCCTCTTGGGTAGTTTGATAGCATATCGATAGAAAATCTAGCCTTTTAGCGGAAAATAGCTATATGTCGTGACAGTAGCTAGATCATCCATGACAGTGACTTGATCATCCGAATGGATATTCATCTCTTATGAGGAAATACACAGAAAGAATGAGGTCATTTAGTTCATCCAGCGGATGACCTCTGGAATGTGCCAGTGGAGCAAGGATATAAGATACAGTCATCCGATCCGATACAGTCATCGGATTTTGACTAAATTTTGCAGATATGTTTGAAAGCATATAATATTGAAAATGGCCGATTTTCATAACGCTAACATTGGAAACAAAATAAATTTTCTCCACTTGAACCTATTTCCCGATCGATTGTTCCTAATGCAGCCTTAAGATATAGTCATCCGATTTTGGCCAAATTTTGCAAATCGGTTGCAAAGCATATAATATTCAAAATAGTCAAGTTTAGAAACGCCAACATTGAAAACAAACGAGGTTTTCTCACTGAGACACATTTTGTGACCGATGATTCCTATGGCAGCTATTAGATATATTCATCCGATCCGGGCGGTTTCGACATATCAGCAGCTCTTAGAAGCTCTCTATCAATATTAGATACTCATTTCTCGATAATCGCTATTTTATACTATTTGCTCAATACTCAGATGTCGGTACTCGATACTCTATACTCAGTGCTCGATAATCAGTACTCAATAGTCAGGACTCGGTACTTAGTACTAGTTACTCAGAAATTGATACTCAGTACGCGATACTCAGTACTCTTAAAATGTGTTTGCTCCGCTCGGGATATCTCGATTGAGAAAATTAGAAATGCCAATTTGGAGTAGTATATAAGCATTTGATTGTCAGAAGTTTTCAATCACTGTGACAAAGTTAGCTTTCACAAATCGAATCACTTAGGATAGCATTTTAACACTCAAAACATCAAACTAACAGGTCATGATTTCTTTTTGTCCACGGCTATGGAAAAGCAGTTGAAGCCTTTTAAAAACTCTATCCCAATATACAGGGCCCAATCAAAATGTCAGGAAGTTAGTTCTTTCCCCAAACTTTAAAGACAGCAGACGTATTAACTTGTTAATGGATAATCATATCATATTAAACTTAGAATCTTATAAATATCTATCGTGTAACTTCTTAAATATTTAAACTTTAAAGTTGAATATTTATGGTCTTAAATTTGAAGCGGGCTTTTAGTATAAAAACGCAGTGGTGAATTTGTACGATTTGTTAAGTGTTTTTACCCACTAAAGAGTTTATAGCGAAAAAAATCGGATATAAGGTGTTGCTACCTCTCTAGTCTCTAGTTCCATACTTCATTGGACCGCATCATGGGTATTATTAAGTGTCGTGTTTTATTTGAGTAATACTTTATGGTTTTATATTCGGTTGATATGGAAATTACTTTTGTTTTGCTTTGCATATATCAATAGACATGTATAACTTTAAAATCGTATATCTGCCAGTTATGGGTTCGCTTTTTGAATAGTTAATGACATCAAGGACTATTTGGTTATTGATATACGGTTAAACTGGATATGTGTACCTGTATCGGTTGTATTCTCCTCATATGTATGGCTGCATAACATTAAAATATTTATTGTCTAAAACATGTTGCCTCAACGTACTGCTCTTGTGTCGTAACCCTATCCCATCTCTTACTGATCCGTTTCTAACTAGCACACACCTTTGGCTACTTAAATTATAATATGTATTTTGTTTCATAATTTTGCACACCGTTTAAATTTATAATTCAATTAGTGTTATTTTAGTTACTTGAGGGCGAGTTCCAACTTTTATGGAAGTGGATTTTTGGCGGAGCATTTTCAGGAAGGGATTGTAGCAATACAAGACTCTCGGGGGCTCGCGAGAATGTTGCGCCGTAATGAAAATGCAATGCCAAACCCACTCCATGGTCTCCCCCACTACTTTTGGTTGCTTAGTCGCCTTAGGTCATATGCAAATCCCCCTTCAGTATGCGCATAAAGGTCTTCTTGAACTGCTGGTTGGCTAGCGCATAGCAGAAGGGATTCATTGGACTGTTGGCGTAGCACAGGAAGTACGAAAACATGTACAGATGCTCGTTGGTGCACGGTGGATTCCGGCAGAAGCCCTCCACCAGGGCGAGTATATGATAGGGCGTCCAGCAGGCCACGAAGCAGCCCAAAATGAATGAGATGGTGCGAAACGCTTTGCGGGCACGATTCTCCGATTTGGACTTCTGGCGGCCGCCGCCCAAGACCAGGGGTAGAGCCTTCTTGCTCTTGAAGTGCTTGCCAATGGAATGTATAAAGGCGCGCTTGCTAGAGTCACGATCCTTCAGGGTATCCCGTTCCCGATCGCGTCTACTGCCGCCAGCTAGTCCTCCGCCGCCCCCCGAACTGCTGGTAGTGCCCGATGTGGATGGCATCTTTTGGGTGTTTGTATCGGAAGTTTCGCGTTCCTCTATGCGCTCCAGCTGAACCTGAGACTGCTGTGTCTGGATCACCTTTGGCGACATCGGCGGGGGCATGGGTGAGTAAAGTACGGCGTCCTTGCTGCTGGTCTCCAGGGGACTGGAGGCTCTTCGGTGGGGGCAATCGGCTAGAAGCTTACCAGGTACATCCAACAGACAGATGGCCTCAATGCAGCTCTCGCGTCGCACCTTGGCAAAGTCCTCGATGCCTGTGTAGGAGACGAGAAGACGTTTTTCAATGGCTACCTTCTGGCTCAGGCTCTGACTTTGACTTTGACTGGACTCGGCTGAGGGGGAGCTGGGAATATGTCTGCGTGCGGGTGGTGGAGGTGGTATAGCACTGCGCTGAGACGAGGAAGCGGGTGTGGGCGAGGTGGTTAGCATGGCGGAGCTTTCATCCATGTATCGCAACTCGGAGTTGTTGGTCAACATATCATAGGTCATGGCCAGTTCGCTATTTCCGGAGCTATTGCCGAAAGGACGATCCGAGTAGTCGGATAGGGGGCTGGGACACTGGAAGGCATCCGGAGGTGGTAGTATGGCCTGAACCAAACCCTGATGCACCTCCTCGCTGGGCACTTCAATGGGAGCTAGGTCCACGGGCGAAAGCGGATCGCCGGGGGGTTGGAAATCAATGAGGCGATCATGCTCGGCAATCTGGGAGAGAGTGGAGCAGGAGGTGCGCTTGGGTCGTTCGAGCTGCGGGTACTGGTGCTGGTGCTGATGGTGACGGTGAGCTACGCCCACCTCTTCCTTGCTCTGGGCACGCTGGAAACTCGCTGGGTGTGTTAGGTGTTGCGGCGATCGGGCGCTTATGGAGTGCATGGCCTCGATGGATTTGGAGTTGGTGGAGTTCTTTTGCAAGTTACCTTTGCTGCGGGTGGCCAGCAATGCTGCCTGAGCCCCAAAAACTAGGCCAATGGACGAGCGCTTCCTCAGATTCGTCAATTTCTGTTGGGTGATCAGCTGCTGGGCTTGGTTGACGGACGATTCTTCATCGGAATCGAAGGCCGGACTGCTGGAACGTTCACTTTTCTCGGCCTCGGCGGCATCGCGCTTAAGGGCCTCCTCAACCTTGGCCGCCGAGGCACGTCGCTGCTCGGGAGTCATCTTTTCCACATCTTCGACGGCTTGAGCCAGAGGGTTGGCTTGACCCGAACCACTCAAACGCTTAACGCCCGTGGTACAGGTGCCGCTATCCAATTCGGTCAGACCTCCAGCTAGTTCCACCTTAGTTTTCAGTATCTTTTCCTCGATCACACCTATACCAGCCGCATGCCCAGCCATGCCAGACATAGCTCCCGCACTTAGCGCCACCATGGACTGCATCTTGCGTTGCTTCGCTTCGCTTCGCTTCTGCATGTCATAGGCCGTCTTGTAGATGCCCGCATACAGTACGAATAATACAATCAATGTGGTCCAGTAGTAGCCAATAATCAGAGCCGTATTAAAGATGGGATCCTTGAGAAACTGCACGGCACACTGGCCCGGCAGCAGATCCCGCTTGCCCGTAAAGTGTTCCCAGCCAAAGATGGAGATGAAGAAGAGCAGAGCCGGTATGATCCAGGTAATGGTAACCATATATATGACTCGTCGCTTGGTGCGCCAACTTCGATACCTTGCTGCAATCTTGACCGAACAAAATCGATCGATGGTGATCAACAGCACCGTATACTGAGAGACCAAGCAAACGGTATAGTCCACGGATAACCACAAATCGCATAGCACAGGTCCCAGATCCCAATAACCACGCAGCACATAGATCGTATAGAAGGGCATGGATACCGTTCCTGTAGAGGGAAAGGAGAAACTATGTTAGTCGAAGCTGATCAATTCTTCATAAAAGTGTTGGATACTTAAAGGGATTATTGGTTACAACCGACAAGATAAAGCCCTATTAAAAAACCCCAACAAGTCCATAATTATTAAAAAACAAGAAAGAAAGTCGGTCAAGCCCGACTCTAACATACTTTGTACCCTTAATGCCTCCACTCGCATTTGGTCACGAGTTATACGCGTTATACGCTGTTATACGCTCATCTCTAAGTTTCTCTCTCTCTCTCTCTCTCTCACTAAGGTTGCCTTTGTTGAAAGGGATGCCGTGGTTGTGGGTAGGGGGTGTTAACTGGCCGTTTTTTGCTCATAACTTGAGTATCGTTCATTCAATTTTTATAATTTTTTTATCATATCGATATATTATCAAATCGATAAATAATGCTAATTACTAACTATCTTTAGAAGGTACGAACCATCTATCATAAAAACTGTGGGAGTTATGACGTTTTTTCCAAATTTCGGGGGCTGGAGGAGGCGTGGAAAAAATTGAAAATAAACTTGATCTGCCTGGAAGTATAAGAAGTCTATGTCCCATACATGTCAAACCTCTATCTCTTACCATCTCTGAGATCGGTGCGTTTATGCAGGCGGACAGACAGACGGATATGGCTATATCGACTCGGCTGTTGATGCTGATCAAGAATATATATACTTTATAGGGTCGGAAACGATTCCATCTCCCAGTGTACCTTCGGTACAGAGTATAAAGATGCCCGAGCTTAGGGACTTTGAAAACAGAAAATCTTTTTTTACTATGGACCGATTTCTCTATTGGGATTCCCAGCCACCGGGGCATTGATGGAAACGAAATCGCTTACAGTTTGCAAAAGCCGGAGCCGCACTAAGCCAAGAAGCAACACTAAACAAACCTATCTCCGTACAGACGCTATACACCAAGATGGAGGAGATAGCAGAGAAAGAAGCAGAGTAAAAGTGGAAGTACACAACCGGCAGCAGAATCTCAAAAATTATGTGTAAGACAAGAGAAAAAAACTCAGAAAACTCCAGAAAAACCACCCGGCCTCACTAAGGACCGTAAGGTCTATGTGGGACCCCTACCAAGGGCCAGCCGGAACTACCTACCATGGGCCGATTTCTCTTCTTCCAGATAGCTGCTATGTGTCAGATAAACTAAGGGTGCGTTCAAACACACTGGCAAGCTGCCAGATTTTTTTATGGCAGTTATCTGGCATTCTGTTCAGACTGAGTAGGATACGTGATAATTGTGACTCTGAACATATATGGCAACAGTCAACTGGCACTTGCCAATGTGTTCAGACGTGTAAACAAGTAACTGCCACCTAAATACATGGCAGCCTGTGTGAACGCACCCTTACAATTTAGCGCCGATTTTACATCTACTACATCTTCTTTCTGTCACATTAACTAACAAATAACAGAGTAAATTGTGAGTTTATCTGAAACACAGCAGGTATCCAAAAGATGTGAAATCGGCCCTTGAGCCTATTAGTCAGACATTCTAAGCCGTCCGCGTGCTTTGCATTTGAATTTGGTTAGGGATATTTGAAGGATATATGGAATGCAGAAGACATGGGCAATGCAAAATCTTACAGCTGTTTTCAAACTGCGCAGGTACACACTTTATTTTTCAAAAAAATTAGTCGAGGGTTAAAGTTACCCTAAGATTTAGAAACAATTTCTATATTTAAGTAATTTTTTCGGAATTTTAGTAAAGTTGCCTTAAAAAAGAATTTTTAGAAAAAAATGTCTTAAATATTGAAATTTTTTCTAAATTTTAGGACAGTTTTACCCTTGAATAAATTTTTACAAAAATAAGGGTTGAAATCACCCTTTGAGTGTACCTACCGAAAAAATGAAATCAATTGAATTTTTAAAGACTTTCTAATTTTAATAGAAGTGGGTCATTTTATTTTTGTTTTGTTTTTGTAAACTAGTGTAACTAAAAGGAAATGTTGTTAATGACTTCCGAGCTTATTTTTAAACCACCTATAACAAAAAGCTTACTAGATAATTGCCTTTGCTGACGAATATACCATTCGGCAATTCCAAATCTTTTTGAAGCAATCATCACTTCTCAACTACAGCATTTCTGTCGCTCATTAATTTCTCCATCACAACACGGTTTTATGAAAAAGGGGTCGGTCAATACCAACTCGATAGAGTTTACATATCTTTTTAATATGGGGTTTATAAAAAAGCTGCAAACTGATGTGATATATACAGATTTCAGCAAAGCTTTTGATTTCTTTAATCATGAGCTTCTTATACACAGACTGTACATGCTTGGCTTTCCTCCTAATCTTCTTAATTGGATCGCATCTATAAAGTCGACGACTTGGGAATACAATTCGTGCCCAAGTTATGTTTCAGTGGTCATATATTGGTTATTACTAATAAAGCCATAGGAGTTCTTGGCTTCATCAAAAGATGGTCTAAAGAATTTAGTGACCCTTATGTCACTAAACAACTATACTTTTCTGGTCAGACCTATTCTTGAGTATGGATAATGTGTCTGGTCTTCACACTACCAGAATTATCAGGATCAACTCGAATCTGTACAAAAACAGTGCTGACTTTTCGCAATGCGTGGCTTAAATTGGCATCTTCCACAATACGAGCACAGACAACGCTTATTGGACCTTCCATCCCTGAATAATGGCAGGATCTAACTTAGTGTGCTTTTTCTTTATAAGCTACTGTCAGGTGAGGTTGACTCAAGCGCTTTGCTTAGCCTAATAAGCTTTGTGGTTCCGGCACGGGTAACGAGAAATTTTGTTCCGATTTCTCGACTATGCTCATCATGAACCCTTTCGTAATCTCTGTCTAAATTACAACAAGTACTATCATCCGTTCTCAGTAAACTTCTAATTGTTAGATGTAAGGAATAGTCTATTGTCTAATCTTAATTCATCATTGTAAATTGATTGATCTATTCCAACGTATGAAAGTTCGATATGGTCCAACCTACATTAGAAAATTCGACACACAATTTTTAAGAGCAAATCCAAAATTCTACAATACTTTGCCAACAGAAAGGTATATGAAGAGGTCTATGGATGATTTCAATAACATCAGAGCTCATGTCTATGGAAGCGAGGAAAACTTTATACGATACCTCAGAAATGGCATATAAAATAAAAAATAAGATAAAGACATTGCTCGAAATTAAGTCGTCCACTGCTCCGCAACCGCCCCAGTGACTTACCTATCAACATATCGGTGGCAGCTAGCGATGCTATAAAGTAATTACTCGGTTGTCGTATATTCCGATCCACTATAAAGGCCAGCAGAACCAGTATGTTGCCACCCACCGTCAGTATGATGCAGGCAACCAAACCGATGGCAATGATGATCGATTGCCAGAGCTCAAATGGTGGCAAAACTGGAGCCAGGCTACCGTCATCCGCATCCGTAGGGGAAGGATCACCAGAGTTGGGTTTCGATCCCGGCGGATAGGTCTGGTTGAAATCGTAATTACGATACCATTGCATCTGATCATTGGCCGACCAAGAGTTGAAGTCAATCGTCTCGCCATAGATCTTGGCTGCCTCCAATAGCCGCTTGCACTCCTCATGCTCCAGTACACGTTTGAACAGAATGCTGCAGATCTTCTCGCGCTCCTTGTTAAGACTCCTGAGTTCGATAAGAATAATGAGTTTAATTCTATGAATTAATTTGCTGGGCACCACTTACCATTCCGTGATAAACTTGGGCTTGATGCTGTAAATAGATTCGGTTGTATTGTCCGCATGTGGTTCGTCCTCGTTGCCTTGCAGGCTCGTAGACTTGGCTAACGAATTCATTATGTTGTTTTTGTGGTCCTTCGTTGACAATGTTAATTTTTTTTAAGTTGTACTCCTTTGTGTGACTGACGTCTTGGACTTGCCTCCGGCCAGTTGCAGCATCTGTAAGAAGCAACAAAACGAATGACTTAGAGTCGGCCTTTGCTTCCGTTGGGTTAAAACTAATTTTGTGGCCGTTAACTGGCAACCAGCAACCAGGAACTTTGCCTGCCAGCCAGCCAGCCATCCAGCCAATGTAATTTTCCTGGCGACACTCGCTTCCGTTGCTGCCTCATTATGTTATGGCCTGATTTGCTTATGCCCGGACCGTGCCACTTGAGTTTCAAGTGGCCTCGTTCACCATTCACTGATTGTCTCTTTTTAATGCCATTTATTATTTAAAACTAAATATTCACAGGACTCGGCAACTTTGCTCCTTGGTGACTTCCTAGACTGTTGCATTTGGCCAACTAAGAAATGCAAGAGCAAATTGAGTTCCAACTTTTCAAATATAATTCCAGGCAAATCGATAAGTTTGTCTTTGAGCTTGATGTAGTAAAATCCACTGCACAGAGTTAACTTAGTTTGCTGTTGTTTGGCAGGTTGTGTTGGATGCTGGCGACTGTCCTAGCACGCTTTTTGAGTTGCAATAAAATTAGTAAAGACAATTTGTTTTCATTTAATTCCCCAAAACACAATAAAGGTTGAGTGCCACCACAAAAGTGCAATGAAAGTCCAGTGCTGACAGCTGTCCAGAACAAAATCTCTGCGGAAAGTTTAACTTTGTACCCCAATCAAAGTGAAACCCAATTTCTATGCTAATTGAGTAGCACGCAGAGTGGAAGTGAACCATTTTGATTGTTGCTCTTCAATATTAAAAAAAAAAGGTTGGCTTGTTGGGATTAGGTGAAAAGTGGGTAGAATAAAATCTTGGTTATGGCTAACCGAGATCAAATAGCTGGTCCAGAAAATGTAGAGTCATAAATGAATCTCACAAGAAATCAATTTGTGCTCTAATAGGGGATATACAAACAGTTTGCAAGAATATTTGAGCTGGAGCTGGAGTTCCAGAATACCAAAGCAAAGAAATGAAGTAGCCAATCTCTTTCCGAACAGAACCGACTCAAACAGTCAATTTCTGACTTTGTAAAAAAAGATTACGGGACCTACAGTTTAACGCCGAGTCCGAACGGCAAAGTTTGAGAAGCTCTTTCACGGTTAGTTACTTCTCAGCTGGCGTCAATAGCTGGTGAAGGTGACCGGAAAAACTTTTTATTAGAAGTTTGGAGGCGGCGTAGAACAAAATGGCTCTCATCGACTTAAACATTATGGTGCGAGTGACTAGCTCCTCTTCTAGAAGCTGAATAGTGTTTTTATGGAGTTGGTTATCATTTTTATACATTTTTGGTTTTACCTTCCAGCAACGCACTCAATTGCTTATGGTTATGTGCTGCTTGGATTTCGAATATATTGTTAACAAATGTGGCCCTTTTTTATGGTTTTTAGGTTCCAGTCTATTTTTATGCGATTCGTATTTGAGTCCCAATCGCAGGTACCGCTCTCAAAATGCGTTTGTTTATGTTTAAATATCTTTAAACAGAACGTCCCTGTCTTCCGAATTCGGTCAGTAACAAACCACAACGAATTGATTGTTTTTAGAGTCGTAAACAATTTGTTCTTGAAAATATGCCGCTTAGTCTTGTTAATTATCGATAGTTCGTTAAATTACCGATAGTTCCGGTTTCATAACTACACAGAATAAAAAAAAACAACTTTTTTTTATGATTTACAAATAATTTCGCAGTGAGAATGGTGGTGAAATGTATTTTTCTCAAACTACGATCCATATTCAAATTCAATCTTTTTATTCCAAGACTAAGCGTGCATGTGCTTTAAAATTTAAACTTGTCTTGATAGCTATTCTACTCAATTCAACACAATGTACACACAAAAAAAAAAAAATTGTAAATCCGACATTTTTCGTTTTTTGGCTAAAAATTTTTGATTTAATAATTTTTTTTTGTTGATTTTACCAATTTCTACGTAAAAACAACATAAAAGTCATTTGAAATCAACTGTGCGTCCCTTTGATTTCAAACCGCTAGCAATTTTGATTTTTGTTCCGCAAATTTCAGTGGCGCTATTTAAATTGGCAGATGGTGGAATTCGTTCTTGAGAATTTCAAGAAAGCAAACATTCGTAAATGTTTTCAACACAAGTGCATATTATTCAATACAAGTAACCAATTTGATGTGTAACATCAGTTGAGCGGCGTAGCTAGTCGTCTAACGCGACGTTCCAACTGTGTGAAATGCCGTGAGCCCGTGAGTTCGAGTCCCCGCAGAATAAGTAAAAGTTTTTTCACTTAATAAAATTTGATTCGTTGTTTTTCGGTATAATATAAATAATAGAAATAACAATAATAGCAGCGCAAACATTTGAATTTTTTTTCTATATAAACAAAAATCTAAAGTGCAGACATTTTGATTTTAAATGCAAAAACTAATGGGCGAAAATCAAAGACGGATTGGTGAATTTACCAATAAAAAATGTTGCATTTACCAACGTTTCTTTTTTGTGTGTACTCAAATCATTTCAAATCTTTTTACTTTAATCCCATTTTGAGATAACATGTACATAAATGAGAGAGAGATACTCGTTCTCTCGGGCGCGTTAGTTAGAGCCGGTCCTGCCCGACTCCGATATACCCGTTACTCAGGGGATGAAGTGTTTAATAGCCTTCCTATGTGCCTGAGGGGGTTAGCCGAAAGTATGCAGCATTTTTGAAATCGGCTATTTATTATCCGATCTTTATGGAAATTTAAGCGATTATAGATATTGCGAATATGATTGTAAGTTTTCAGCTTGAGATCGATATCTTAAAAATTGTGGGAGTTTTTCAAAATTTTTTATTGTGGGGGCCGGTTTGGGCGTGGCGAAAATTTGAAAAGACTTGATCTGCGTTCAGACAATAGAAGTCTACATTTCAAATGCAGTTACCCTAGATTTAATAGTCTCTGAGATCTAGGTAACGGACGGACGACACGGCTGTTGACGCTGATCAAGAATAGTTGTAGTAGTGATCAAAAATATATATACTTTATATGGCCGGAAAGGTTTCCTTCTGCCTGTTACATATATGTATATGCACGATTTTAGTATAACCTGTTTATTCTACGAATAACAGGTACAAAAACCAAGAACTTTGTACTTGATTCAAGTACAAAGTTTTTATTTCAAGCTCGATTTTTTTAATCAAGAAATTCTTGAAGTAAGACTCTTTCGGGAAATATTAAGTATATTTCGATCTATTTTAAATTATATTAATTAAATTAAAAATCAAGAACTTTGTACTTAATTCAAATACAAAAATTTTACTTCAAGTTCGATTTTTTTTTTCATACCGTAAAGGTCTTAAGTAAGTAAAGTAAAATTGGCTCAAACAGCACCTCCAGGAGGGCCAGGGCCAAGCTTCTCTCAATCTCTTGGCGTGTGTGCTTATAATTTTTCGCACAAGAGAAAGGGACCTACAGTTTAACGCCGAATCCGAACGGCAATAGTTAGAGAATTTGCTTTTTCATGGCTAGTTAACTTCACAGCTGGCGCCAGTAGCTGGTGAAGGTGATCGGGTGTGTAAAAGCTTTTTTCTAAAGACAGAAAAAACTTTTTCTATTAGATGGTCCGAGGCGGGATCGAACCCACAACCTCCCGCACCAGCCGCCACACATACGACTGGTACGCAACGCCCGACCACAAAGGTCTTAAGTACAGCCCAAAATATTCTTCATTAAAGTCTACTTAGTTACCAATGCATTCTTGAAACAAAACAAAAGTTTATAAAAAAGGTACAAAATGTCCTGGCACATTAAATTTGATTGCAATTCCCAATTTGTTCTTGAAAATATGCCGCAGTATAAAATCAAATAAGGTTGGAAAAACTCAAAGGAAATGAATTAATCAAAGACTAAAAATGGTTTTACCAGAAATTCAGCAGCAGGCAATAACAGATAAAATGAAAAAAGTCCCCAATTTTTTCATAATGAAATAATACACCCAATTTAAAATATGAAATAAGGCCCCACTGCGATGAAATAAGGCCCCAAAAATGAAATGAAATAAGGCCCCAAATTTGGGGTGGCGCTTAGACTTAAACTATTTCTTAAATTAAATAATGAAAATTTCATAATTCCATAATTTTACGTTTACTTCGCACAATGTAAATCACTAAAGTGATCAACATTTTCAAAAGCTCATCACTGAACTAATTTTTTAACGGTACTTTTGCACATCTTTACAAAAATTGCACCTGCAGATAAGAAAATTAACCGTTATTGGAGTTCTTGGACTATATTTCATATTTTAGCAAAAATAACAAAAAAGAAATAAGACCCCAAAAAATTCATGTTTAAAATTGGGGTCTTATTTCCTAATAAAAATGAAACAAGACCCCAAAATATTCATTTTACATTTTGGGGTCTTGTTTCCTAATAAAAATTAAATACGACCACAAAATTAATTTTTGGGGCCTTATTTCATTTCTTCTTTTGAGGTTTTATTTCATAATGAAACAAGACCACAATTTTTTTTAGGAAATAAGCCTATAAGTCTATTTTGTCCTTAGGCCACGATATTTTGTACTTGAACTAACTTGAACTGTAAGAAAAATGTTTGATACAAAATCGTTTGTTCTTATTTTAATATTATTAACTGTAGTGTTCCGATTCTAGAATGTTTCATACTTAATTTAAGTACATCCAAGAACAAATCATATTTGAAATGTTAAGTACAAAACGGTATAAATTGTATCCCGATCGACCTAGAACTCTGCTAGTCGCTTTTTCTGAGTGAAGCATCTTAGACATGTGGCAGTCGTGCAAACCGATGAGATGCCATTCCTTTCGTTTTAAGTGTAAAGAACAGGGTTTGAATCTCAGTTGACCACAAAAATTTTTGATATTTCTGTAGGTTTTCGTTTTAAATGAACCACAACAACTTGTTGTTGTCAACAAGTATTGGTCTGGAAGTGTTTAGCGATGTCCTATCTAAATTCATCAACGTTTAAACATTTAGATCTCACTTGTAATCTATCTTATTAACATTTTGTTCTTACTGTAAATGTTCAAAGAACATTATATGCTCGGAGAAACAAAAAATGTATCATGTATTTCGATGGAGCTAAATTTTTGGTAGCATTTTTTTTCTTTCTGAATAATGTAAAACTTTAATCTTTCTTATTATTAACTTTTCAGGGAATCGAACCTCGGAATTTTAAAAAGGAAGGCGACAATCAAGAACTCGCGTAAGAGTGCGACAATTGCAGCCAAAAGGACTCAGCAATCAAAAAGCACAATGGTGCAGATGGTGGGACCGTTGCCTTAGAATGGTAAGGTCGTGGGCTCGAGTCCCGCCCGGTGAAGCTAAGATTTATAAACAATTATTTTGCTTTTTTTTATTTGTAGTGTTTTTAGCTTAATGCATTATCAGCGCTCCGAAGCAATATCCATTCCCAATTCAATGTTATCGGTTTTTTCCCTCTGTGTAAGAAAATCTAGTGCTATCCTTGGTAGCTGCCTATTAACGTCGGTATAAAAAATTGATGAAGAAGTACCACTTAGCAAGGTGTACCTTTATAGCCATTTCTTATTGTATTGTGTCTATTTCTTTTGGAATAAATTGTTCCGATTGGAATCAATCTCTGGATAACTTACAAGGATCTTACAAGATCAAATCGATATTAAATATAAAGTTCAAGCAAATCTCGAACATGGTTGAAAGATCCTGCTTTATGATTACATAAAGCTCGAAGCTTTATGAGACTTCGGCGGGTTACATTTAATTTCATCAGGATTAAAAGAAAATGGAACAAATCAATTATTTTCACTAGGCTTACGAATTTCCGAAATTATCCAATTTTCTTTTCTTGGGAATTTTTACGGCTTTTGGTCACCTTTCAGGTAGAAAATATATTTCGCATGGAAAAAACTGGAAGAGATCCAAAAATTGACACAATTTTTGGTTTCTCCGTGGCAATAGGGGCTATGAGTCATGGACCGGAACATGTACCAATTGGATGGTAGAGCTCCCCTGCAATGGTTTAACTTGGCATGGCAATTAAAAGGAAAACAAAATTGTATGAATTAATAATAATTAAAATAGCCGCCAAACATGTACAAATGTATCGTTGAGTATTTTAGCGTTAAAGTATTTTAAGATATAAACGATGGTCACACCGTATATAGAATGATCGAGTGACAGACAGACGAACGAAGAGGAGTTGTATATTTTATACATGGACAGAAAACACGTATCGACGTTGTAAATAGAAACCTGTGTGTATATAGAAACCCGTGTAGAAAGTGTGTAAATAAAAGCCCGAAAACCGAGAAAAACAGACTTATTCCCAGTCTACGATGTTCCAAAAGCCCAAAACAAGCTAATCCAAACTTTGTTCTCAGAAAATATGGAACTTAGCTTAACTTACTTAGCTTTTGAGGGTTTTTGAGTATAGAATTTTTTTATTATTAATCTGAGTCCCACGAAATTTCAAGTGCAAAGTTTTAGTAATTGTTAATTAATTTTTTGAATCGTTTTAAACTGGTTGCTCCTTGGATCATGCATGATTTGGGCCAAGACCTTGTTCTGATTCGACCCAACACGTGATGTCATAATCCTGCTTAAAGGGACTTAAGTTTTTGGTCCAGCTGACCGCCAAAATCATAGTTATGTCCACCTAGACCACATTCGTGTCACTTCAGAGCCGCAAATTGACCGCAAAACAATCTGAGATCAAAGCGTGGAATGCGGCCGGGTAAAAACTTTAAGCCCTTAAGGACTGTTGCATCCGCATATCTTTGCACCGGTCATGGACATTGATGAGAATAAAGACTGTTTCAAATGACATCGGGTTGATGGCTTCTTTCAGCTCCATAGAACTGGCATTGACAGCTTTCAGACTTTCCAACTAACCATGCTTTGTGTTTGCACATCTCAACGTGGTTGGCGTTGAAATGAGATATGTGGGTCATATGAAGGAGGGGTACGGGAAGGAAGATGTTGGCTTAAATCAGCAATTATGTCGCGTAACTTTACACTGCCAGGTGGGCTCAACAACGAAAAAAAAAAATCCCAGTAAAGATAAATGGAAAAAAGGGATTGAGATTTCTTGTTGACACAAAATCCTCGTCCCACAACTCCCTCAGTAGATAAGAGTTCTTCAGCCTCATTCTTATTGCGTTTGTTGCCATAATAACCTGCTCTCCTTTTTGCCTTTTGCTGTTTGGCTGTTGCTTTTAATAAACTTATTAAATGTGTAAGCCAGCCGTTGTCCTTGCTGTGGCTGTTGCCTTGAAGTGTCCTTTCCCTCTTTCACTTTTTTTTGGCAAATAATGAAAAATAATTTAATCAAGCAAACAAAGGGGCCCAATCCTTAATCAAGGACCAAAAATTCATCAAAGTTTTGTTTGGGGACAAATGCAGAATTTGATTTGCACTTGTGGATAAGCTGTGTGTGCCCAGCTGCATGAGGGCTTGTGGCTTGGTCCGTTGCTAATTGACCAGGGCCATGCAATTTTTGGTTAGTGGTTTTCAATCATGCGCTAATATCCGTTGCCCAGGCTTTGACAACTGAAGGCTTGGCAGGTACCAACAGGAGATTGCTATGCTGGTAAGTTGGCATTCCAGTGTCAAAACTGTCAACGGCAATGGCATTCCTTTGTGCCAAAGCCCAGACCGCAGATTATGAATTTGACAGCATTCCTCTAGCCCCAGCGGAGGCAGGCGGACCAAAGGAGGGGACCGCATAATGAACTTTTGCCTGGGCGCCAGGCAAGTTTTAATTACAAACGCAGCGACCAGGCTCTTGTTGTGCGTCCTCCGTCTCTTGTATAATTCATCAAGTATTTTTCTCTCCCAAGAAACTACTTGTCACGCGCATTTTAATCAAAGTAAAATTTTAAATAAATATTAGAGACGCACCATGCGATGAATAATTTCGCCGTCTTTTAGGCAATTTCAATTTCAGCTACGCAAACAACGAGCTCGGCATTTGCCTTGCATCTGAGTCGTCCTTGACACGTTTGCTGCATGCCAAATGAAGGTGGCTGCCTTTTCCTCTCCTCCAACACGCAAGCCGTCACCGTCACTATTCAAAAAAAAAAAAAACTCTTTTCAAGACAGGCAAAACCGCAAATCGTTTACAGAGACTGTTGCGCGTTTTGCATCCGCCATGCAAATTTAACAAACGCCATTGGCACAAATTGCGCTCCAGGCCACTTAACGCTGTCTTTTGCGGCAAGGAAAACGCACACACGAACGCCTTCATATATGCAGGCACTAGGTAGACATTGTCGTTTATTACTCTGCAATCTGTTTCATAGTAATGGAAAATAGCGACAGGAAAGTAGAGTTGACATCATATAGGAAACTTTTCAAATGTGTCCCTGCCAGGTCAGAAAGCACTTTATAACAATGGCAAATTCAATTTCACAGGCATACTTTTAAAGTGGTTAACCATTAAAATTAACTTATTATAAACTCACGCTCAGCTGAATAGGTTTAATACATTCCATCTCTTCTATCAACTAGTAGATTTTCATAGTAATGGAAAATAGCGACAGGAAAGTAGAGTTGACATCATATAGGAAACTTTTCAAATGTGTCCCTGCCAGGTCAGAAAGCACTTTATAACAATGGCAAATTCAATTTCACAGGCATACTTTTAAAGTGGTTAACCATTAAAATTAACTTATTATAAACTCACGCTCAGCTGAATAGGTTTAATACATTCCATCTCTTCTATCAACTAGTAGATTTAATTAAAACTTTGTTCTGTGTTGAATAATTATTAGTGCCTAAAGTCCCAATAAGTAAAATTGCTAAATCTCTTCTATCAACTTGTTGATTGAATTAAAACTTTTTTCTGTGTTGAATAATTATTAATAATTATTTGGCAAGATTGCGTTAAGAGTGCCCAAAAGTACAACGATACATATTGGAAATCTCTGGAGATTTCACTATAAACGATTGTATTTCATACTAAAAGCCTGTTTCCAGAACGCACGAAAATAAATTTTTATGTTGAACTTCATATAAAAAAACAGCTTCGATCTGCTGATGAGCCATTTATTTAGTCTCATTTAGTTTGTTGATTTCCAGAAGAGAAACTAAATAATCATAGCGTTGCCACATCGATAGCTTGTGTGGATTGAAAGCACAGCCGATTTGCTGAACTAAATTGAAAATAAATAACTTGCAGCACATTTCTAATGACTATAGCATATGGCTGCCATAGGAACTATCGGTCGAAAAAGTAGTTTTAGTGAGAAAAACTTTTTTGTTTTCAGTGGTAGCGTCTTTATACCTTCCAATTGTGAATATTATCAGTTTCCACACAATTTTGGGGAGTTCGGTCAAAATCGGATGAACACGTCGTATAGCTGCCATATAACAAACTGGCTCAAAGTAGTGGCGCCATCAAGCTACAAGGGTATATAAACTTCGGTCGAGCCGAAGTTACCTTTCCACTATTTTTAATTAATTACACAAGCAAACAGAATAAGACTTTTTCCACTATATTGAAGGGTTGGTGGCGATTCTAAATGATCTTCGTGTGCTGAAGACGAATCTGTTTTCGGAAATGGTCCATCACGTCGAGATTTTTAGTAATTAAAGCTTAAAGATGCAAAAACTGCCTATTTTGACTGTTTTCAAACGCGTTTTGTAGGGAGCCTATACTATAGTTTTGACTTATTTTCATATTATCGTAAATTACTATTTCTTAACTTTAAAATAAACTATCCCAAAGAACTGTACAATTAAATTTTGCGAAGATATACCATAACACTGATAATAATAAATATAACAAAATTGTTTACTGCCCAAAGCTATGCCTTGAAAAAACAGTACAACAGACTAGTAATTATTATAGAATTTCAATGAAAATTTTTAACAATACCCATTGCATACTTCGGGGGCAGCAACAATATTTACAATTTATTTGTGAAACTGCATACAATTACTAAAAATGGTATATCTTCTTGGAAAAAAATCGTAGAACTATTTGCGATAGTTTATTTCAAAGTCAACAAATAGTAGTAGTAAGTAGTAGATAATATTATAAAAAGTCAAAACAAAGTTATAGGTTCCCCACAAATCGCGTATAAAAAGGCTCAAAATATGAATTTTTTTTGCAACTTATAGCTAAAATTACTATAAATCCCGATGTGATGAACCATTTCTGAAAACAGATTTGCGTTCAGCACCCGAACCTTATCTGGGATCACCAACAGTTCAATATAATGGAAAAAGTCTCAAGTCTTTGTTGCCTTGTGTAATTGAAACTCATATTTGTGTAAAAAATGTGGCTTAAGTCAAATCACAGGTTTTTTTTTTTAAATAAAATTTTTCAACTTTGATTTTGATTATCCATATCTAATAAAATGTTATTTTTGATTTTAAATTATGTACGATTAGTTCAATCTTATAGGAATATTTCACAAAAAACTTCAGCTTCTTAGCTAGGGTGGTATACAAATGCCAGAGTTTTGGCCAAAAAAAAAGATTTCTGACCCACAGTGCAGTGGCGACAGAACATGAAGTCCAAAAGTTTCTCAAGTTGCAAAAAAAACAAGAAAGAAAGTCGGTCAAGCCCGACTATAACATACTCTGTACCCCTAATGTCGCAGCTCTCCTTTGCTCACGAGTTATACGCGCTCATCCCTAAGTTTCTCTCTCTCTCTCACTAAGATTGCCTTTGTTGAACGGAATGCTGTGGTTATGGGTGGGGGGGTGATGGGTGCTAACTGGCAGTTTTTTGCTTATAACTTGAGTATCGTTCATCCGATCTTTATCATTTCTTCAGGAAAATCGATAAATAAGTGTGGTTTTTAGATATCTCTCGAAGGTACGAACAATCTATCATCAAAGCTGCGGGAGATATGACGATTTTTCCAAATAGCGGGGGCGGGAGGGGCATTTCAAAAATTGAAAGTAAACTTGATCTGCCTGGAAGTATACGAAATATATGTCCCACACATGTCAAACCTCTATCTCTTACCATCTCTGAGGTCTCTTCGTTCATACGGACGGACAGACAGACAGACGGACATGGCTATATCGACTCGGCAGTTGATGCTGATCAAGAATATATATACTTGATAGGGTCGGAGATGGTTCCTTCTGGCTGTTACATACTTTTGCACAAACTTTTTTTTAGTTTTTATTTATTTTTTTTTAGTTTTTAGTTAGTTTTTAGTTATTTTAATTACTAGAAATATCTAAAAATAAATATATAGTAGCTAAAAAGATTGCTACATGTCAAAACTTAAGAAAATTAGTGTTTTGGGGAATCAAAACTAACAAAAACTTAAAAAAAATACTATTACAAAAATACTAACTACTACACAGAAAAAAACAAGTCGAGCTAAAATCAAGTCCAAAAAAATTGATTTGATCTCGACTTTCGGATTGAAATTTCAAGTACGATTCGTACTAGATTCACTTGAATCAAGCACGAAAGGATTGGAACAATTCTAAAAGGCTTGGATCAATCCGAAAACGCTCATTTCATGTACGGATCCTATTTGAAAATAAAACGATCCTGACTCTAGACTGACGTAAATTCGGAATTCCGCTGTCAATGCGAAGGAGCGAAAAAAAACTGAGAGCAAGTTCGAAACTGAGAGTGAAATGCTCTCTCAGGCTAAATGGGTACAAACACATACACAAATTTTTCTGTCAGCACAGCAGTTATTGGTGGTGTGGGTTTTTTGCGCTAACCAAATTATTATGGAGTTCTTGTGAGATGCTTTTTTTGGGGTTAAAATGAGTTTTAACATCGAGCTAAAGTCAATCTCAGCCATTTTTGATGCAATCCGTTTTCGGATTGAATGTAGTTCGAGTATCGAGCACAATTTAATCTCGGGTATTCTTGCACCAAGCCGACTTCGAGATCAAATCGAGTACGAATATCGAAGTTCTGACATCGTTTGGGATTGATTTCAGCCCGGATATCTCGGATTTTTATAGCCTGTTCACATTAAAAATGGGAAAAGGGGATCATGAAGTTGTGCAAATGTATGTAACAGCCAGAAGGAAGCTTCTCCGACCCTATAAAGTATATATATTCTTGATCAGCATCAACAGCCGAGTCGATATAGCCATGTCCGTCTGTCTGTCTGTCCGTCTGTCTGTCTTTCTGTCTGTCTGTATGAACGCGTCGATCTCAGAGACTATAAGAGATAGAGACACAAATTTTGCATGCACATAGGTGTATACCGTACCCAGATCAAGTTTGTTTCAGATTTTGAAAATATCCCCCCCTCCCCCCTTAAAACGCAAAAAACTGTCACAGCCACAGTTTTAAAGTTAGAACCGGGTGGCTTAATATATACTATCCTAGGCCTTACATCTAACTACTCTCAAAAGGAAAATAAGATACGAGCAAAAACACAAAAGTTATTAAACAATTGTCTCAATTGAACAGGGTATTTTGTAGTCGGGAAACTCGAGTACAGCGCTCTTACTTGTTTTTTTTTTTTTTGTAATATTAAATAAGAGGTGAACATGAATCAGTTCGTAAAAAAATACTGAGCTGAACCAAAGGAAAGTTTGTGATTTTAAGTTTATATCAATATCAAAAATATAATAATAATTCGTATAATAATAATAATTAACTTACTAAGTGCCGCAAATCTCAGAATGAGAGGGCTCTGCTCTTTATAGTTTGTCTCGTCTCAACATAGCTGAATGGAGAAGAGAGAAGTCAGAAATCTGTCACTGTCCAGCGCTCAATAGGAAAAACAATAATAGGCCATCCTTTGCCTATCTGACCTTTCAACAATAACTGAAATAGAGATTGCCTTGCTGCTCAAATTTCTGCTACCATCGAAGTGGTTTAAAGGGGACAATTCTTCCTCAATGTCTAAAATTAGAATCAGAGTTGGTGGCCTAGGTGAAGAAGCTTCAGCGCTTCTACCATCGTATCCTTAACTAAACTACATTAGTTGTCTGCATTTTACTTTGTTTTTCCTTAAGTGTGAAAGGCATAAAGCGTAAGCACGTAGCAAAAGGAGTAAATAATAAATTTGGGATTTTATGGAAGGGTGGTCGGTATGTTCGGAAGTTTCGTACAAAGCAACTCTCAAAGCTTCCAAGCAAATTACAGGAAAAGCTTATTAATAAATTTACTGATAATTTCTTGAATATTATCAAAATAATCAAGAGAGCCGTAGACGAGAGCCCCTACTACTGGTCGCTGCTGACCAGCAAGCAAAATAGTGTCGGTGTTTTTTGTCTGATCTTATTTAGCTTTCCAGAATATATTAAGGTAGATACTAATGTTCCCTTCCGCCTGTTACGCACACTTACACAACTTCATGATACTTCATTTTCCCCATTTTTAATTTAAATAATAAAAGAACCAAGAAAAGCATATACCCAGAAATATAGCGTATTAGTCGATGGCCTCGATGTAGCAAAACCTCTGCCCAGCTTTCATATTCCTAGGGACTGTAATGAGTTTTTATGATTATGACAATGATAATTCGCCTAATCGTTAGCGTCGCTTTCTGTTTTTATGCAACAACTGAACTGCGTTTGGCGACACTTGCAACAGATTGCCCCTTGTGCACAAATACAAACGATTCGAGCTGAAAATTGCTTGGCACAATTTGCCGCATCCGTGTCCTTGCGCCACGTTTGGCTTGTTCCCTTGTCGTTTAAAGCTCATTTCAGGCGTAAAACGAAACGGATTGTAAACAAAAGCAAGCGACAGGGACAGAAAGACAGTGGCAACTGAGTCGCAGCAGCTACTTCCGTGTCGTGGTACTATCATAAAATGACAGAGTAAATGCCGTCGCCACCCCTCGCATCTAATGAGGTTGATGCGTTTTTGATGATGCTACTGCTGCCGGTCGTGCTGGTGCTGCTTCTGCCGACAGTGTCACTAATTGAAAGCTACTAGGCTGCGCCAACGCTACGTATACGTAATATGCAACTTGGGCCAGTTGAAATTCGCCTTTTATGATTTGACTTTTATGATCATTTTTAGCATTAGAGTGTCGAATTTATTAATGCCATAAATCATGCAGAATTCGCCGCTCCTGTTTAGGAAAAAGACTCTCCGTGGTTTTCATTATCTTTAATTATGCTGTTGGATGTCCCGCTGGGACAGTCCAGGTCAAGATGTGCTAAATATTTTGGAAATATGTATATATACTTGGAAATATTATTGTTTAACTTGCTTGAACAATCGTATGCCTTTTTACTAAGCCAGAAACCGACTAATATAAAAAAGATACATCAACAAAGCAATCATTTTTTCGTACATAGGCAACATAGTCCATCACTAAAACAACTTAACACTCTGTATACTACCAATTTATAGGTTTTTGCTCTCATATAAGAACTTTATCAGGCCTGTTTCGAACTTCGAACGTTTTCCAAAAGTAACAATAACACGAAAATATACCTTTTACTGTTTGACGTTTCCAATTCCGATTTGGTTACTTTCTAAGAATTAAAAAATCTCTTAGTTACTCTTTAAATCCATTTAATTTAATTGATATATGGCTAATAATTTCTGAAGTTGACAACTATTTTTTCCCATAGCACAGTGTGTCGCTTAGAGCAATCTAGAATATGAAAATTATTTTATAATGTTTTTGTACTTATGTGGTCGAAATAATGAAAATTGTTCCAGAGGGGGGGGGGGTCGGACATGCAACGTTCGCCAGTTACGGGCACTTAAAGTTAAGAGATGGGTTTTCCATGCAATATTTTACTTATGAAAGTATTTGTAATTTTTAAATCGTTTAGATAAGTTTTATGGAAGAAACATTTTTTGGTTTTAACGTAGATGTATCAGCGAATTCCAAAACATCATAGCGTCAGACTCATTTGATTGAAGTCCTATATGAATGAAAATAGGCATTATGGATTAGTTTTAACCTGTATTATACTTCAAAAATCAACATTTTCCAAAAACTGGGTAGCTAGGTACAATTGTCTAGCCCTCAAAGGGCGTATCATTCAACATAAAATTTGAAATTCTAATTCTTGGAATATTATCAATATCTGACGTTAACTTCGACAAATATAGTCCTATATGAATGAAAATTGGCATTATGGATTAGATTTACAGATATAGATATAACAGGTCATTATACTTCAAAAAGAAAAATTTTCCAAAAATTGGGAACCTAGGTTCAATTATCCAACCGTAAAAGGGCGTATCATCCAACATAAAATTTGGAATTCTAATTCTTAGTTTTAACCTGTATTATACTTCAAAACTCAACATTTTCAAAAAATTGGGAAGCTAGGTACAATTGTTATTGTCTGATCACACATCGAACAGCAACTTGAATTTACACTTACAGTTTATCGAAAAAACAACATCTTTGTATAAATCGGTGCGAAGCCAATTTTTGCATTTCGGAAAGACCTTCAAATGACCTTAAATTTTGCGCTTAGCTCAAATCGAAACAAGTTGAAACTGCACACTTTCTATCCCTTTCTTTCAAAACAAATAAGAAAATCGTTAAAAAAAAGCAAATACTACTGAGTTCTTAGTTCTTGGTCTCCTTTCATTTTCGTAACAGTGGGACAAATATGTATAACATATCGCTCACTTTCTTTCAGACTGGCATAACTAAAAAATAACAATTTTTGACTTAATGATGCTGAAATATTATCTGTATCGTGTTGTATATTGTGTAAATCAGTCATATTGATATCTTTTATACTTTGCATGTTAGATGAAAAAATGTCGCTATTAAATTTTCAGGTTCATTTTCATGTCAACGCTCATATCTCAGTTGTCGATTTAGCCCAAAGATCCATCGGCTTTCTGTTAAAACATCATATTTTCGAAATGTTGCAATGAGCATTTTAAATTTATAACATTTTCTATGGATAACTTTAAACGCGTTTTTCACAAAATCTATTATTTTGAGTTATGCCAGTCTTGCGGTAAGTAAACGATATGAGTAAATACATTTTTTTTTATATTTCATTTTCTAGATTGCTGAATCGGGAAATCACATCACAAATTATTTTGCATTCTATCCTTACAAACAGAGTTCCCACTCATTCGGATGAAAAATATTGATTTCCAAACTGAAATCACAAATTATTTGGCGTTCTATTCTTACAAACCGAGTCTTAAGTCAATTGGGTGAAAGGTAGATTGCAATTTAAGTATTATTTTAGTCTTAACTAAGGTTTTTATTGATTAGTTCTTTCGCAATGACAAAATTTGTCTAGTTTTAGTCCTCCCAGTCGAACGTCCGTAAAAGAGCTTCGCTCTAATAACTTAATTCTTTGGAGCAACATTTCGGCAGTGTTTAGATTAATCGATAGGATTGGTATTAACAGGTCTTAAAAGCCTCCCTGGCATGAAATATTGCGTGTTAATTTCTGGGCTAACTGAAGCTGACCAGGACTAACACTTTTAGCAGCGAAGGCGTAAATTGAATCAATGAGCTTAATTGTGCTGACATTTTCATGTCCAATCGATCGATCAGTGGATGAGTGTGGGTTGGCACGCAACTGCAGCTCCAGCCAGTTCCACAATCAAATTGTGCTCTGCACTGCCACGCTTGGCGACAACATAAGCCTAATTTATGCCACTACATGGCCGGGGTATTGAATATGGCTCGTTTTTATAGAGTTTGGTTTATTATAATCGCATAAAATATTCTCCCGTGCTGGGGTCGGATAAAACGAGCGTTGCGGCAAATCTTATGCATCTTTCATGGGGTCAACAGTTTATGCTGCTGATTTATGTATACACCGAAGCGTGACCAGCTGAAAGTATTCCCCCAGTGCTTAAAGCAACTGTTTTGCATCAGAAAATATGCAATCGGTTGAGTTTGGGCATTTATTAGCCAACTCCCTTACCACTTGTTCATAATTAAGTACAACTCAATCTTAGCCATAACTCATAGAACTCACACCGTCAGACGCAGCTGTTGCCCTGGATTAAGGCAAATGCAGACAAAGCTTATAACTGATGAGCCTCCGGCTCAGTCTCCGGTTGCAAGTGCTTGGGCCTATTTTGTTCGTTGCAACTGACTAATGGAATAATTTTCCCAGCAAAGCGAAAGTTTTGTCGCTTTACAGTGACATTTGCTTTAATTACATTTCCTGTGCAATGAATTTAATTATTAGCCGCTGTCAATCGCTTGAATTGGCCTCTTTTAGCTAGGTAAATTATTAACTGCAGCCATTTTATTGTGCATTTGAGTCAATGAACTGATGAAAGTACTTGTAAATTTCCGCCTATGACTATTAAGTTCCTTCCCTTTCCTACAATCCCCTAATGTTGAGTAGTTTTTCATGTTTCATTTTTCTTTTTTGCTATTTTTTTTTTTGTGTGCTGGTGTTTTGTTATTTTAGCATTCTTTTTTTTGTTGGACTTTTCAATTTGTGTAGAGCGATTCTTTAGAGGTTTTGGTTGAAAACATTTTGTATGCTCTTTTAGAAAGTTGAACATACATAAATTCCAAAGAAGAGTTCAACCTAACTGACTCATTAGTGACTGCCGCACTGCCCAAACCATAAGAGATAGGAAGTTGCATTTTTCAAAGTAGTTTTATCTTATGCTAAGATCGGATTTTGAAAAACATTGATTCATTGATTCGCGAAAACTTTTTTGTTTTATCCGATCAGGTTAAAAATCATTTTCAAAGATCTATATAATAATTCAACAATAACTGCGTACCAATTTTTCGAAAAATTCACACCCCTGGGTGGAAAGTGTGTCGTCAAGGTTGTGTGGGCAAGAGTAGCCGCGAAACATGCCAAATTTTCATTTGAATATTTACGAAAGCGCAGGCGTTGGTAAATACTAGGCGTAGATTGAACAGTCGAAAATATTGCGAATATTCTCATTTGAGTTTAGAATAACAAAGAAGACAGGTAAACTGGTGGGTAAATAGGAACGCTCAAAATATCGCGGACGGGCAAACCGGCGTATAAATAGGAGTAGTAGATCAAATGGTCAAGAAAATCGAGAAACTTGCTAAATTTTCGAAAGAGCTCCGATAGTTTTGAAGATTGGATAGATGTCAATTGAAGACGCCTATATAAGATTGTAGACCAAAAACCGCGAAATTTGCCAAATTTTCATTTGAATATTTATATTAGAGGAGTAGATTAAACAGTTTAAAATTTTGT
This sequence comes from Lordiphosa magnipectinata, assembly GCA_037044535.1. Classification (NCBI taxonomy): domain Eukaryota; kingdom Metazoa; phylum Arthropoda; class Insecta; order Diptera; family Drosophilidae; genus Lordiphosa; species Lordiphosa magnipectinata. Next base: position 95,597 of record JBAMBO010002509.1, on the reverse strand, counting down.
GAAATTTTCAAATTGTTCATATGACCAAAGATTATTATAAAGCATAGGTCGCAAAAATCGATCCCCCGTTTGCCTTTGTCAGAAAACGACAACTTTCGTGCGACCACATTGAAAAGAGGTACCGAAATAACCTTTAACTCCGATCTCTGCTTCTATTTGGTTGTGAGAGGAGAGAAACACATTTTTTTGATATTTTTCCTCTTTGGTCTTTTTGGGAGCGTTTGGCCTAATTCCCGAATTCAAAAGGTTCTTCTTCGTATGTATGCATCGGTGTGTAAGGCTCGGCTAATGATATGAATGTATGCGACGAACTATATGCGCTCTCTCTTTCTCTCTCGCATAGACTCTCTCTCTGCTTATGTTAAACTCTGGCGCAACCCTTGAGTCTGCAACCTTTTCAAATAACATTTTGATAGTTTGGCTTTCGAGAAGCACGCAATTTAAGAAAAATTGACTGAGTTAGGCCTGTTATTCGGTTGCTGTCAGACCGATCAGTGCTGTGTGGTCAACCACAGCCGCTTAACAGTAAGCGCGATAACAGAGCACATTCGGTTGCGGGAAGCCCGGGCCCCTTTTATATTTGGTTTTTCGGTCAGTGACATGAGCAGAGCGAACTGAAATAAAAGAGTTGAGAGTTATTTACGAGCTATTTTATAAAGACTTAATTGACGGCAACAGTAGACGGCTAATTAAAAGACCGAAATTGTCATTTGAGCTTACATTTTTCGAGAAATTTGAATAATTTTATGTGTTTTGGGAATCATTAAGATTTGGTAGACGGCAATCGTATACGCGTAAATGGTAGATCAAACAGTACAAAAAGTTGAAATTTTTAAAAAAAAGTTTTATGAGTTAGACTATAAATTGGACGATTAAATTGAAAGGTCAAGATTAAGCGGTCCTAAATATCCGAATAAATATATACAAAATTGTATGAATAGTTCAGATTACTATGAAGATTTAATAGTTGGCAATTAAAATCGGGGAAATAGTAGAAGGCGGTCAATAGGTTTAAGGAAATTTTAACATTTGCAATTGGTGTAGATCAAACGGACCAAAAAATCTCGCAATTTGAATAAAAGTTTGAATGAGTTTAGATAATCATGAAGATTTGATGGATGGCAATTGTCAAGTTAGCTACACTTCTTTGTTTTGTGTTTAAAATTCTAAAGGGGGCTTAGCAACGCACGCCGTGTATACCTATACCTGTTAGTATACCTATAATCTCTCAAATTTTCATAAAGATAGGATAATAAATAGCGGAGTTGTAAAAAAACCTAGCATTCTTTTCGGCTTTTCCGTAAGGAACACAACTTTTGTCATATATTTGGTGTCAGCATGCGCTGTTTCATAGCACAATTTTAATATATAATATTTACATTAATGTTAATGATAATCATTAACATAGTTAAGGATTTTTAAGAGATGGCTTCACTATTATTAAACCGAATCGGACAATATTGCAACCAACTTCAATTTGAAGTCTCATCATTAGGCTTTCTTGTTCAGTATTTGTCGTTTCGCTGAAGTGTAATCAACAAAGTTTTTGTATGCTCCGATTATGTCAGCTTTAGTGCAAACAAAACAATTAGCGGAAAAGTTCACTATTCGGCAAAAAAGAAATGGATGACGGACGGGTGAAACCATCACACTTTACCGAACTCAATTGATGCTTCCGAATACTATTTGATTTCGTCGATGACGCATGCTCTTGAGGATCGGCACTTTCGCTCTTTTGAACTCGGGCAGGGCCGACTAAATAACGCTCTCGTTTTTGGTGTTTTGACTAATATCTCTAGACTTTCAACGCAGACATAATGTAGTTTTTAATTCGTGTCAAATGACTGTCAAATATTTCCTCTCCTGCCCCGCAGGGGCCAAACGCACTTCGCTATTACGATACGTTGCTAGTGCCAAGAGAGCAAACAGTTTCTCAGTTGCTGGCCAGCGGTCGACGAAGCAAGTCATCGCTAGTTTACGTCGCTTTATTTTCGCACACCAATACACTCTTACTCTTTTTGGCCTCGCTCTTCTTGAGAAAACCCCGGTCTACATTTAGCATCACATGTTTGTATGTACATAAGTAACAAATGGCAATTACTCTTTTATTCTCTCTGATACTGACTCTCTCCGCTCACGCTGGAGCATAGCGGCTAGGCAACAACAGGCATAAACACTTAAATGAAATAAACTGATACAGCTTGATTCCCTGGTTTGGTTGCAAGTTCCGAAGTTCTGAACTTCTGAGCCAATATCATCATGTCGATCAGTTAAGACGCTTAGACTATTACTTATGTTTAGGAAAGAAAGCCAAACCTCAGAACGGCTTCAGAATGTCAGGCATGTCTTAGTTGTCAAAACTCAAAAGCAACACTTCGCGGGAAGAATAACTAAGGCCATGGTTGAACTGCTTATGATATGCATAGGGTATATGAACTTCCATTTGCTCGAATAACCAAAATGTTCTAGCAATTTGTGGCGTTTTTTGAAGCTTCTGCTTGTTTGTTTGTTTGTGAGAAATGGGTTACCACCACCGCAGTTGTGCGGCTGCATTTAGATGACTGCCAAGTGAAATATTTATTCTTTCACAAAAATATGCATTTTGGCCTACCAAAACAAAATAGATGAAAAAAAGTGATTTTTAATTAAAAAATGCTCGGGGCAGGGTATTACGATGTAAAAGTTCCTCTTACTTCTGCTCTTAAGTTACCTAGCCACAGCTCATTATCTAAAAACCAAATTCATACTCATATTTCATTTCCATTCTGTGCTTTAAAGAGGCACACAAATTGTTCTGCCAGCCTCACATCTTTTCTGTCCTGTCAACGCATTATGTAATTATGGATATATCAAATTATGAAAAATGTGCCATCATGCTGCTTCTTTGGAAACCTTGCTGTGGTACATACATTTTAATGGCTGGCGGTGGTGGCCCAAGTGAATTATGTGACAACAACAGGCCGTAGGGAGGACAAAACAGAAAAACAGTAAAATCTTGGTATCAGTGCAACGGTAAAGATTTATTTAGAAATTCCAACAGGCGTCATCAACCGTGTATCTAGTGAGAGATTTCAGTCAAAGCTGCTTACTTTTATGGTAATCATTTTCAGTGGCGGAAACGGAAATGTAAAAACGTGTTGCCAGGAAGTCATATGTTAGCTGAGACAAACGATACAGCGAGCTCGAGGGATAGAGACAGAGAGAGAGAGAGAGAGTGCGATAGAGAAACATGCAACACTGTTGTCAGCATTGGAGGACTACATGGCATTAATATGGTTTTACAACACGGCCAGACATAAAAATGAGAAATGGCTGACACACATGCTGCAAAGGCAAACACAAACACACATTTACACACACGCACTCACCCAAGCGCATGCAGAGCCAGGGTATCCGCTTAGACTGACAATCGCCAGGCGCTAGTCGAAATTAGCCCAAAATGAATTATAAATGCTGGCCTTAATAAAGCACACACAAAGACAGAAAACTCTCACCAAGTAAACAGTAAAAAGTTTACTGTTTGCCGCATATTTATGGGGTAACAGCTTCCATACTAAAGGTCATCCTTCTGCCAGATGCTGACCAAGGCAAACCCTTGGTACGAATTTATTGTAATTTAAAACCAAGTCCAGCATAATATGACTAGTTTTTATATTTCTAGATTTTTCTTTCATTTTGTGATTTCCATTTTAGTTTTGTTGCCGTAGAAACTGAACTTCAATTAGTTTATCAACTTGTCAAAACTTCATTTTACGATACTTATACCTACGCCAAGAATAGTTACAGAAAACTAGTCAAAAGTAGCTTAGCCGGTGATGAGGTGTGACGACTTTATAGTTAAATTTCAGAAATTTTTGGGACAACAATCAACAAGTGGCAAGAAAGTTTCACAAGTAATCAATTACTTCTGGAATTTATTAGGTGGTTGTAGATTGTTGATATGGAATTAGACATTTTGAGTTGGAAGTAGACATTTTGGTGGATCAGGTCCGCTTTCGAAACAGATTGAACCAGTTCAAAAGTGGCTCAGACCAATATATTAAGGGTTATTTGAGCTTGGAGTTTGAAATAATTTAGAGTCAGATATTTTTTTTTTTGGATCAAGACTGGTTCCGAACGAACACACAGCAGTTACCCGACACTTGCATAAGAACCAAAAGATAGGTCTCAACATCTTGTTTCAGCAATTCACAAAAAACAAGAAAGAAAGTCGGTCAAGCCCGAGTATAACATACACTGTACCCCCCAAAGTTGTTATATATCTGATCAATTTAAGTTAGAAGCCACATGTGTCCAGACAGCCATAAAATGCGTGAAGTGCTGCCCATCGCCGTTGCGGCCGGCGCTACCCATTATAACTGTTTGTTTTCCTTATAACTCGACTATCGTTCATCCGATCTTTATCATTCCTTCGGCAAATCGATAAATAATCTTGATTACTAAATATTTTTAAATGGTACGAACCATCTATCTACAAAACTGGGAGATATGAGGAAAATTGAAAATAAACTTGATCTGCCTGCAAGTACAAGAAGTATTTGTGCCATACAGGTCAAACCTCTATCTCTTACCATCTCTGAGATCTCTTCGTTCATACGGACATGGCTATATCGTCTCGGCTGTTGATGCTGATCAAGAATATATGTATATGCTTTATAGGGTTGGAAATGGTTCTTTCTCCCTGTTACATACTTTTGCACAAACTTAATATACTCTGTGTACCTTCGGTACAGAGTAAAACAAAGCAAGTGTTGGAATCACCTTTTTGTCTATTGCTGAAAATACCGATAATTCTATCGGGACTGAACTAGAGATTAAAATTTGACCTGAGCATGAGGCTGGTGGCTCGGTTCTCGCCAAACTGGAATTCGGCTAACCTCAGATCAGTTTGACTAACCGGACATTGAGAAATGTTTGTGTCAATCAGGAAAGAAATTTGAAATTTGAGATGGCAGCAAGGCTGAAGCCCGTTTTTAAACCGGTTAAATAGGAGATCAAATTCATATCTCAGACATTATTTAAGGTACACTGAGTGAAAAATGCTCTGAAATTTCAATATTTACAATTTGTCTTTAACATTTTCACCATTGATTCAGCGTTAAATATGGAATTCGTAAATATAAAGTGTGTACACTTTAATTGCAAGACAGTTCTATGATTAATAATCCAAAGGTCACTAAAACAGTCACATTGTGATACATTTTACGAAGCAGTTGTTAAAAACTAAACCAAATATAGTTTCATTTAAAAAACAACAAAAACCGCTTTTTGATTGCATTTGGGCAATTCAATAAATTGGCGACTGCGGGGAGAGAATTTCCCCCACTAACAACAGAAGGGCCAATACGGGGCATGAACAAACACATATACAAAGCTTCTGTGTCTTGGCGTTTGACTTGGGATTTCCAAGCTGTCTTAGCAGTTCTGGCATAAGGTAGCCTCTGCCAACTCATTGAAGTTGGGCAAAAGATTGCTGATGATTGAACTGTGGAAGTTTATGAAATAGCTATACGATCAACCAGCCTCCTTTGTGGTGTTGTGCGTGTCTTGTTTTAAAAACGTTATGATGAAAATCATAACTTATTGGCCTGTTAAAAAGTTCTATGATTAAATATTGCATAGTAAATTCAAATATGATTGTTATAGTTTTTACTATGCGATTTCTCCCTGAGTGTATAAACTTGAAATTTGGTGTGTAGGTTAATAGTATGAAGTTAGATATTTAACTGGTTTAAGACAGAATTTGAGCCGGTTCAAAAGTGTTTTAGAGCCATAGCTCCGAAATTATTCAAGCTATGAACTAGAAATTTGGTCTGTAGGTTGGTAATATGGAGTTAGATATTTTACTGGTTCTGGAATGGTTTGGTACCTGTTAAAAACTGGTTCAGTGCACTTTCGTAGAGATTATTTGAGCTATGAATTGGAAACATGGTGTGTAGGTTGAAAATTATGGATTTTGAACTTTCCCAATTAAAAAACTGGTTCCGAAAAATTTAGTAGGAGTTCGAATGTTAATAGCGTTTTTCAGCGATTTGCTAGTATGAAATTATGATCTACCCTGCCAAACCTCAAGCGCTCTATAAAGGCTATTAAAGCGCTCAAAAGGAGCAAAGAAGCGCTCGACTCTCCTTGCAGCTAGCGCTATTTTTAACATTGCCATGTCATTGGATGTCGGGGCTACACTCTCCCAGATCCCACTGTGAAAAGAGCTATAGAAAGCGCTTCGTTCCCAAACTAAAATGAGCTATAAAAAGCGCTCCACAACGAAATATTTTATTCAAAATTTAAATAAAATGTTCAATTTATTTATATAGTAATTATTATGAAGTAAATACGTCTTGTTCCACTCCGTAGTGAAAGTACGGTCCTGGCTGAACTGTTCTTGTGCTGATTTCACTCAAATCAAATCATGAGTTTGTGGATAACGAAACTTTCAATCCGGCTTTGTCCTTAATTTTTAATATGCAGTCGCTAGGGGAACGCCAAATCTTGAACTGCACAATCCAATCTTTCTCCAATTTCTCCAATTTCTGAGCTGTTATCAAGGAGTGCTGCACTGAGTGAGTCTCCTTCAACTTCTGCAATTGCATTCCCTTGGCTATTTCCACTTCCACCTTCTCATACTTCTGGCGCCACAAGTCACTTAAAATGCCACTTGCTGTAGCCGAGAAATTTGTGGGTCAAATTTTTGACTTCCTCAATGTACGTTACGGCCGAGACAAAACACTATACTTTTCAATTAAATATGTATAGTAAAATTATTACTTTTGCCACGCAGCTGCGACTGAATGCAATGAACGTGTAAACCAAACGCAATAATCAGCAAACTGCACTTCATTTTCTGTGACCGTTTTTGTGCGTCACAAAGCATTAGTAAAAAGAAAAAACGAAAAAAGAAACGAGAAAGCCAAGCAAACTTCGTCTGTGCGGAAGTTTTTATACCCTTGCAAATGCTGTTTTCACATAAAATGAAAAATTTTTGTAACTAAAACCCATTTTCCGACAGATAAAAATCTGATTCATCTGATTGAAAACATATCAAATTAACAGCCGAGTTTAAGAACGATAAAATTGAAAACAAAAAAAGGTTTTTTTTACTAAGTATCATTTTCCGACCGATCGGTCCTATGGCAGCCTTAAGATATAGTCATCCGATTTCGACCAAATTTTGCGAATCTATTTGAAAGCATATAAAATTAGTAATCAGTGAGTTTAAGGACGCTAACATTAAAAACAAAAAAAATTTCTTACTAAGAACCATTTTCGACCGATCGGTCCTTTGGTAACCATAAGATATAGTCACGCGATGTCGATCAAATTTTTCAAATAAGTTTGAAAGCGTGTAATATTAAGAATCACCTACCTTAAGAACGATTTACTTGAAAACCAACATTTTTTTTTCACTAAGACCCATTTTCCGACCAATCGGTCCAATGGCAGCTATAAGCCATAGACTTAGACCAAAGCTTGCAAATCTGTTTGAAAGCATAAAATGTTAATAATGGACGAGTTTGAGGACGCTAACATTGAAAACAAAAAAGTTTTTCTCAGTAAGACACATTTTCATACCGATGGTTTCTATGACAGCTATGAGATATAGTCTTCCGATCTTGACCAAAATTTGCAAATCTGTTTGAAAGCATATAATATAAATAATGGCCGAGTTTAAGGACGCTAACATGAAAAACAAAAAAGTTTTTCTCACTAAGACCCATTTTTTGACCGATGGGTCCTATGCCAGCTATAAGATATAGTCATCCGATCCGGTCGGTTCCGACATATTAGCTTATTTCTATGCGTTGCAAACTTCTGGGCAAAATTTAAATACCCTTTGCAAGGGTATAAAAATGCCAGCAGCACACGCATTGTGTTTATAGGAGAAGTGTTGCTGTAGAGTAACTGCTTTCGTGGAGCAATAATTACAAAGAGCATTGAGCGCTACAATTGAGCGATTTTGTAGTACTCGCAGTGAAGCGCTTCGGATAAATTTGCTGGGTATGAACATGAATTTGTGGGATGTAAATAGGAAGTAATTGCCTGTTGTGTGCCTGTTTTGCAAGAGGTCGTGGGTTCTTTAAAAAAAGTTAGCACTACCGGTCACCTTCACCAGCTATTGGGGCTAGCTGTGATGTAATACCTGTACAAAAAAGTTTTTAGGATTTTTTTTCCAACTTTTACGCTTTATTGTGAAAAATTGTTTACAAAATCCTTTTTTAAAGTATTGTCCATCGCTAGCCACCAACATCTTTCCGGTAATTTTGGGATACCATCTCGAAAAAACGATTGGCCTTTGATGTGATCCACAAATCGACAATTTAGGATTTTTTCAAAAGAACGAAATTCCTGATCCTCAAGGGCATGCGTCATCGACGAAAACCAATAGTGGAGCGGGTGGAGAAGGACTATCGATTTCAGCGTTTCAAAATATGTTTTGACCGGCCGAGCGTTGTCATGTTGCAAAATTACCTTGTCGTGCCTTAGCTCGTATTCTATCCATTTTTGCTTCAATGCTCAGTTCAACTGCATCAATTGAGTTCGGTAGAGTTGCCCTTTTATGGTTTCACCCTGTTGTAGCAGCTCATGGTACACCACGCTCAATTGGTCCCACCAAATACAGAGCACAACCTTGCCACCGTGAATATACGGCTATGGCGTCGATTTTCGCGTATGGCCGGTCGGGCAGTATGAATTTTTGCAATCGGGGTTATCGTCATGCACTTATTTTTCATCACAAGTGACAGTTCCCTTCCCTTTTTATCGAAAAGTAAATTTTCCCGCAAGTTGTTTTTTGTAGACAAAAATGTTGATACACTCGGAGCACACAAAAACTATGTTGTTTACACTTCAGCGAATCGACACATACTGATGTTGTTGGTTGCAACATTTTCCGCTTCGATTTAATACTAGTGAGATGGTCTTAAGAATCCTTTTAAATTTTTTCATGAAGGTACTAACTAGCTAAGAAAAAACTTTGCCGTTCGGGTTCGACGTTAAGTCGCTTTCTCTTGTGGGGAAAATCATAAGCACACAAAGCCAAGACATTGAGAGAAGCTCGGCTTGTTGTGGCCATTTGGGCTGTGTAAGGCCACATATTTCTTAAAGATATTTTTTCAGTTAAAAACTTAATTCGCTTGGACTGAGAAAAGTCCTACAATAAAAATCAACCAGTCAAGCAATACCTGGTTTTAGTTGCAAGCACGAGTACCTTGACCAAAGAGGAACCCCTACTTTGCCCCAGTTCCAACCGTATGGTCAAGGAAAGTGATAAGAGCTAAAACCTGAAAGAAGGCGGCCCTGAACGTCAGAGCTCGGCTTCATGTCAAGAGTGACCTCTTCCAAGGGGAGAAATCCAAGTTGGTTTGATCCGAGCAAAGAATTGAGACATTGAGCGCAGAAGTCGCAGGTGCAGGCATCAATCGCAAATAAAATGGTGGAGATGCTTGACACAAAGAGCTACAGTCTTTAGCCACATAGACAACTTATCGTTGCTATCATTAACGTAGGGATGACAACGGGAGGATCAGTGCTGTGGAGTGAAATATGGTCAAAAAGCACTATTCTTATTGACGATGAAAGGCCCTGATTCCCCCAAGCTATGAAGGTGTGAAATGGTGAGTACAGAAATCAAGTAAATCGGCACAGTTTTTCTTTTTCCAATTCGCGCTGTACTGAAGTCGATTAGTTTCATGCATTTCAAACCTGATTGAACAATTTTTTAATGCCATGTTTGTAGGTTGAATAATTATTGAAACTAGCTAACTTCTGATTCTTCCGTCCCCACAATATAAACACAAAGCCCCAAAGCTGAGACCAGAAATTTTTGCTCTTTGTAAATTTTTCATTCTCTTTTACCATGTCAATTGCTCAACTTTTCCCCTAAGCGGTTTTCGCTGTTATGAAACATAAAATGTAGCTCCCTTTGCAACAAAACAAATCTAAATCCCTATTGCATAGTCCTGGGTTTATGGGCCAACTGAATGGTTATGTCTTAGTTGTGTTTCCAGATGCCACAAAACTTAAATCTTTCGTTGAATCTTTAAAGCGTTTTTTGTTTGCTTTTGCTGGTTGGTTGTGACTGCTGGTGGCAATTATCACATCGTGTCGCATTCGTCCTCGCACTAACAATAACACCCCTCCCCATTCGAACAGCAAATACAACCAATCAGACCAAACAACAGAATGATGCGCCCCACAAGGCTCATTGTAATGTGCGCACAATTCGGTGGGTCTGCGGGGCGACTTCATGAATTTTCTTGTATTTTCACAGGGAAACAGCAGTAAATTGACATAAAAACCAAATTGTCCATAAAAATGTATTTCCCTTTAGCCAAAGCAAAGATCTCCCTACAGCATTTTTTTGGACGCTTATCGATAAAGTTCAGCAGCATCCCGCTTGCTCGCTTGCTCAGTTGCCTGTTGGAATTAGTTTCCGTTTTGCCAGAGGGTAAAACCCAGACGGTTCCGTCTACAATATAATCAGTTCATCGTCGCTTTGCCCCAGCCAATACTGAGCCAAGGATTTTATCTTGTCGCTCGCTTGTTTATTCCAACACACTTTTTGGGCTAAGATTGGAATTTAGTTGTGGGGTTCTTATTGGTTTGCCAGTTTACAGGAAATTAAAAGCCATCTGGCTATGTTTCCTTTTAGTTAGTTCATCATCATTGGGTTCTTGGAATCGATATTAGCTAATGACAAGACTAATTATGGTTCATTATGGAAATGAAGTGCAGACATTATTCATAATTTCCCCATCTTGGGCTTAGAAGGATGTGGATTAAAAAGGCAGGCAGGAAAGAACGAAGCTTTTTAGCGGCAAAGTGCGAATCATTTGGCTTTTGTTTTTACTGTGTCCAACGATGCGAGTTGTCTTTGAATGGATTTTTAATAACATTGTCAGCGTTACATAGAAATGGCGTCAGCATGTGCAAAAGTTTTGCCTCCCCAGGGTCAGATGGCACCTCGTGTACACGCGCGGAAAAATGTTGGCTATTTTTGTATGTTTTCGACCACGCCTCGTGAGGATGCTGTTGCCGCTGTTGCTACTGGATGGTCAACAACATGCGCATATTAAAAATGTCACCAACTAATTTCAGTTGGCTGATGATGATGGGTTACCACCGGCTGTTAAATGCTTCACATCAGCATTTCCGGTCTTATGTTCGAGACACTCATACGCAGAGGGTATACTAAAGTTGTCCAGTTGCTTCTAACGGGTGGGGCCAGAAATTTCTATACAGCGATTTAGGCCCAATTTCTCAAAAGTTTCGGTTAGGTATCGGCCGGTCAAATTTGCCGCCCGGAATTACCTGAGGTTAAGTCTTTTAGTTTTCTCAACGAGACTTACCGGCAGGTTTACTCGATAACGATTAATTTTTATCGCCGCCATAGTGGGATCTGAGTCTGTCAACGAATCAGCTGTGTTTGTTTTGGCTTTTTTTAATGCTATTATTTTTGCTGGTAATTATCTGGCCATATAGTTAAATAAAATAGCTTGCGATGATGAATCAAACTGAAACACCGACATAAAAGAACTAACATAGAAGCACAATCTGCTAAGTCGACAACTTTTCACTCATGAGGCAATTTGCATGAGGCATTGAGGCAATTTGTGGTGCCATTGGCCAGCTGGGTCCTTCGATTTTGCAGACGGCGTGCAGTGAGTTTGCCTGCTTTCCCATTGGTGCCACTTCGAATGTGCCGGCGCGGCGGTCAAAACATTTGCCATGAATGCGGCCGCTGATATTCTGCTGAACAAAAAGTTCCACATCGCCGCCTGTGTCTTGTCTTACCGCCTGAATCTTCCATTTCCATTGGGTGGATGTAAGAAATTTGTTTATTTATAAACATTTTGTTTTTGCAATTGACAAAGTAAACAATACAAATTTAGGACACAGCTATATCGAAATTCTATCGCAACTTGCCGGCAGGTTAAAATTTGACGCCATCATGAGGCAGCGGTTAACTTTTCCGCTCGGTTCTCGCCAAAGACAGCATAAGACACACGAATTCGGCTAACCTGCCGGTAACATTGAGAAATTGGGCCTTAGATCGACTTACTCCTCTTTGTCCGTAAAGCTGCTGGCTAACGTGAGCGGCGAAGCCTCTGTGTGGTGTAAATGGGGTTGGTGCGTCGGGCTTGGTACCCACCGACAGAAGATAAGGCAGAAGATATTGACACAAGACGAATTCTATGAGAGCCTGGAGTACTTATACAAGCGCTGCCCCAAGTAAGGAAGTCGAGATGCTATGAGTGAAACCCGAAATTTTTACCAAAATGCTAGACATCTAACCGAAAGTTTTAACCCCGGAGTCACACAATGCAATGACAAACATGGAAATCTGGACAGAGATCCGCAAGTGACACTAGATAAGCGGAGAAGCTATTTCTCCAACCAGCTGGGAGGCGATAACTAACACAATACCGCCTATGGACAAGTAGCGATGCCACCAATCGACAATATAGAAATAGACACACCATACCATGACGAAGTTTGTTTATCCATAATAAGGATAAACATTGCGACAAATCCTGGAGAAGGCCCTTGAGATACAAACTAACCAACACTCACCATCTTTTTGTTGATTATAAGACCGCTTTTGACACATCGATAAGGTTAAAGTTGGTATACCAGCAATGTACGATGAAGTTTGCATGACGACATTGAGCATTACGCAAAGCTCCGTCTAAATTGGAAAGCATCTTTCCGAGCCATTTGATACTAAAAGAGGTTTCAGGCAAGGTGACACCTTATCGTGTGACTTCATTTATTTGCTGATGGAGTGAAATTTTTTAGAGGTTGACTGGGAATCGAACGTATGGAACGTATGGCGTGCTAGGACATTCCGCCATTGCCTTCTTTTGTAGCTGGACGTATAAACAGCTACACAGGGAAAAAAATTTATATGAAATGGCACTCAATTCGATATTTTTTAATATCAAATTTGCTTCGACATGACTAATTCGACAATATCAATACGATATTTTCGAACACATAATAAAAAACAAGAAAGAAAGTCGATCAACCCCGACTATAACATACTCTGTACTCTTACACTCGCATTTGCTCAGGAGTCAAACGGCCAGTTAACACTCCGCGCACAACGCGGTGCGCTCTCTAAGTTTCTCTCTCTCTCTCTCTTTCTCTCTCGCACTAAGATTGCCTGTGTTGAACGGTTAGGGTATGTTGCTGTGGTTGTTGGTGGGGGGGTGGGTGGTGTTAACTGGCCGTTTTTTGCCCATAACTTGAGTATCGTTCATCCGATCTTAATCATTCCTTCAGTAAATCGATAAATAATTTTGTTTACAAGGTATCTCTAGAAGGAACGAACTATCTCCAAAACTGTAGGAGATATGAAGTTTTTTCCAAATTGCGGGGGCGGGAGGGGGCGTGGCAAAAATTGAAAATAAACTTGATCTGCCTGCAAGTATAAGAAATATATGTCCCATACATGTCAAACCTCTATCTCTTACCATCTCTGAGATCTCTTCGTTCATACGGACGGACAGACAGACAGACAGACAGACAGACAGACGGACAGACGGACATGGCTATATCGACTCGGCTGTTGATGCTGATCAAGAATATATATACTTTATAGGGTCGGAAACGATTCCTTCTCCCTGTTACATACTTTTGCACAAACTTAATATACTCTATGTACCTTCGGTACAGAGTATAAAAAACACAAACTGTTCCGAGGCGAGATTGAACCCACTCCTCCCGCACAGCAGGCTTACACACTACACGCTGCACCATACCCGGCCTCACTATCTTACTCTGTCACAGTTAATATAAGCATGCCGTCGCTTTCCGTTTTTTGAATTCCGAATTCGAATAAAAAAAATGAAATTTTTTAAAAGTTCATGTTAACCTGCGAGTATCAATATGAACTGGAACTTTTTATTTCTCTGTGTACTTTTCTGTGTGGTGTTCGAGTTGAGTACATCTTTACTCATTTCAAAAACTTTTGGAAAATTTGTTCTCATAAATTTGGAAATCATTTATAGAAGGAAACATTTCCGCATCAACAGCCGAAAAAATTTGGAGAAATTTCAAAAAATTTTTAAAATATTGTTCTCAAATTGAAAATGAACATATTCGCAATACCCATAATCCCTGAATTTTTCAACTCACTGTAAACAACACAAATAGCGCTCGTACATGAGAACTTTGTGAGACCGTTTATGCTAAAAAATGTCAAACTTTTTTTGGTATCAGCAGATTTTAGTTATTGACATTAGTGTGACCAGAGTCCCCTCTCGAAAATGGAAATTAGTGCTATGCAAGTCGCTTATCATCCTTGTTGTCCGTTGAAGCAAGGGCACCGTTTAGCTGTTGTGATATAAATATCGGGTCAAAGAAGAAGAATATGCTGTAGCGCATGAAAAAAAACGTCTCCAACCACATAAGGAATATGAATTCTTATTCAGCATAACGAGCTGAGTTGATGTAGCCATGTCCGTCAGTCCCACCGTCTGTTTCTTTACTATCTCCTCCGTCTTGACTTGGAAAATCTTCTTCCGGAAATGCTGTTAAGGCATCACGGAGGTCTTAATAAGTTTATATTCGCCATGGCCTTCCAATATGAGGCAATTTCAATGGAACCACAAAAGCTTCACACTTTTGCTTCATTCATGTATTCATATTCAGTTGCAGACTGTGCTTGGTTCGGGACTGCAGATAAAAACGAGAAGAGAACCAAGCAAACAAAAGCTGCCGAAAACAAATAATCCGTTCTTTGCTTTTTTCCCCCCTCTGTTTACTGTTTTTCTTTCAGGGCACACGTTTCGTGCTGCTCCTCCTTACCCTCTTCAATGAATGCATTGCTGTTTACACTCGACTACCATCAACAGCCGCAACATGTTGAGTTGCCAAGTAGTAATAACAAAAGGGGTGGCCGGAGACCAAAGCAGAGGCAAGGCTGTAACTCGTTGACACGTTCCATGTTGCAACACTTTTAGTTCCCATCTTCTGTTTCTAATTCTCTAAGCCTTTCGGACAGATGTCAATACCAAATCCAAATAGATACATGCACGACTGACTTTTTGCCTTTGCCTGATTTTGTTTGCTTTTTGGATACACATACAAGCAAGTACATCTCTATTTCTCTCGAAAGCAACAGTGCGTATGAGCAATTTTGAATGCGCATTTAATTGAATATCAATTAGCAATTCGCATGCAATTTGCAATTTGTGCATGATTGACAAGCAGCCTGGATTGAACATTTTCTGGCCAAGCAATCAGCAAACCAATATTCAATTATAATGGCGCCAAGTTGTTAACAATGTGGTTGGATTGGAAGGGCAGTTAATTAACAGTGAAGCCGCAAGTCCAGTATGGCCACTTCGCTTGTAAAAAGTGGGTAATTTTTATGATATGCAAATTCTTTTTGCAATTTCGAAGTGGGCTCTTAAATAATCTGGAATGCCTTTGGCCTGATATCATAGCCCCCAGATCCTTATTTGATATAACTTGGCACTTCTTCAGCGGACTATCCATGTGTAAGGTTTTTATTATTCATTGGAATAAATGTATAATCTAGTACTAAATTTGATTTTTACAAAAACTTAATACCAAAAATGAGACAAGGGCTTGGTTTTCGGTTGGAATTTAGGACTTAAATAAGCATAAATTATGAAAAGGTCTATAATCAATTTTTGTAATATTTTCCTGTTGTTTTGTCTGACAAACATGAAAATGTTTTATGACACGCGAGCAGTTGTTGAGGTCATTTGGAGCAGGTGCAGCCTACAGACCACAGAGAAAGAGTGAGATAGGAAAAGCACGATAGGGAGGCAGATAACAGTTGTGACTAACTGTTGCAACTCAAGCCAGAGGGGCCTGCAATTAGTTGAGGCTATTACTCAAACGACGCGTGGTGCTAACAACTGGCCACGGGATCTGCTGGTAAATGCAATTTGCTAACTGGAATTAATCTGCTTGTTATATTAATCCGTTTCTTACTTTCTGCCATAGCCAATTTCAAGCTCGACTTGCTGCCCAGACCTTAACTTGATCTCTTACTGCCCATCACTCAGGTTGTCAGCTACAATTGCTGTCATTCTAATTAAGACTCTCTGCTAATCATTAATTAGGGCACATCGAATGTTTTTTCATTTCCCATTTAAGTTGTGTAATCGGAACAGCTTTTCAATGCCACAAAAGCCAAAAACAAATTCCCCCATTTAATTATGTGTCTTTTAGAAACACGTCAAAGGGTACACTGGGAGAATACAAGGAGGCCGAAAATATGAAACTTTGATTTGTTTCCTTTGCTTTCATCAAAATCGGTTCTTAAAATTCTCTTTTACTAAATTGAAAGAGATGCCTACATTTTCTCCTTTTAATGATACCTTATGAACACCTGGCGGCCTGCATTTGCACGAGCCAAACGCATGCCGAGGCAAGTGCCAAGAGAGCAAGTAACGTTCCACGCGCTCGAACCCAAATATACCAATGGTTACTGTTCGGAAATTTTAGGTTCGAGTTGTTTGGGAGATGGTTTTGATTCGGCCCAATTTTTAAGCAATTTAAATTCAGAATTTCTGTACTTTACAGTACTTACTAAACATCTTTTTAGAATCTATACATATATATAAAATTGAAAGTATGTTTGTTCCTTATAGGTATCTAAACAGCTCAACCGATATTCACAAAATTTTCACAGTGTGTTCATTTCTATCAAGAAAGAGTCATAGGCTATGCCTTAAGTCTGGGAACAGGCTAAAAAGCGGTTGAAAACGGTTCAAGAGTGGCTCAGAGCCGCACCTCAAAAGTTATTTAAGCTATGAACTTGAAATTTGGTCTGTAGGTTGGTAATATAGAGTTGAATTTTACTGAATCAGGACCGGTATCGAACCGGTTTCGAATCTGCTAAATAATGCAACCTGGTCCTGATCCAAACCACGGAAAACCGGTTTGGTTCGGGTTTGGGTCCATCGAATCCATTGATCAGGACTGGTATAGATGCGGTCTCAAACCGTATATAAAGTGGTTCGAAGCCATATCTCAGGGGTAACTTAGGCTATGAACTAGTTATATGGAGAAGGATACTTTACCGGGTTCGAACCGCTTAAATAGTGGTTCAGCGCAAGGCTGTAACCCGGTCCTGAAACTTGGTCCATCGAAACTGGATCATGACCGGTATCGATGCGGTGTCAAACAGGTTATAAAGTGATTCGAAGCCATATCTCAGAAGTAACTTAAGCTATGAACTTTCAATCTAGTTTGTAGGTTGGTAATATGGAGTTGGATACTTAACTGCATCAGGACCGGTATCGGTTTAAAGCTTTCACTTTAGTCAGCTTTTCAGAACTTATGTAACAATCACTAAATATTGACCGGATAAAAATAATTTTATTGTGCTGAATCGGAGCATAATAATTTCAAAATCATATTCAAACACGGCATATTACAACTTCTAGATTGAAGCCATGGTTCAGAACCAAGTCTCTGAATTAATAAAGCTATGAAATGGAAACATAATGTGTAGGCTGGTTCTATGACGTTAGCCAAACCAGCCGGGTGAACCACTTCAAAAGTGGTTCAAGCTCACATCTCAGAAATTATTTGGACTGTGATCTGGAAATATTGAACAGATAAGCACAAGTTTTCTTGTTTTCAGAATGTCTGTAAATAAAAATTTAGTTTCGGAACAGCTTCAGGTTCGGCAATTTTCTCAGCTTTGGTTTAGTTTTAAACATCAGTTTATATAGCTGCCATAGCTGATTTATCCCACTTGCAGCAAAGTTGATGTTTTTTCGGGCAAAAACCAATTGGACCATCGGAAAGAAGACACTTGAATGATCAATTTTGCATTTTTAGTTACAGTCATCAGCGTTTGTCCACCATACATTTGGCCCACGAAACACAACTGCTTCAAGGTTAAGCTCGCATAACAAAGAACACAACAAATACACACAAAACAAGGGACTAAAAGCGTATACGTAACAAACTAGTTTGGATAACATTTTCCATATTTTGCTTGAATTATTTGAATCAACTTTAGTATATTTTAAAGCCAATAAACTTTATCAAAAATTTGACACAAGCAAACCACCAGCTCTCTTTCAGTTTTGGTTTCTATGCCAGTTGGATATATACTATTTTAGAAAAATTAAATGTTTTTCGCAAAATCCCGATTTTTTTTTATTTTATGCCAACAAAATTGATTTTTGGTACCATTGTACAGTGCTAGACCCGTACCTAGTATACAGAAGCAGCATTGCTTCATTCCCCGATAAGCAAAAAAGCAAAATTTAACAAAAAATTTATAAATTGTTAGTTTTTAGGACATTCCAATGAAAAGAATTTAAAAAAAAAAATCGGATACCCAAATCTCGATATTAAAAAAAAACTTTTTTCCGTGCTCTCAGGCATATGTAGATGACAGCCGTATTAACTCGAGAGCGATAAAATTAGAATTACTGTGGTAGGTGCAACGCAACGAAAAAAATTATTGAGAAATGGGATCTTAGACCATTTTTTTATCCATCCGTATTGCGCTTAGAAAAAGTAATAGTAGTTTGTTCGGATTCGGCGTTTTCATACTCCAAAAATTCCAACCTTAGAATCTTATCTACAATATTTTGGAAACTTTTTGTGCTCTACAACTTTATAGTCTGGAAAGGTACATTCACATAAACTAACATATCAGAGAGTAAAAAGTTAGTTTATCTGATACATACCAGCTATCTAGAAGATGTGAAAACGACCCTAAGTTTACAGTTTTATGTTTTAAGCAAAATTGTTCAGGTGAAATCTCCATAATCTTAAAAAAATTAGCATTCTTTTATGCGGAGTTGGTAAATGTTACAATCAGAAAAAAAAACCAAGAACTTTGTACTTTTATTAAGTACAAACGGTGTCAATAGTACGGTAAGTACGAAAATACTTGATTCAAGTACAAAACTCTTATTTCAAGTACGATTTTTTCAATCCCGAAATACTTGCTTTAAGACTGTCTCGGGATATTTTAAGTACATTTCGAAATATTATTAAATCGTTTTGATCATAGTATTAGTTTGTTATGGTCTTAAGATTTACTCTGAAAATAAGCGCAAAATATTCTTCAACAAAGTCTAATTAATTCCAAAGTCAAACCCAAATCATTCTTGAAACAGAATAATACTTGATGAATTATGTACAAAATGTTCTTAGTTTAAGCCCATAAAATTCTAAAGCTTTTCCAATTTGTTGTAGAAACTAGGTGTCTGTATTATTTCAAATGAGGCTGGAAAAATCCAGAGAAAATGAATAAACCAAAAACCAATATGTTGTTTTAGAAATCTACCCTCAATCCATAACCAAAGTGTTAGAAACAGGAGGGAATTTTACGAACAGATTCGACTTAAAAGAACACAAGGCTACAAAATTAGACTTTTTCCAGCATATTGAACGGTTGTTGGTAATTCTATATGATTTTCGTGTGCTGAACACGGAACTTTTTTCAGAAATGGTCCATCACGTCGGGATTTTTAGTAATTCGTGTTTAAAGTTGCAAAAAAATGCCTATTTTTACCCTTTTTAGACCCGTTTTGTGGGGAACCTATACTTTTGTTTTTATTTTTTTTAATATAATCGTAAATAAATATTTATTAACTTTAAAATAAACTATCGCAAACATTTCTACGATCTTTTTTCAATTAACATATACCATTTTAAGTAATTGTATACGTTTTCATCAAAAATGGAATATATTGTTGCTGCCCCAAAGCGTGCAATGGGTGTGTTTGAAAATTTTCATTGAAATTCTACACAAATCAATAGCCTGTTGTACTGTTTTCGCAAAGCATAGCTTTGGGCAGTCTGCAATTTGTTATTATATGTATTCAAAATGGTATACCTTCGCTAAAAATAATCGTACAATTCTTTGAAATAGTTTATTTCAAAGTTAAGAAGTAGTAACTTACGATAATATAAAAAAAGGTCATAACAAAAGTATAGGTTGCCCACAAAACGCTTCTGAAAACAGTCAAATTAGGGTCTTTTTGCAACTTTAAGTTCAAGTTACTAATCACTCGACGTGATGGACCATTTCTGAAAACAGATTCGTGTGTTCTGCACACGAAAATCATATAGAATCACCACCAGCACTTCAATATACTGGACCTTGTTGCCTAGTGTAATTCGCATTTTCCGAAGCACACTTTATGGAGCTTGCATTGTAAGTGTGTTTGGACCTCAATACAAGAAATTTTGTACTTGAACTAAGAACGATCTTCGGCTAGCTTTTTGCTCTCTTTTTAATAACATTAACAGTCGTATTTTGACTCTAGAATGTTTCGTACTTAATTTAAGTACATCCAAGAACAAAACATACTTGAAATTTGAAGTACAAAACGGTATAAGCTTTTTCCCGATCGACCTAGAACTCTGTCGGTCGATTTTTCTGAGTGTACAAAATTTTAAACGAGATTATCTAAAAAGCAATGAAAATATTCAGAGAAAATATTCCAAATGCTTCATTATTTCTTTCGCGCTACAAGTACATTATTAAGTACTTATAATTTAATTTATAATTTTAAGTAAACGCTTAGAGCCTAAAGAAATATTTTGATGTCCATTCCATGTTGCTAATTACTCAATACTTAAATTTTTTTCTAAGTGCACCAGCTCCAGAATTTCTCCAGGCTGTGTACATTTAGCACCTCCATGCACGCCATGTTCGAGCCGCCGCATGGCCACACCCAAAGCGCCAAGGAATAGCAAGATTGGGTGTGCTCAAGGTTAGCCAGTAGCCAGAGTACCCTGATCGACAGGATGTCTACCACCAGCGGTTAAAGCTTATTTATAAAACAACGACCTTCGCACAAAATCAAAAGCAAACGTTTTTTTTCATTCGGCCACATTCTCGTCTCATTAAAGGTCAAAGCCGATTTTGGCCGCCTTGCTGTGTACTGTCTGCCCTAGGTGTGTGGCTGTGGCCGGTTCCTTTGGGGAGAACTAGGCTAGTCACACTTAGACTTACATACATACATATTGAATTGCTTTTGTATTTGTGTTTCGTTTGAGGCCTTTTGCATTGTTTGCCCTGCTGTGTGCTCAATAAACATAATTAGCATTTTGCCACTTTACGTGGCTCAGCGACTAATGAATGAATATGCTGAAAAGCGGGCAGACAAGGGAACATTTCCTATGCGGAGTTTATTAAAAATGCAAAAATTACTTAACTATTCGGCAGTTAAGGTGGCCCAACCACAGACCCATCTGTGGGGCATATAAATAAACAGTAAACTCTACAAAGGACACGTTTCGCATCAACATCAACACTCAGCAACATGTACACAAGTGTCACTCGTGTGTAGCCCACTCAGTGCCAACACTTGGCAATTGCCATGGCAGGCAAAAAGGCTACACACACGCACGTCAGAATCACACTTGGCGCACAGGGCGTATACGTGCTGCAGGTTGGCTTGGATAAGAGAGAGCGGAGGCACCTTGGTCTTGGTCTGTGGCTGCGCCGCATTGTGTAATTAAATATTTTACAGGCAATCTACATTCTTGAGATAAACTCAACTTTATATGTGACCACGAACAAGGAGCAAAAAATTGCTGAGAAAAACTTTAGAGCTGGAGAAAAATTAGCATAAAGCAACTTAAACTACGATATACACTTCGAAATTCAAAGAAACTTTTGAAACCAAAAATTAAATGATTTATTCATATATGAAAAGTTTTAAAGTTAAGCCAGGGCAGTTTCTCTATGACTTAACTTACTTTTGCAGCACAAGGAAGAATACTAGCAAATATGTAGACCTGTTTAGGCCTGTAAGAATGTGTCAGCGCAAGTATGTATGTTTAGTGGAATAACCGTTTAGGCAGACTTGAAAATTCAGTTTCATATTCAAGTTTTGCATATTTAATCTTTCGTCCTGAAGGCGGACACAGGAAGAAAAAGTTGTACCAAAAAGAGAAAAATGTTCTGAAATCTTAATATTTACACTTGTCTTGAACATCTCAGCTTGCAAATGCACATCGAAAATTCACACAAAGTTTAGAAAAAAAAAATGTTGCCTGACATTCACTTGTATGGCCGTTATGCATCTTTGTGTTCTAGGGTCATTGGTCGGCCCCATACAAAGCTATTGGATTTTTGACAGCCTTGCTGAAGCTGGGCCGCAAGCTTCGCTTGCCCAAGGCTTCTCCGGAGAGCTGTCTGGCTTTTGTAGAGCCACTACAAGCAGGACTTTGGTTGACTCATCAATCTGCCCGCAAACATCTCCAGGCAGCTGCATCTGTAATCAAAATGCGCTATGACCTCCGCTCTCACCCGATCGAGCTAGAGGTAGGCGTTGGATTTGGATTACAGGATGTGACTGTCAGGAAAAAGGGCGACAAAAACTGTTCATGTAAGCCGCTTATCCCACTATGAAGCGCCTTCACCATACTCGGCCTGAAGGCTCGAGTCTCAGAAGCGGTTAATGTAGCGAACCTAGGTTCCGACTCTGCGAACTACACTCAGAAAATTATTTTTCTATATATTAGAAAAGTAAGCCCTAAATCGAAATTTCACTAACATTTTGAAAAATTTCAATATTTAAGACAAATTTTTCTGAATTTTATAGAATTTTTTAGAAAGTTGGCCCTAAAAATAAATTTTTTATAAAAAACTTTCTAAAATTAAAAAAAAAAATAATATATATTTTTTTAAAGGTAAAAAGAATTTACCTAATTGGCGTTTCTATTTTTTAGGGTAATTTCGCCTTTGATTTTAGAAAATATTTATTAAAAATTAGTGAATTTTGCCTTAAATTATGAAAATTAACCTTAGTCTTAAGAAAGTTTTTCAAAAAAAACTTTAATAAAAAATTTAAAACAAGAAAACAAGCTACGTAGGACTTGATCGCAGGCCTCGACGTTTGCTCAGTGAATGTCTTGTCCACTCGACCACGGCCCTTGCAGCTTTTTGAGTGTCAAAAGTGAGTACTTAAGCGCCAAATACACCACACAAATTCTTAAGTATGATTTTAAATGAATATGAAATAAACATTAAAACAAAATTTGTGAGTGTCGTTAGCACTCACGGGGCTTTGCTGTGAAACATGATGCCAATTTTAAGGGCTTATCTTTCAAAAGAAGAAACTAACAGGGAGAAGAAATACAAACAAGAGCACTTGCTGCTGTGTTTTTAATTTTTTTCTGTCTTGTTTATTGTGCTGCTCCATATAAATTTGAAAACAACAACAGTCGCAAAGGAATAACAGGCAGAAATAATAATCTCAATCTTGAAACAGTAAGAATTTGAAATAATTTAAAACCCTCTTCCCCCGTCGGTCAACCACTGTTAAGTCACTGCTAAGTCACTGTTAAGTCACTGTTAAGTCACTGTTAAGTCACTGTTAAGTTACTGCAATGTCACTGTTAAGTCACTGTTAAGTCACTTTTTTCACTATTAAGTCACTGTCGTCCCTCTTTCCACATCTTATATGCATGACGTCACTGTAAAGTCACTGTTTAGTCACTGTTAAGACACTGTTGAGTCACTGATTAGTCATAGCTTAGTCACTGTTAAGTCACTGATAAGTCACTTTTAAGTCACTCTTTAGTCACTGTTAAGTCGTTGTTAAGTCACTGTTTAGTCACTCTTAAGTCACTGTTCCGCCTCTCGCCACCGCTTATATATATGACGTCAGCGTCACGTGACGCTGAAATAAAATTTTACTAATACCAAAATCTTCCATACCGAAATTAAAGATGTTTCACATCAAAAAAATAGAGGAAATCTAACTTCGGCTCGACCGAAATTTCCATATCCTTGTAGCTTGTATAATTTATATAAATTAGTAGCCTGAATCCACTGACACAAATATGTACATTCGGCCAAATGTATATATTTTTGACAAGGCCTCCTGTATATATTTTTTAAGCCCAATTTCTATGGCAGCTATACTATATAGTTGTCCTATCAAACTTGGTGGAATTACGTGAAAGCATAGAAAACTTATAAATACGAAGTTTGGGGACGTTTGCGTTGAAGATAAACAAGTTTTTCTCACTAAAACAACATTTTCGACCGCTCCTATGGCAGCTATATGCTATAGTCATCCGATGCGGCCGGTTCCGACAAATGTGCAGCGTATTTGTACAAAAAGAATTCGTGCAAAGTTTGGTTAAGCTAGATTTATAACTGACGGAGGAGATAGCATAGAAACAGACGGACAGACGGAAATGGCTATATCAGCTCAGCTCGTCATGATCAAGAATATATATACTTTATGTGGTCGGAGATGCTACCTTCTATGCGTTACAAACATCTCGACAATTTTAATATACCCTCTACAAGGGTTTAACAACATAAATTAAGAAGAAAAACTATGCTCCTGCGGGGACTTGATTTCTGTCCTCGACATTTTCTAACCCACAACCACGGTGGTCGGTCTTCTCTCCCCCCCTAAAGATCGTATAAATGATGCACAAGTTATGAGTACAAAAAGTGAACCGGCACCCCCCACCCCCCACTTCCTGCCAGCTACCGCTGTATTCAAACGAACACAATCTTTGGGAGAGAGAGAGAGAGAGAGAAACTTAGAGATGAGCATATAACAGCGTATAACGCGTATAACAGCGTACAAGACATAGAACGCGTAAAACAGCGTATAACGCGTATAACACTTATAACGAGCAAGTTAATGCGAGCTGGCAAATTAAAGCTGGGATTCCGTGCTCTGTCAATATAAAAACACCTGTGTAGATCTCAGAGACTAGAAGAGCTAGAGCAACCAAATTGGAAATATAGACTCCTATTGTCTGCAGACAGATGAAGTTTGTTTAACATTTTTCCCACGCTCTCTCCCGCCACCACTATAAAATATGTTGAATAACTAACACAAATTTTGAGATATTTCAAACTCAGATTTAAATTCGCAATATCTATTATTTTTGAAAGTTTCATAAAGAAAAAGTTCCATACTTTGTCATATATTCCGGCTCAGCAGGCGATATCTGCTAACATTTTGTTAATAAGTTAACAATAATGTGAATGCTTTGTTAATTAACATAAGGGAAGGCTTTTAAACATTTCTTTGAATGAGTAACGGGTCGTTCGAATTCGGACAGGGCCGACTTTACCGTACGCACTCGTTTTATTTTAGTTTATTGAACGCCAAGCTTAATCAGAAAGTCAAACAACTCTTTAAAACTGTTTAAAAAAGGACAAAAGGAGCATAAAATATCAGATTAATGTTTACAGCGCGCATACATTCTTACCATACATACATATTCATACAAAAATATGCTTGGCCTGCTGCTATTGCGCTTAGCTTGCAGTATTTTGAGGGCGCACATGTAGACTTCGCCTTTTGGAATTTAGATTAGTGTCATTTAACTTTTTGGAGTTACAAATGTTGCATGAAAAGATAATCGGCTTGGCCTTGTCGGCCAACCACAGAATATGGACATGGGACGAAAGGCAGGCTGTTCCTTCCTGCCTGTAACAGATTTTGAGTCATGTTTGGGGTTTTTGTGGCCAGCCAAATTGGATTTCGTTGTTTTCTTCACGTTCCTCTATCTGTGTGTGTGTTTGTGTGTGTGTGTGTGCATGTACGCGTGTTTGTAATTGCGCTTTGAGGTTGTATTTTGTGAATTGAAACTGTCGGCCGTGCTCGTATAATTTTGTGAGGATTTTATAAGCGAATTAAAATGTTGCCCAGCCTCTGGATAAGAGACGACTAACCAGGCAATTGACATTTTTATGACATTTTAATTAACAATTACGCTTAAATGAAATTTGCCAAGAGGGTCGTTTTTCAAATTTAATTAAAACTGCATTTGCATTGATATAGGCGCAACAGGCTTTTGATTTAATTAGTTAGTGAGTTAGGCCACTTGCTGTTTTTTTCTGAAAAAAGATTTTTAATTGCTGGCAAAAAAAAAAGAAAAAATGAAGTGGTTGTTGTGCTGCGGCTCAAGTGACCTTAAGCACACGTACTCTGCCCTCAATTAAGTTTGCCCTAATTGGCTGCCCATTCGAATTCTGTGAAAAGAAAGCTTCTGTTCTGCCATTACTTTTCCCTGAAAGGATAAGCTGTAGTACGTTTGAATTGAAGATGGAGTTTAATTTTTTTTTGGAATTTCTGTAGCCAGCCTCTCTCCATTAGTAGGGGGCGTGGCACCTGTGAGCCTTATCTGAGTGCCAACCTAAAAAGGCAGGCGTGCGCGAAAATCCATCAACTTGCATTTGGAAAAGTGGCGCGTCAGTTAAGAAAGGGTAACGCCTCCTTCAGCTGTTGCTGTCAGCCTTTGGCCAAGTCAAAGGTAGCCGGAATATGTATGTGACGAGCTGTGCACTAAAACATTATAACAGCGCGAAACGGAAATGGAAATTGTATGAGCGTGTTTGAGCAGAAACCCATAATTCTGCATTAGTGGAAAACGGCAGAGAAGAAGCCAGGCAACTCGACTACCAGTCACTTTAGTTCAGGCAAATGTTGGCGAACGTGATGAGAATTCTTACTTATATACCCTTTCTCAATACAGATATATTCAATATGATTAAGCGCTTACAAATTGCGCTAAAAGTTGAACCAGAATAGATATAAGAAAATTAAAAATAATGAATGGTAGAGCCGAAATCCAAACTCCATTCACAACATTTTGTATGAGTGGTAACTTTTACTCCGTATTTAAGATTATTCCTTGATTTGTTGTCGACTCAAAAATAAAACTCAAAGTGACAATATATTATATTATATATATATATAAATAAAAAAAAAAAATATTGAACGAAAACACATTTGATTGCTATTTGATATTGGGAACAGTGTTGCAAAAACAACTATCAAAAATGAATATCCTATCTGCTACTTTTATGCATCCATAATTTCTCGCGATGTTGAACGTTCCTTTTCAACTTCTAAGAATAATTTATCGAACAGAAGAAACTGTTTTATTTCAAAGCATAACTTTGTATACTCTGTACCAGAGTCTCTATCGAATGCGTATACAACAGCGCTCTGCGGCAGCGACGTCGAAACTCCGACACTATACGAGCTTATACTACAAAGATATTTTAAGTTTTGATGGCCTCCAATTGGTGAAGTTTTATGTAAGGAAATCATATTTTTCCCACAGTTTCAAGTGAGATACGCTTTGCATGCGATGTGTGTGTAGGGATGTCGAAAATATTATCGATATTTCGAAATATCGATATTTTTGCCCAAAATGACCAATATCATTATCGAATATAATTCCGAGGCGATATGTCGGAGATCGAATATTTTTTGGTGATATTTTTGTTTAATTACGAATAACTATTTCTTGCTCATGCTTGTCTCTGGATATGTAAAGCAAAATGTTTAAAAGTTATTTTATTAAAGTTGATGCACAGAAATTGCCATAAAGTTGTAAAGACCAGTGGTCACTTAACTAATATAATGGTGCCCTCAAAGCAAAGCATAAAGATGCTTGCCTGAAATGCAGCTCATCTTGAAAAACGGTAAATGCATATAATTGATTTTGACTTGTGAGAATTTGTGGGAATTTTAATTTACCGTTATTTACCCTGGATCGGGACCCCATTAAGTTATGGATGGAAGAGAAAGACGAATTGCTAGTGCTTTCTGACTTGTCATTGTCATATCTAATTACTTGGATTCGGCTATTAAAAGTGTGGTTTCTGACACCAGAAACCGAATGACCGATGAGCACATAACAAAACGGGTCTTCCTATAATCTCTGTCTAACTATTATTGGTAAGATCAGAAGTTTTTTGTTTCATAGTTTTTTTTTATGCTTTGTAGTTCGAATACTCTATTTTGAAAGATGAAGAATTTAAAAAATAATCACTTCTTTAGGTCCATAAATTAAAATTCATAAATAAGTTTGCAGAGCTTCTTAAGTTATAAATTAAATAAGAAATAAATATCTTTTGTTAATTTAATAAATATACATTAAATCTATATTTTTCAAGTGCAGTCAGAATGTTGTTCATATTACGCGTCAAATGACGTCTCCATTACCTCAATAGAACTGTTCATTGTTAAAATCCGGGTTTTTATTGAAAAATATCGAAAATATCTATCAAATCGTTATTTTTACACCAAAATATTTAGATCAAAATGATACCTTTTCCATATCGCCAAAAGTATCCATATAGATATTTTTGAAATATTCGACAACCCTAGTGTGTAGTCTTTTAACTAGTTGCTAGCTTTTGCCTTTAATCAAAAATTGCCGATTTAATTTTCTTACGTGGGAGATGGAAAGCCAGTATGCTGAACCAGTTTTAAGGAAAAAAATGTAAAAATTTAAGTCCTTACTGGGACTTGAACCTGGGTATCTTAGACTCGTATCCCAAGACCTTACATTTAAACCACGGCACCTTAATTTTTGGTATACGAAAAATGCATATTTAAGATAAAAAAAGAATATACTCATATGCTTTTTAGTATATTTTTGGAAATATACTCGTATTCTTTTTAGCACATATATCCGGGCTGTAGTTATTAAGTAATCTCAGTGGCAATAAAAAATAACATAACTCGAGTTATGTCAAAATTTAGATTTTAATTTCAAGCGATCCCCGGTTTTAATTCTATATTGCTTCAAAATTTCACACCAATAAGACATGATTGCTTAAGTTTACAAAAGACAAAACAGCATATCTCAGTTGAGTTATTTTTCCCTATATATTATGTGCTATATCTATACCTATGAATCTGTAGGCCCGACTGACAGATAATCAACGCACAGCAAAAACTGCTTATCCTAGAGATCTAAGACTTGGCATATATCTTGTTTTAGTTATGCTGGCGTTCGCTAAGAAAGGAAAATTTGGCACAGGGGAGGTGAAAATGACAAACAAAAAAGTTTCCCAAAGGTTTATGGCTGTGTGTGTATGCGTGTTATGTGTTTTTTGTACAAAGTCAAAACGAGAGAGAGACCGTGAGGGAGGGGGAGCGGGGGAGTGAGTGCAAACGCAAACGTCACACACAGAAATGTAGAATGTGTGTGTGTACAACAAAAATAACAAAGCTGTTACAGATTTACATACATATAAGGTTGTCAAAAAAGTCTTGCGGTATTTCCGCAAGCTTGTCTTTGCAAGCGCGTAGTTCTAGTTGTATTCGTCGCATCGGTTCACGCTAGAGCTTTTTGGAAAGCTCTTTTCACGCGCTAACACGTGTTTGATTTATTGTTGTTTATTTTTAGTCGTTCGTGAGTTATAGCGTCGCGAACATGGAGCAAAATAAAGAGAAAATACGGCATATTTTACAGTACTACTACGATAAAGGCAAAAATGCATCTCATGCTGCCAATAAAATTTGTGCAGTTTATGGACCCGATACAGTTTCCATTTCCACCGCACAACGATGGTTTCAACGTTTTCGTTCTGGTGCAGAGGTGATCGAAGATGCGCCACGGTCCGGAAGGCCTGTCGTCGAAAATTGCGATAAAATCGCTGAATTGATCGAAAGAGACCGGCATAGTAGCAGCCGTAGCATCGGCCAAGAGCTGGGCATGAGTCATCAAACCGTTATAAACCATTTGAAGAAGCTTGGATTCAAAAAGAAGCTCGATGTATGGGTGCCACACGACTTGACGCAAAGAAACATTTTTGCCCGTATGGATGCATGCGAATCGCTTCTGAATCGCAACAAAATCGACCCGTTTTTGAAGCGGATGGTGACTGGCGATGAAAAGTGGGTCACTTACGACAACGTGAAGCGCAAACGGTCGTAAAGCGGTGAAGCTGCCCAGACGGTGGCCAAGCCTGGATTGACGGCCAGGAAGGTTCTTCTGTGTGTTTGGTGGGATTGGCAGGGAATCATCCACTATGAGCTGCTCCCCTATGGCCAAACGCTCAATTCGGACCTGTACTGCCAACAACTGGACCGCTTGAATGCAGCACTCATGCAGAAGAGGCCATCTTTGATCAACAGAGGCCGAATTGTCTTCCATCAGGACAACGCCAGGCCACACACATCTTTGGTGACGCGCCAGAAGCTCCGGGAGCTCGGATGGGAGGTTCTTTTGCATCCACCGTATAGTCCGGATCTCGCACCAAGTGATTACCACCGATTTCTGTCCATGGCAAACGAGCTTGGTAGTCGGAAGTTGGCCACAAGAGAGTCCTGTGAAAATTGGCTCTCCGAGTTTTTTGCCAATAGGGAAGCGAGCTTCTATAAGAGGGGCATTATGAAGTTGGCATCTCGTTGGGAACTCGTCATCGAACAAAACGGCGCATATTTGACTTAAGTCGCATTATTATAACCAATTTTATGAACAATTGAAAATTCAATAAAAATGCCGCAAGACTTTTTTGACAACCTTATATATATGCATGAGCAAATTTTCCCATGACACGCACTCTTTTTATACCCGTTACTCATGGAGTAAGGGCCGATTTCACATCTTCTACAAAGAGCTATCTGTCAGATAAACTACCAAATAACAGTATAAATTGGGAGCACAGCAGCTATATGGAAGAAGAGAAATCGGCCCTAAAAGGGTATACTAAAGTCGCGCAAATGTATGTAACTGGCAGAAGGAATTATTTCCGACCATATAAAGTATATATATTCTTGATCAGCCGTCCGTCTGTCGTCCATCCGTCTGTCTGTATGAACACCTAAATCTCAGAGACTAGAAGAGCTAGAGCAACCAAACTGAAAAGTAGACTTCTACTGTCTGCACGCAGATCAAGTTAATTTCAAATTTTTGCCACGCCCATAACCGCCCCCACAATAAAAAATGTTAGATAACTCCTACAATTTTTAAGATATCGATCTGAAATTTAAAGCGTACATTTATATTCGCAATATCTATAAGCCCTAAAATTGCATCAAGATCGGATGATAAATAGCCGAGTTAAATGTTGCATACTTTTTGGCTGTCCCACATCAGGCACACAGGAAGGTTATTGAACATTTCTTTCTATGAGTAACGGGTACATCGAAGTCGGTTAGAGCCGACTTTAACTTACGCTCTCGTTTTATTTTGATCTTGGTTCAACGAGACATGACTTATGTCGCAGTTTTATCAAAAAATATTGTCTTTCAAATTTCGGGAAAGACTTAGTATTCTATATTTTCCCAAATTTGGACAAGCAGTGATGATGCTGCTGTAAGATGCACAATCTTCATATATTTACTAGAAATGGGCCCGGGACGGTAATATCGCAAGATCCGAAGTTCACCATGTAGTTGTGCGGGAGACGTATATTTGCAGCATTCACTTGACACGAACAGATTAAGAAAGGGAGATTGCGAGCGCCTAGAAAATTGTCTTGAGTCCCTTAGAACGGTATGGGATCAAATTTAACATGTGTACAGGCCGCTGCATTAACCACGCAAAATTTTGATTTATTTTTAACAGGTGTGAACTCGAAACTGTCTACAATATCAAATGAAGCCAATCATATTAATATCCAACAACACAATTTCTACAATTTCGAAAAATCTTGGACGCGGACGAAGTCGCGGCGGGTATAGCTAGTCAAACAAATAGTCTCCCTTTTCAGCATAGTAAAACAAATTCAATTAATACAAGATTTATACCTTTTGTTGCTAAGAGTGTAAATAGTTGATGAATGCCAAAAAAAAATTTCATTGTAACTTTTTTTATAACGAATTTAATGTTACACTAATACATTCTAAAAGGCGCACAGCGATTGATGAGCATAGTACAAATACATGTATCGGAAAGTAAAAACCAAAACAGAGCGTTGGCCATGGTATGGCCACCACTCGGGGAGCGCTTTGTCAATTCTGAGTGTACAGTTGACGCAATATATATGCAGTGTTGCCCATCTAGCTATTTTCCACCCAGAACTGAAGTTTTTTTTAATGCCGATTTAGGGAGAAAGTTTTTTTAAACTGCAGCGATAGTTGCTGTAATAAGAGCAATCTATGTTGCTTCATCATCTCTAACTATAATTTCACATCAATTGTAAAGAATTTCACAATTTTTGTTTTGATTGTGAGAAAATTTTATAAAATACCCCGAATTTCTGATAAAAGGTGGTAGCGAAGGGCAAAAAGCAATAATTGTTTCTGAACTGATTGAATACGATCCATATGCTTTTTATAATGCGGACACCATTTCAAACACATGTCAAACTAGAGCAGTGAACAGAAGTTTTTCCCATAGCTCTCATCCTCTCTATAATTGCCCAATTATTTGATTTGATTAAAGCGCATAAGTTGACATGGGGACCTTGCTGATGGTGAAGTCAAAGCGAATTAATAAATGCCAGAGCATGAGAAGTGTGAAATCTCTGCCGAGTGGGCGTTACATTTTTGACCTTGGTTAATATTCCTGTTCCCGACCCCTTACTACATAGTTGTATATAATTAGTTTTGCACTAACTGAGGCGTTTAACAACCGAGAAACTCTCCCACCCAGAGATCGAAGATTTGCCTTAGCCAAAAATCATTAAAAACATTTGCCTGCACGCGTCTGAGCCGCCCTGCCATCCAATCAACCACCCCAGGCCGAAAGAAGGCAACAAACAAAGAAAAAACCCCAATTTTGGGCATAAAAATTGTTGCTTACTTGGCAAAGATGTTTATCACACCGTTGGGTGGCTGGATAAAGGAACAAAATAAGAACCACTGCACACTGGGTCAAAAGACCTAATTAGAAATTGCATTCACAGAAAACATGAAATAAATATCAGATATTTATTTATATTTATTTATTTATTTAAGTTTGACAATGTTCTGACTGAAGCTGACTTTACACTTTTTGTATATCTCTAAATAGTCGGTTGTCAAACTTCTCTGAACAGAATCGCTGATCAAATAGAACCTTTCTTTTTTCATCAAAGAATGCTACATTTTCTAAATATTTAGAGATATTTGACATGTTATTACACTATTGCTATAGAGTCTCTTTAGAGATATATGATATATGATCTTTAATAGAGTACACTCAAAAAATCCCGAATTCGCCCTGAAAATTGGATTTTCCCACTTAAAATTCGTACTAAGGCGATTCACCCTAAAATAAGCAAATAACTCTTAATATTTATAAAATTTAGCCAGGTTTAATTTGATAAGAGTTTCTCTCTAGAGAATTTTGACAACCGACTATTTAGAGATATATGACAAGTGTAAAGGCAGCATAACTTTACTAAATTTCAGAAAATAAGTTTTTAAGAACAGAAATTTTTTCTAAATTGCAGGGCGATTTTAATTCTAGGGCGATTTTCCCATATAAAAATTTGGCTGGTTGTGGTCCAGCGGAGGCCTGGGTTTGTTTCCGACTGGGATAAAACATCTCAACTCTTCCGATCAGATTCTGAGTTAAACTGAGGGTGCCTTCTCTTGTGCGAAAATTCGAAAAAAAGAGAAGACTAAGCTAACTTTGACTGTGCCGAAGTTTTTATTGCAAATGCTGATTTTGAAATATCAGAGGTTATTTTTCTTACTTCCTGTCGCCATCAGATTTCGAGCAAAATTTTGCGAATCTCTTTGAAAGCATATAAGCGAGTTTAGGAACGTTTAAGTTGAAAACAAAAGTTTTTGCCACTAAGACCCATTTCCCGACCGATCGGTTCTATGGCAGCCATACGATATAGTCATCCAATTTCGACCAAATTTTTCGAAGTTGTTTGAAAGCATATAAGGTTAGTAATCAGTGAGTTAAGGGACGCTAACGTTGAAAAAAAAAGTTTTTCTTACCAAGAACAATTTCATAATGATGGTTCCTATGGCAGCTATAAGATATAGTCATCCGATCCATCGGTTCCGACATATTAACAGCGTGTAATCAAAACAAGACTCTTTGCACAATTGCAGCTCGATAGCTTAAAAACTGAGAGATTATTTCGCGTAGAATCAGACAGTCAGACGGACAGACAGAGAGACGGACGGATAACGCTCAATCGACTCAGCTCGTCGCCCTGATCAAGAATATATATGTATACAGTAGGCATATGACTATACTTAAGAATCAAATTTACATGCTACTTTACGAAGGGGGACAACAAAAGAATAATAAGTATTCAAATCATAGGTAGTTTTCGCAAAAAAACGTTCCGCATAAATCAAGTCAATATCTGAAATCTTGGATTTGTGAAATAAGGAAAATTTAATTTTTTCCATCACATTTTGCATGAATAAATAATAAACATTAGCGTACAAAAGCTCTTCTCATAACAGAAAAGAAACAATAATTCACTGCGAATCAACTTTTGTATGAAGATTGTATTAAAAAACTGTCGTAGAGCTTTTTGATGTATGGACTTAAAATGCATACCGTAAAAAAATGGGGTCACCGGACCATTTTTTAGTCATATGTCTAATATTCAGTTTATGGGGTCGGAAATGCATTGCAAAATTCTGGGCTAAATTATAAAAAGGGTATTAAGGGTATAAAAAAAACTCAAAACTTCCAATTACTGGGTCATCTGCTTTACAGCCCTGATTTGGGTCAAATAATTTCTTGCGAACGCCAGAAGAGGCTGTTGAACACTTTGGATAATTCCATTTAGAGTTACCATCAAAGACTTTAGCAACACAAAGATGCCTACAGCTGTACAATAAAATGGCACAGATGCACATGTATATGTGCGCCAATTGTTCGGGTGCGAGCCCTCACTTTCCGGAAATTTTGGGAAATTCAACAATAACACAAATTGAGTCATATATGGGCAGTTCCACAGAAAAGTCTACCGAGACTAAAAGAACTTAAGAAATTAATGTTTTATCACATTTTCATAGGGAATCAATAAAATTGAACTAATGTTAGCTAATCTTAAATTTATTCATTACCCATTTCGAGATTTGCGATTGCAAAGTCGCTCAAGCTCCATTTTTCTCATTTGGCTACGTTTTGTTGTAAAAAAAAATTGCAAATCCTACTCATTCGCAGTTTTGCAATTTTGTTATACATGTCAAAACGCACTTCTGTGTTTTGTAACGACACGCCAGCACATATATGGTCGATTTTTTTTTTTTGATTTTAGTGCAACTTAATGCTACGTAAATATAAAAAAAATCTTTTTACAAATTCAAATTCTTTTTTTAACACATTTTTCGTACAAATGTCAGGTCACATCAGATTGCAAATGCCCATATACTGACGACCGAACCAAAGCAACGAACTCGGACGCACAAATGAAAGCACACACACATGTAAAATCGCGGGTCCAAATCTGCAATTCACAATAAAAACTCAACCTGAATTTTTTCACATTTATGGCCTGATGGTAATGAGTGGAAAAAATGCTTTGAAAATATTTTTAAGCTCAAAGAAAAATGTATTCAACATCAGCAATAAATTTTTTTTTATGATAAGTACTTGATCAAATGCCACACCCAAAAAAAAAAGTGAGAAAGTCGGTCAAGTTCGACTATAACACACTCTGTTCCCCCTAAAGTTTGCATGTATCTGATCAAATTAAGTTAGAAGCCACACAAAATGGAAAAGTTGCCATATGAAGTGCTGCCCATCGACGTTGTGGCCGGGGCAACCCATCATAATTGATTATTTTCCTAATAGCTCGAATATCGTTCATCCGATCTTCACCATTCCTTCAGCAAATCGATATATAATCTGGATTACCAAATATCTTCGAAAGGAACCCTCTATCTACAAAATTGTGGGAGATATGATGTTTTTTCCAAATAGTGGGACCTGCCTGCAAGTAAAAGTAATATATGTCCCTTACATGTCAAACCTTTATATCTTACCATCTCTGAGATCTGTTTGTTTATGGACTCGGATGTTGATGCTAATCAAGAATACATGCGGAAACTATTCCTTCTCCCTGTTACGTACTTTTCCACAAACTTAATATTCTATGTGTACCTTCGGTACAGAGTATAAAAATTTTAAATTCAATTTTTTTATTGATTTAGCAATTTTTCTTTTTGATTTTAAAAAATTAACGGTAAATCAACTGTACGTGCATTTGAATTCAAACTGCAAACGCTTTTGATTTCAGCTGCTCCAATTTCAGTTCCCTCTTTTATATTGGACGAGCATGGAATTCAAAAATGATGAAATAAATGAAACTAATCCAAGAGAAAGCCCAAATGGCAAAATATTTACACTGACAACCGCAACAGCAACCGCAGTGGCCAATGCACACTGAATCCAAAACGGTCCAAGTCGCGTACAGAAGAAATATTCTCAAAAGTTCCGTGAAAATAATTATTTTTTGAATATCGACTTTTATAATTTTTATCTTAAATCAAGTAATCATTTATATTTTTTTTAATTATATAAGAGTAATCTTACACCAAGAGAAATCCAGTACGAATTAGCGAGACTGAAATTGTCTTAAATTTGGATTTTTTTCTTCTTGATTTTTTAAAGACGAAAACTGCTCGAATTCGGGAAAACAATTGATCGACGACGGCCCTTGTTGCTCGCTGAGCAGCAAAGTGCCAACTGCTTACATTCTTAAGTCTGTCGCCAGGTCTTGCTATGCCTGATAGTCGAGTGAGCTACGGCGCCGTTGTTCGTGTGTTCAGTCTTCGAAGTTCCCAGGGGTGTTAACTGGCCGTTTTTGCTCATAACTTGTGTATCGTTCATCCGATCTTTATTATTCCTACAGCAAATCGATAAATAGTTTTGATTACTAGATATCTCTAGAAGGTACGAACAATTTATCATCAGGGAGATATGACGTTTTTTCCGAATTCCGGGGACGGGAGGAGCGTGGCAAAAATTGATTTATTTTCAAGTTTTTACTTGATCTGCATGCAAGTATAGGAAATATATGTCCCATACATGTCATACCTCTATCTCTTACCATCTCTGAGATCTCTTCGTTCATACGGACGGACAGACAGACAGACAGACGGACATGGCTATATCGACTTGGCTGTTGATGCTGATCAAGAATATATATACTTTATAGGGTCGAAAATTCCTTCTCTCTGCTACATACTTTTGCACAAACTTAATATACTGTGTGTACCTTTGGTACAGAGTATAAAAAGAAAACGTTGGTAAATTCAAAATTATTCATTGGTCAACTCTCCAATTACTGGCCTTTGATTTGCACGCAAAAGTTTTCCCATGTAAAAACAAATGGTGTGCACTTTTCATTTTGGTAAATAAAAAAAAAAAAATTGAGAGAGCTCAATGATTTAGTTATGCATCCCAGAGCAGAAGAGGAACCCACTTGAAACCACTTGTAATTCTCAAGTTTGAATTCCATGCTCGTCCAATATAAAAGAGGGAACTGAAATTGGAGCAGCTGAAATCAAAAGCGTTTGCAGTTTGAATTCAAATGCACGTACAGTTGATTTACCGTTAATTTTTTAAAATCAAAAAGAAAAATTGCTAAATCAATAAAAAAATTGAATTTAAAATTTTTATACTCTGTACCGAAGGTACACATAGAATATTAAGTTTGTGGAAAAGTACGTAACAGGGAGAAGGAATAGTTTCCGCATGTATTCTTGATTAGCATCAACATCCGAGTCCATAAACAAACAGATCTCAGAGATGGTAAGATATAAAGGTTTGACATGTAAGGGACATATATTTACTTTTACTTGCAGGCAGGTCCCACTATTTGGAAAAAACATCATATCTCCCACAATTTTGTAGATAGAGGGTTCCTTTCGAAGATATTTGGTAATCCAGATTATATATCGATTTGCTGAAGGAATGGTGAAGATCGGATGAACGATATTCGAGCTATTAGGAAAATAATCAATTATGATGGGTTGCCCCGGCCACAACGTCGATGGGCAGCACTTCATATGGCAACTTTTCCATTTTGTGTGGCTTCTAACTTAATTTGATCAGATACATGCAAACTTTAGGGGGAACAGAGTGTGTTATAGTCGAACTTGACCGACTTTCTCACTTTTTTTTTTGGGTGTGGCATTTGATCAAGTACTTATCATAAAAAAAAATTTATTGCTGATGTTGAATACATTTTTCTTTGAGCTTAAAAATATTTTCAAAGCATTTTTTCCACTCATTACCATCAGGCCATAAATGTGAAAAAATTCAGGTTGAGTTTTTATTGTGAATTGCAGATTTGGACCCGCGATTTTACATGTGTGTGTGCTTTCATTTGTGCGTCCGAGTTCGTTGCTTTGGTTCGGTCGTCAGTATATGGGCATTTGCAATCTGATGTGACCTGACATTTGTACGAAAAATGTGTTAAAAAAAGAATTTGAATTTGTAAAAAGATTTTTTTTATATTTACGTAGCATTAAGTTGCACTAAAATCAAAAAAAAAAAATCGACCATATATGTGCTGGCGTGTCGTTACAAAACACAGAAGTGCGTTTTGACATGTATAACAAAATTGCAAAACTGCGAATGAGTAGGATTTGCAATTTTTTTTTACAACAAAACGTAGCCAAATGAGAAAAATGGAGCTTGAGCGACTTTGCAATCGCAAATCTCGAAATGGGTAATGAATAAATTTAAGATTAGCTAACATTAGTTCAATTTTATTGATTCCCTATGAAAATGTGATAAAACATTAATTTCTTAAGTTCTTTTAGTCTCGGTAGACTTTTCTGTGGAACTGCCCATATATGACTCAATTTGTGTTATTGTTGAATTTCCCAAAATTTCCGGAAAGTGAGGGCTCGCACCCGAACAATTGGCGCACATATACATGTGCATCTGTGCCATTTTATTGTACAGCTGTAGGCATCTTTGTGTTGCTAAAGTCTTTGATGGTAACTCTAAATGGAATTATCCAAAGTGTTCAACAGCCTCTTCTGGCGTTCGCAAGAAATTATTTGACCCAAATCAGGGCTGTAAAGCAGATGACCCAGTAATTGGAAGTTTTGAGTTTTTTTTATACCCTTAATACCCTTTTTATAATTTAGCCCAGAATTTTGCAATGCATTTCCGACCCCATAAACTGAATATTAGACATATGACTAAAAAATGGTCCGGTGACCCCATTTTTTTACGGTATGCATTTTAAGTCCATACATCAAAAAGCTCTACGACAGTTTTTTAATACAATCTTCATACAAAAGTTGATTCGCAGTGAATTATTGTTTCTTTTCTGTTATGAGAAGAGCTTTTGTACGCTAATGTTTATTATTTATTCATGCAAAATGTGATGGAAAAAATTAAATTTTCCTTATTTCACAAATCCAAGATTTCAGATATTGACTTGATTTATGCGGAACGTTTTTTTGCGAAAACTACCTATGATTTGAATACTTATTATTCTTTTGTTGTCCCCCTTCGTAAAGTAGCATGTAAATTTGATTCTTAAGTATAGTCATATGCCTACTGTATACATATATATTCTTGATCAGGGCGACGAGCTGAGTCGATTGAGCGTTATCCGTCCGTCTCTCTGTCTGTCCGTCTGACTGTCTGATTCTACGCGAAATAATCTCTCAGTTTTTAAGCTATCGAGCTGCAATTGTGCAAAGAGTCTTGTTTTGATTACACGCTGTTAATATGTCGGAACCGATGGATCGGATGACTATATCTTATAGCTGCCATAGGAACCATCATTATGAAATTGTTCTTGGTAAGAAAAACTTTTTTTTTCAACGTTAGCGTCCCTTAACTCACTGATTACTAACCTTATATGCTTTCAAACAACTTCGAAAAATTTGGTCGAAATTGGATGACTATATCGTATGGCTGCCATAGAACCGATCGGTCGGGAAATGGGTCTTAGTGGCAAAAACTTTTGTTTTCAACTTAAACGTTCCTAAACTCGCTTATATGCTTTCAAAGAGATTCGCAAAATTTTGCTCGAAATCTGATGGCGACAGGAAGTAAGAAAAATAACCTCTGATATTTCAAAATCAGCATTTGCAATAAAAACTTCGGCACAGTCAAAGTTAGCTTAGTCTTCTCTTTTTTTCGAATTTTCGCACAAGAGAAGGCACCCTCAGTTTAACTCAGAATCTGATCGGAAGAGTTGAGATGTTTTATCCCAGTCGGAAACAAACCCAGGCCTCCGCTGGACCACAACCAGCCAAATTTTTATATGGGAAAATCGCCCTAGAATTAAAATCGCCCTGCAATTTAGAAAAAATTTCTGTTCTTAAAAACTTATTTTCTGAAATTTAGTAAAGTTATGCTGCCTTTACACTTGTCATATATCTCTAAATAGTCGGTTGTCAAAATTCTCTAGAGAGAAACTCTTATCAAATTAAACCTGGCTAAATTTTATAAATATTAAGAGTTATTTGCTTATTTTAGGGTGAATCGCCTTAGTACGAATTTTAAGTGGGAAAATCCAATTTTCAGGGCGAATTCGGGATTTTTTGAGTGTACTCTATTAAAGATCATATATCATATATCTCTAAAGAGACTCTATAGCAATAGTGTAATAACATGTCAAATATCTCTAAATATTTAGAAAATGTAGCATTCTTTGATGAAAAAAGAAAGGTTCTATTTGATCAGCGATTCTGTTCAGAGAAGTTTGACAACCGACTATTTAGAGATATACAAAAAGTGTAAAGTCAGCTTCAGTCAGAACATTGTCAAACTTAAATAAATAAATAAATATAAATAAATATCTGATATTTATTTCATGTTTTCTGTGAATGCAATTTCTAATTAGGTCTTTTGACCCAGTGTGCAGTGGTTCTTATTTTGTTCCTTTATCCAGCCACCCAACGGTGTGATAAACATCTTTGCCAAGTAAGCAACAATTTTTATGCCCAAAATTGGGGTTTTTTCTTTGTTTGTTGCCTTCTTTCGGCCTGGGGTGGTTGATTGGATGGCAGGGCGGCTCAGACGCGTGCAGGCAAATGTTTTTAATGATTTTTGGCTAAGGCAAATCTTCGATCTCTGGGTGGGAGAGTTTCTCGGTTGTTAAACGCCTCAGTTAGTGCAAAACTAATTATATACAACTATGTAGTAAGGGGTCGGGAACAGGAATATTAACCAAGGTCAAAAATGTAACGCCCACTCGGCAGAGATTTCACACTTCTCATGCTCTGGCATTTATTAATTCGCTTTGACTTCACCATCAGCAAGGTCCCCATGTCAACTTATGCGCTTTAATCAAATCAAATAATTGGGCAATTATAGAGAGGATGAGAGCTATGGGAAAAACTTCTGTTCACTGCTCTAGTTTGACATGTGTTTGAAATGGTGTCCGCATTATAAAAAGCATATGGATCGTATTCAATCAGTTCAGAAACAATTATTGCTTTTTGCCCTTCGCTACCACCTTTTATCAGAAATTCGGGGTATTTTATAAAATTTTCTCACAATCAAAACAAAAATTGTGAAATTCTTTACAATTGATGTGAAATTATAGTTAGAGATGATGAAGCAACATAGATTGCTCTTATTACAGCAACTATCGCTGCAGTTTAAAAAAACTTTCTCCCTAAATCGGCATTAAAAAAAACTTCAGTTCTGGGTGGAAAATAGCTAGATGGGCAACACTGCATATATATTGCGTCAACTGTACACTCAGAATTGACAAAGCGCTCCCCGAGTGGTGGCCATACCATGGCCAACGCTCTGTTTTGGTTTTTACTTTCCGATACATGTATTTGTACTATGCTCATCAATCGCTGTGCGCCTTTTAGAATGTATTAGTGTAACATTAAATTCGTTATAAAAAAAGTTACAATGAAATTTTTTTTTGGCATTCATCAACTATTTACACTCTTAGCAACAAAAGGTATAAATCTTGTATTAATTGAATTTGTTTTACTATGCTGAAAAGGGAGACTATTTGTTTGACTAGCTATACCCGCCGCGACTTCGTCCGCGTCCAAGATTTTTCGAAATTGTAGAAATTGTGTTGTTGGATATTAATATGATTGGCTTCATTTGATATTGTAGACAGTTTCGAGTTCACACCTGTTAAAAATAAATCAAAATTTTGCGTGGTTAATGCAGCGGCCTGTACACATGTTAAATTTGATCCCATACCGTTCTAAGGGACTCAAGACAATTTTCTAGGCGCTCGCAATCTCCCTTTCTTAATCTGTTCGTGTCAAGTGAATGCTGCAAATATACGTCTCCCGCACAACTACATGGTGAACTTCGGATCTTGCGATATTACCGTCCCGGGCCCATTTCTAGTAAATATATGAAGATTGTGCATCTTACAGCAGCATCATCACTGCTTGTCCAAATTTGGGAAAATATAGAATACTAAGTCTTTCCCGAAATTTGAAAGACAATATTTTTTGATAAAACTGCGACATAAGTCATGTCTCGTTGAACCAAGATCAAAATAAAACGAGAGCGTAAGTTAAAGTCGGCTCTAACCGACTTCGATGTACCCGTTACTCATAGAAAGA
This sequence comes from Lordiphosa magnipectinata, assembly GCA_037044535.1. NCBI lineage: Eukaryota > Metazoa > Arthropoda > Insecta > Diptera > Drosophilidae > Lordiphosa > Lordiphosa magnipectinata. The sequence goes on along the minus strand of JBAMBO010002509.1, from coordinate 53,418 downwards.
AATGTTCAATAACCTTCCTGTGTGCCTGATGTGGGACAGCCAAAAAGTATGCAACATTTAACTCGGCTATTTATCATCCGATCTTGATGCAATTTTAGGGCTTATAGATATTGCGAATATAAATGTACGCTTTAAATTTCAGATCGATATCTTAAAAATTGTAGGAGTTATCTAACATTTTTTATTGTGGGGGCGGTTATGGGCGTGGCAAAAATTTGAAATTAACTTGATCTGCGTGCAGACAGTAGAAGTCTACTTTTCAGTTTGGTTGCTCTAGCTCTTCTAGTCTCTGAGATTTAGGTGTTCATACAGACAGACGGATGGACGACAGACGGACGGCTGATCAAGAATATATATACTTTATATGGTCGGAAATAATTCCTTCTGCCAGTTACATACATTTGCGCGACTTTAGTATACCCTTTTAGGGCCGATTTCTCTTCTTCCATATAGCTGCTGTGCTCCCAATTTATACTGTTATTTGGTAGTTTATCTGACAGATAGCTCTTTGTAGAAGATGTGAAATCGGCCCTTACTCCATGAGTAACGGGTATAAAAAGAGTGCGTGTCATGGGAAAATTTGTATGTATGTAAATCTGTAACAGCTTTGTTATTTTTGTTGTACACACACACATTCTACATTTCTGTGTGTGACGTTTGCGTTTGCACTCACTCCCCCGCTCCCCCTCCCTCACGGTCTCTCTCTCGTTTTGACTTTGTACAAAAAACACATAACACGCATACACACACAGCCATAAACCTTTGGGAAACTTTTTTGTTTGTCATTTTCACATCCCCTGTGCCAAATTTTCCTTTCTTAGCGAACGCCTGCATAACTAAAACAAGATATATGCCAAGTCTTAGATCTCTAGGATAAGCAGTTTTTGCTGTGCGTTGATTATCTGTCAGTCGGGCCTACAGATTCATAGGTATAGATATAGCACATAATATATAGGGAAAAATAACTCAACTGAGATATGCTGTTTTGTCTTTTGTAAACTTAAGCAATCATGTCTTATTGGTGTGAAATTTTGAAGCAATATAGAATTAAAACCGGGGATCGCTTGAAATTAAAATCTAAATTTTGACATAACTCGAGTTATGTTATTTTTTATTGCCACTGAGATTACTTAATAACTACAGCCCGGATATATGTGCTAAAAAGAATACGAGTATATTTCCAAAAATATACTAACGAGAGCGTAAGTTAAAGTCGGCTCTAACCGACTTCGATATACCCGTTACTCATGGAAACAAATGTTTAATAGCCTTCCTGTATGCCTGAGGTGGGTCAGCCGAAAAGGATGCAACATTTTTTAACTCGGCTATTTATTATCCGCCAGATATTAATAGACATTTGTCAATTACTAAATCCAACATAAATGACTCCAAATTCATCACGATAAACAGATCAGACAACAAAACTTTTGAAAACGTATCACCTTTCCTAATAAAAACAAGAAAGAAAGTCGGTCAAGCCCGACTATTACATACTCTGCACCCTTAATGTCGCAGCTCGAATTTGGTTACGAGTCAAACGGCCAGTTAACACACAACGCACAACGCAGTGCGCTCTCTAAGTCTCTCTCTCTCTCTCTCACTAAGATTGCTGCTGAAAGCAATGCTTAGGTTATGGGTGGGGTGGGTGGTGGGTGTTAGCTGACCGTTTTTTGCTCATAACTTGAGTATCGTTCATCCGATCTTTATCATTCCTTGAGCAAATCGATAAATAATTTTGAGTACTAGATATCTCTAGAAAGTACGAACCATCTATCATCAAAACTGTAGGAGATATGACGTTTTTTCCAAATTGCGGGGGCGTGGCAAAAATTGAAAATAAACTTGATCTGCGTGCAGACAATAGGAGTCTACATTTCAAATTTGGTTGCTCTAGCTCTTCTAGTCTCTGAGATCTAGGTGTTCATACAGACAGACGGACGGACGGACGGACGGACAGACGGACAGACGGACAGACGGACAGACGGACATGGCTATATCGAATCGGCTGTTGATGCTGATCAAGAATATATATACTTTATATGGTCGGAAATGATTCCTTCTGGCTGTTACATACATTTGCACGACTTTAGTATACCCTTTTACTCTACGAGTAACGGGTATAAAAAGCATATGAGTATATTCTTTTTATACTCTGTACCGAAGGTACATAGAGTATATTAAGATTGTGCAAAAGTATGTAACAGGGAGAAGGAATCGTTTCCGACCCTATAAAGTATATATATTCTTGATCAGCATCAACAGCCGATTCGATATAGCCATGTCCGTCTGTCCGTCTGTCTGTCTGTCCGTCTGTCTGTCTGTCCGTCCGTCCGTATGAACGAAGAGATCTCAGAGATGGTAAGAGATGGAGGTTTGACATGTATGGGGCATATATTTCTTATACTTCCAGGCAGATCAAGTTTATTCCCAATTTTTGCCACGCCCCCTCCCGCCCCCGCAATTTGGAAAAAACCTCATATCTCCTACAGTTTTGAAGATAGATCGTTCGTACCTTCTAGAGATACCTTGAAAACAAAATTTGATGAAGGAATGATAAAGATCGGATGAACGATACTCAAGTTATGAGCAAAAAACGGCCAGTAAACACACCCCACCCCCCCAGCCGTCACCTTAGTATTCTATTGAACGGCAATCTTAGTGAGAGAGAGAGAAAGAGAGAGAGTGAAACTTAGAGATGAGCGCGTATAACTCGTGAGCAAATGGGAGCTGCGACGTTAAGGGTACAGAGTATGTTACAGTCGGGCTTGACCGACTTTCTTTCTTGTTTTATCTTAAATATGCATTTTTCGTATTCCAAAAATTAAGGTGCCGTGGTTTAAATGTAAGGTCTTGGGATACGAGTCTAAGATACCCAGGTTCAAGTCCCAGTAAGGACTTACATTTTTAAATTTTTTTCCTTAAAACTGGTTCAGCATACTGGCTTTCCATCTCCCACGTAAGAAAATAAAATCGGCAATTTTTGATTAAAGGCAAAAGCTAGCAACTAGTCAAAAGACTACACACTAGGGTTGTCGAATATTTCAAAAATATCTATTTCGATACTTTTGGCGATATGGAAAAGGTATCATTTTGATCTAAATATTTTGGTGTAAAAATAACGATTTGATAGATATTTTCGATATTTTTCAATAAAAACCCGGATTTTAACAATGAACAGTTCTATTGAGGTAATGGAGACGTCATTTGACGCGTAATATGAACAACATTCTGACTGCACTTGAAAAATATAGATTTAATGTATATTTATTAAATTAACAAAAGATATTTATTTCTTATTTAATTTATAACTTAAGAAGCTCTGCAAACTTATTTATGAATTTTAATTTATGGACCTAAAGTAGTGATTACTTTTTAAATTCTTCATCTTTCAAAATAGAGTATTCGAACTACAAAGCATAAAAAAAAACTATGAAACAAAAAACTTCTTATTTTACCAATAATAGTTAGACAGAGATTATAGGAAGACCCGTTTTGTTGTGTGCTCATCGGTCATTCGGTTTCTGGTGTCAGAAACCACACTTTTAATAGCCGAATCCAAGTAATAAGATATGACAATGACAAGTCAGAAAGCACTAGCAATTCGTCTTTCTCTTCCATCCATAACTTAATGGGGTCCCGATCCAGGGTAAATAACGGTAAATTAAAATTCCCACAAATTCTCACAAGTCAAAATCAATAATATGCATTTACCGTTTTTTAAGATGAGCTGCATTTCAGCCAAGCATCTTTATGCTTTGCTTTGAGGGCACCATTATATTAGTTGAGTGGCCACTGGTCCTTACAACTTTATGGCAATTTCTGTGCATCAACTTTAATAAAATAACTTTTAAACATTTTGCTTTACATATCCAGAGACAAGCATGAGCAAGAAATAGTTATTCGTAATAAAACAAAAATATCACCAAAAAATATTCGATCTCCGACATATCGCATCGGTATTATATTCGATAATGATATTGGTCATTTTGGGCAAAAATACCGATATTTCGAAATATCGATAATATTTTCGACATCACTACACACACATCGCATGCAAAGCGTATCTCACTTGAAACTGTGGGAAAAATATGATTTCCTCACATAAAACTTCACCAATTGGAGGCCATCAAAACTTAAAATATCTTTGCAGTATAAGCACGTGAAGTGTCGGAGTTTCGACGTCGCTGCCGCAGAGCGCTGTTGTATACGCATTCGATAGAGACTCTGGTAGAGAGTATAAAAAGTTATGCTTTGAAATAAAATAGTTTCTTCTGTTCGATAAAATATTCTTAGAAGTTGAAAAGGAACGTTCAACATCGCGAGAAATTATGGAAGCATAAAAGTAGCAGATACGATATTTATTTTTGATAGTTGTTTTTGCAACACTGTTCCCAATATTCTTATGATTCTTATGATCTTAGCTCTAATAACGTCTCTGACTACAATCGGCTGTGAATAGGGGCATAGCTGGCCGGACGGGCAAATAAAATACCCCCACCGTGTCGGAGTCGTTATTAGTTTATTTTGTAATTTTATTAGATTTTCTTGGATAGGCTTCCTTAGCTCATAAAATTTTTTTGTAACGTATTTATACTTTCGTTGACAGCATTTGTTTGTCGACTCTAAATAAATAAATAAAAAAAATAAATTAAATAGCATTCAAATGTGTTTTCGTTCAATATTTTTTTTTTTATTTATATATATATATAATATATTGTCACTTTGAGTTTTATTTTTGAGTCGAAAACAAATCAAGGAATAATCTTAAATACGGAGTAAAAGTTACCACTCATACAAAATGTTGTGAATGGAGTTTGGATTTTGGCTCTACCATTCATTATTTTTAATTTTCTCATATCTATTCTGGTTCAACTTTTAGCGCAATTTGTAAGCGCTTAATCATATCGAATATATCTGTATTGAGTAAGGGTATATAAGAAAGAATTCTCATCACGTTCGCCAACATTTGCCTGAACTAAAGTGACTGGCAGTCGAGTTGCCTGGCTTCTTCTCAGCCGTTTTCCACTAATGCAGAATTATGGGTTTCTGCTCAAACACGCTCATACAATTTCCATTTCCGTTTCGCGCTGTTATAATGTTTTAGTGCACAGCTCGTCACATACATATTCCGGCTACCTTTGACTTGGCCAAAGGCTGACAGCAACAGCTGAAGGAGGCGTAACCCTTTCTTAACTGACGCGCCACTTTTCCAAATGCAAGTTGATGGATTTTCGCGCACGCCTGCCTTTTTAGGTTGGCACTCAGATAAGGCTCACAGGTGCCACGCCCCCTACTAATGGAGAGAGGCTGGCTACAGAAATTCCAAAAAAAATTAAACTCCATCTTCAATTGAAACGTACTACAGCTTATCCTTTCAGGGAAAAGTAATGGCAGAACAGAAGCTTTCTATTCACAGAATTCGAATGGGCAGCCAATTAGGGCAAACTTAATTGAGGGCAGAGTACGTGTGCTTAAGGTCACTTGAGCCGCAGCACAACAACCACTTCATTTTTTCTTTTTTTTTTGCCAGCAATTAAAAATCTTTTTTCAGAAAAAAACAGCAAGTGGCCTAACTCACTAACTAATTAAATCAAAAGCCTGTTGCGCCTATATCAATGCAAATGCAGTTTTAATTAAATTTGAAAAACGACCCTCTTGGCAAATTTCATTTAAGCGTAATTGTTAATTAAAATGTCATAAAAATGTCAATTGCCTGGTTAGTCGTCTCTTATCCAGAGGCTGGGCAACATTTTAATTCGCTTATAAAATCCTCACAAAATTATACGAGCACGGCCGACAGTTTCAATTCACAAAATACAACCTCAAAGCGCAATTACAAACACGCGTACATGCACACACACACACACACAGATAGAGGAACGTGAAGAAAACAACGAAATCCAATTTGGCTGGCCACAAAAACCCCAAACATGACTCAAAATCTGTTACAGGCAGGAAGGAACAGCCTGCCTTTCGTCCCATGTCCATATTCTGTGGTTGGCCGACAAGGCCAAGCCGATTATCTTTTCATGCAACATTTGTAACTCCAAAAAGTTAAATGACACTAATCTAAATTCCAAAAGGCGAAGTCTACATGTGCGCCCTCAAAATACTGCAAGCTAAGCGCAATAGCAGCAGGCCAAGCATATTTTTGTATGAATATGTATGTATGGTAAGAATGTATGCGCGCTGTAAACATTAATCTGATATTTTATGCTCCTTTTGTCCTTTTTTAAACAGTTTTAAAGAGTTGTTTGACTTTGTGATTAAGCTTGGAGTTCAGTAAACTAAAATAAAACGAGTGCGTACGGTAAAGTCGGCCCTGTCCGAATTCGAACGACCCGTTACTCATTCAAAGAAATGTTTAAAAGCCTTCCCTTATGTTAATTAACAAAGCATTCACATTATTGTTAACTTATTAACAATATGTTAGCAGATATCGCCTGCTGAGCCGGAATATATGACAAAGTATGGAACTTTTTCTTTATGAAACTTTCAAAAATAATAGATATTGCGAATTTAAATCTGAGTTTGAAATATCTCAAAATTTGTCTTAGTTATTCAACATATTTTATAGTGGTGGCGGGAAAGAGCGTGGGAAAAATGTTAAACAAACTTCATCTGTCTGCAGACAATAGGAGTCTATATTTCCAATTTGGTTGCTCTAGCTCTTCTAGTCTCTGAGATCTACACAGGTGTTTTTATATTGACAGAGCACGGAATCCCAGCTTTAATTTGCCAGCTCGCATTAACTTGCTCGTTATAAGTGTTATACGCGTTATACGCTGTTTTACGCGTTCTATGTGTTGTACGCTGTTATACGCGTTATACGCTGTTATATGCTCATCTCTAAGTTTCTCTCTCTCTCTCTCTCTCCCAAAGATTGTGTTCGTTTGAATACAGCGGTGGCTGGCAGGAAGTGGGGGGTGCCGGTTCACTTTTTATGCTCATAACTTGTGCATCGTTTATACGATCTTTATCATTCCTTCACCAAATCATTTACCTTCAATATATTTAGGTTCATTATTTCTAATATCATGAAAGCGTTTATGGCAGCGCTGGCATGCGGAGGAAGCAGCTGTCTGGCAGTAGGGATGGCCAGTATAAGACTTAAAAAAAATACTTGAGGGGGGGAGAGAAGACCGGCCACCGTGGTTGTGGGTTAGAAAATGTCGAGGACAGAAATCAAGTCCCCGTAGGAGCATAGTTTTTCTTCTTAATTTATGTAGTTAAACACTTGTAGAGGGTATATTAAAATTTTCGAGATGTTTGTAACTCATAGTATAAATAAAGTATATATATTCTTGATCATGACGAGCTGAGCTGATATAGCCATTTCCGTCTGTCCGTCTGTTTCTATGCTATCTCCTCCGTCAATTTTAAAGCTATCTTAACCAAACTTTGCACGAAGTCTTTTGGTACAAATACGCTGCACATTTGTCGGAACCGGCCGCATCGGATGACTATAGCATATAGCTGCCATAGGAACGGTCGAAAATGTTGTTTTAGTGAGAAAAACTTGTTTTTCTTCAACGCAAACGTCCCCAAACCTCGTATTTATAAGTTTTCTATGCTTTCACGTAATTCCACCAAGTTTGATAGGACAACTATATAGTATAGCTGCCATAGAAATTGGGTTTAAAAAATATATACAGGAGGCCTTGTCAAAAATATATACATTTGGCCGAATGTACATATTTGTGTCAGTGGATTCAGGCTACTAATTTATATAAATTATACAAGCTACAAGGATATGGAAATTTCGGTCGAGCCGAAGTTAGATTTCCTCTATTTTTTTGATGTGAAACATCTTTAATTTCGGTATGGAAGATTTTAGTATTAGTAAAATTTTATTTCAGCGTCACGTGACGCTGACGTCATATATATAAGCGGTGGCGAGAGGCGGAACAGTGACTTAAGAGTGACTAAACAGTGACTTAACAACGACTTAACAGTGACTAAAGAGTGACTTAAAAGTGACTTAACAGTGACTTAACAGTGACTAAGCTATGTCTAATCAGTGAGTCAACAGTGTCTTATCAGTGACTAAACAGTGACTAAACAGTGACTTTACAGTGACGTCATGCATATAAGATGTGGAAAGAGGGACGACAGTGACTTAATAGTGAAAAAAGTGACTTAACAGTGACTTAACTGTAACTTAACAGTGACTTAACAGTGACTTAACAGTGACTTAACAGTGACTCAACAGTGACTTAGCAGTGACTTAACAGTGGTTGACCGACGGGGGAAGAGGGTTTTAAATTATTTCAAATTCTTACTGTTTCAAGATTGAGATTATTATTTCTGCCTGTTATTCCTTTGCGACTGTTGTTGTTTTCAAATTTATATGGAGCAGCACAATAAACAAGACAGGAAAAAATTAAAAACACAGCAGCAAGTGCTCTTGTTTGTATTTCTTCTCCCTGTTAGTTTCTTCTTTTGAAAGATAAGCCCTTAAAATTGGCATCATGTTTCACAGCAAAGCCCCGTGAGTGCTAACGACACTCACAAATTTTGCTTTAATGTTTATTTCATATTCATTTAAAATAATACTTAAGAATTTTTGTGGTGTATTTGGCGCTTAAGTACTCACTTTTGACACTCAAAAAGCTGCAAGGGCCGTGGTCGAGTGGACAAGACATTCACTGAGCAAACGTCGAGGCCTGCGATCAAGTCCTACGTAGCTTGTTTTCTTGTTTTAAATTTTTTATTAAATTTTTTTTTTTAAAACTTTCTTAAGACTAAGGTTAATTTTCATAATTTAAGGCAAAATTCACTAATTTTTAATAAATATTTTCTAAAATCAAAGGCGAAATTACCCTAAAAAATAGAAACGGCAATTAGGTAAATTCTTTTTACCTTTAAAAAAAAATATATTATTTTTTTTTTTAATTTTAGAAAGTTTTTTATAAAAAATTTATTTTTAGGGCCAACTTTCTAAAAAATTCTATAAAATTCAGAAAAATTTGTCTTAAATATTGAAATTTTTCAAAATGTTAGTGAAATTTCGATTTAGGGCTTACTTTTCTAATATATAGAAAAATAATTTTCTGAGTGTAGTTCGCAGAGTCGAAACCTAGTTTCGCTACATTAACCGCGTCTGAGACTCGAGCCTTCAGGCCGAGTATGGTGAAGGCGCTTCATAGTGGGAGAGGCGGCTTACATGAACAGTTTTGTCGCCCTTTTTCCTGACAGTCACATCCTGTAATCCAAATCCAACGCCTACCTCTAGCTCGATCGGGTGAGAGCGGAGGTCATAGCGCATTTTGATTACAGATGCAGCTGCCTGGAGATGTTTGCGGGCAGATTGATGAGTCAACCAAAGTCCTGCTTGTAGTGGCTCTACAAAAGCCAGACAGCTCTCCGGAGAAGCCTTGGGCAAGCGAAGTTTGCGGCCCAGCTTCAGCAAGGCTATCCAAAATCCAATAGCTTTGTATGGGGCCGACCAATGACCCTAGAACACAAATATGCATAACGGCCATACAAGTGAATGTCAGGCAACATTTTTTTTTTCTAAACTTTGTGTGGATTTTCGATGTGCATTTGCAAGCTGAGATGTTCAAGACAAGTGTAAATATTAAGATTTCAGAACATTTTTCTCTTTTTGGTACAACTTTTTCTTCCTGTGTCCGCCTTCAGGACGAAAGATTAAATATGCAAAACTTGAATATGAAACTGAATTTTCAAGTCTGCCTAAACGGTTATTCCACTAAACATACTTACTTGCGCTGACACATTCTTACAGGCCTAAACAGGTCTACATATTTGCTAGTATTCTTCCTTGTGCTGCAAAAGTAAGTTAAGTCATAGAGAAACTGCCCTGGCTTAACTTTAAAACTTTTCATATATGAATAAATCATTTAATTTTTGGTTTCAAAAGTTTCTTTGAATTTCGAAGTGTATATCGTAGTTTAAGTTGCTTTATGCTAATTTTTCTCCAGCTCTAAAGTTTTTCTCAGCAATTTTTTGCTCCTTGTTCGTGGTCACATATAAAGTTGAGTTTATCTCAAGAATGTAGATTGCCTGTAAAATATTTAATTACACAATGCGGCGCAGCCACAGACCAAGACCAAGGTGCCTCCGCTCTCTCTTATCCAAGCCAACCTGCAGCACGTATACGCCCTGTGCGCCAAGTGTGATTCTGACGTGCGTGTGTGTAGCCTTTTTGCCTGCCATGGCAATTGCCAAGTGTTGGCACTGAGTGGGCTACACACGAGTGACACTTGTGTACATGTTGCTGAGTGTTGATGTTGATGCGAAACGTGTCCTTTGTAGAGTTTACTGTTTATTTATATGCCCCACAGATGGGTCTGTGGTTGGGCCATCTTAACTGCCGAATAGTTAAGTAATTTTTGCATTTTTAATAAACTCCGCATAGGAAATGTTCCCTTGTCTGCCCGCTTTTCAGCATATTCATTCATTAGTCGCTGAGCCACGTAAAGTGGCAAAATGCTAATTATGTTTATTGAGCACACAGCAGGGCAAACAATGCAAAAGGCCTCAAACGAAACACAAATACAAAAGCAATTCAATATGTATGTATGTAAGTCTAAGTGTGACTAGCCTAGTTCTCCCCAAAGGAACCGGCCACAGCCACACACCTAGGGCAGACAGTACGCAGCAAGGCGGCCAAAATCGGCTTTGACCTTTAATGAGACGAGAATGTGGCCGAATGAAAAAAAACGTTTGCTTTTGATTTTGTGCGAAGGTCGTTGTTTTATAAATAAGCTTTAACCGCTGGTGGTAGACATCCTGTCGATCAGGGTACTCTGGCTACTGGCTAACCTTGAGCACACCCAATCTTGCTATTCCTTGGCGCTTTGGGTGTGGCCATGCGGCGGCTCGAACATGGCGTGCATGGAGGTGCTAAATGTACACAGCCTGGAGAAATTCTGGAGCTGGTGCACTTAGAAAAAAATTTAAGTATTGAGTAATTAGCAACATGGAATGGACATCAAAATATTTCTTTAAGCTCTAAGCGTTTACTTAAAATTATAAATTAAATTATAAGTATAATGTACTTGTAGCGCGAAAGAAATAATGAAGCATTTGGAATATTTTCTCTGAATATTTTCATTGCTTTTTAGATAATCTCGTTTAAAATATTGTACACTCAGAAAAAACGACCGACAGAGTTCTAGGTCGATCGGGAAAAAGCTTATACCGTTTTGTACTTCAAATTTCAAGTATGTTTTGTTCTTGGATGTACTTAAATTAAGTACGAAACATTCTAGAGTCAAAAAACGACTGTTAATGTTATTAAAAAGAGAGCAAAAAGTTAGCCGAAGATCGTTCTTAGTTCAAGTACAAAATTTCTTGTATTGAGGACCAAACACACTTACAATACAAGCTCCATAAAGTGTGCTTCGGAAAATGCGAATTACACTAGGCAACAAGGTCCAGTATATTGAAGTGCTGGTGGTGATTCTATATGATTTTCGTGTGCAGAACACACGAATCTGTTTTCAGAAATGGTCCATCACGTCGAGTGATTAGTAATTGAACTTAAAGTTGCAAAAAGACCCTAATTTGACTGTTTTCAGAAGCGTTTTGTGGGCAACCTATACTTTTGTTATGACCTTTTTTTATATTATCGTAAGTTACTACTTCTTAACTTTGAAATAAACTATTTCAAAGAATTGTACGATTATTTTTAGCGAAGGTATACCATTTTGAATACATATAATAACATACCCAAATTGCCCACTGCCCAAAGCTATGCTTTGCGAAAACAGTACAACAGGCTATTGATTTGTGTAGAATTTCAATGAAAATTTTCAAACACACCCATTGCACGCTTTGGGGCAGCAACAATATATTCCATTTTTTGTGAAAACGTATACAATTACTTAAAATGGTATATGTTAATTGAAAAAAGATCGTAGAAATGTTTGCGATAGTTTATTTTAAAGTTAAGAAATATTTATTTACGATTATATTAAAAAGAGTCAAAACAAAAGTACAGGTTCCCCCACAAAACGGGTCTAAAAAGGGTAAAAATAGGCATTTTTTTCAAATTTAAACACGAATTACTAAAAATCCCGAGCCTCATTTGAAATAATACAGACACCTAGTTTCTACAACAAATTGGAAAAGCTTTAGAATTTTATGGGCTTAAACTAAGAACATTTTGTACATAATTCATGAAGTATTATTCTGTTTCAAGAATGTTTTGGGTTTGACTTTGGAATTAATTAGACTTTGTTAAGAATATTTTGCGCTTATTTTCAGAGTAAATCTGGTTGTACTTAAGACCATAACAAACTAATACTATGATCAAAAAGATTTAATAATATTTCGAAATGTACTTAAAATATCCCGATATAGTCTTAAAACAAGTATTTCGGGATTGAAAAAATCGTACTTGAAATAAGAGTTTTGTACTTGAATCAAGTATTTTCGTACTTACCGTACTATTGACACCGTTTGTACTTAATACAAGTACAAAGTTCTTGGTTTTTTTTTCTGAGTGCAACATTTAACAACTCCGCATAAAAGAATGCAAATTTTTTTAAGATTATGGAGATTTCACCTGAACAATTTTGCTTAAAACATAAAACTGTAAACTTAGGGTCGTTTTCACATCTTCTAGATAGCTGGTATGTATCAGATAAACTAACTTTTTACTCTCTGATATGTTAGTTTATGTGAATGTACATTTCCAGACTATAAAGTTGTAGAGCACAAAAAGTTTCCAAAATATTGTAGATAAGATTCTAAGGTTGGAATTTTTGGAGTATGAAAACGCCGAATCCGAACAAACTACTATTACTTTTTCTAAGCGCAATACGGATGGATAAAAAAATGGTCTAAGATCCCATTTCTCAATAATTTTTTTCGTTGCGTTGCACCTACCACAGTAATTCTAATTTTATCGCTCTCGAGTTAATACGGCTGTCATCCATGCCTGAGAGCACGGAAAAAAGTTTTTTTTTAATATCGAGATTTGGGTATCCGACTTTTTTTTTTTAATTTTTTAAATTCTACAAATTCTACTAACAATTTATAAATTTTTTGTTAAATTTTGTTCACCGCTATATGAGATTTTAAAACGCATCGATTCTCTTATCGAGGAATGAAGCAATGCTGCTTCTGTATACTAGGTACGGGTCTAGCACTGTACAATGGTACCAAAAATCAATTTTGTTGGCATAAAATAAAAAAAAAATCGGGATTTTGCGAAAAACATTTAATTTTTCTAAAATAGTATATATCCAACTGGCATAGAAACCAAAACTGAAAGAGAGCTGGTGGTTTGCTTGTGTAAAAATTTTGATAAAGTTTATTGGCTTTAAAATATACTAAAGTTGATTCAAATAATTAAAGCAAAATATGGAAAATGTTTGTTACGTATACGCTTTTAGTCCCTTGTTTTTTGTGTATTTGTTGTGTTCTTTGTTATGCGAGCTTAACCTTGAAGCAGTTGTGTTTCGTGGGCCAAATGTATGGTGGACAAACGCTGATGACTGTAACTAAAAATGCAAAATTGATCATTCAAGTGTCTTCTTTCCGATGGTCCAATTGGTTTTTGCCCGAAAAAACATCAACTTTGCTGCAAGTGGGATAAATCAGCTATGGCAGCTATATAAAATGATGTTTAAAACTAAACCAAAGCTGAGAAAATTGCCGAACCTGAAGCTGTTCCGAAACTAAATTTTTATTTACAGACATTCTGAAAACTAGAAAACTTGTGCTTATCTGTTCAATATTTCCAGATCACAGTCCAAATAATTTCTGAGATGTGAGCTTGAACCACTTTTGAAGTGGTTCACCCGGCTGGTTTGGCTAACGTCATAGAACCAGCCTACACATTATGTTTCCATTTCATAGCTTTATTAATTCAGAGACTTGGTTCTGAACCATGGCTTCAATCTAGAAGTTGTAATATGCCGTGTTTGAATATGATTTTGAAATTATTATGCTCCGATTCAGCACAATAAAATTATTTTTATCCGGTCAATATTTAGTGATTGTTACATAAGTTCTGAAAAGCTGACTAAAGTGAAAGCTTTAAACCGATACCGGTCCTGATGCAGTTAAGTATCCAACTCCATATTACCAACCTACAAACTAGATTGAAAGTTCATAGCTTAAGTTACTTCTGAGATATGGCTTCGAATCACTTTATAACCTGTTTGACACCGCATCGATACCGGTCATGATCCAGTTTCGATGGACCAAGTTTCAGGACCGGGTTACAGCCTTGCGCTGAACCACTATTTAAGCGGTTCGAACCCGGTAAAGTATCCTTCTCCATATAACTAGTTCATAGCCTAAGCTACCCCTGAGATATGGCTTCGAAGCACTTTATATACGGTTTGAGACCGCATCTATACCAGTCCTGATCAATGGATTCGATGGACCCCAACCCGAACCAAACCGGTTTTCCGTGGTTCGGATCAGGACCAGGTTGCATTATTGTTTTGAACCACTATTTAGCAGATTCGAAACCGGTTCGATACCGGTCCTGATTCAGTAAAATTTTCAACTCTATATTACCAACCTACAGACCAAATTTCAAGTTCATAGCTTAAATAACTTTTGAGGTGCGGCTCTGAACCACTCTTGAACCGTTTTCAACCGCTTTTTAGCCTGTTCCCAGACTTAAGGCATAGCCTATGACTCTTTCCTGATAGAAATGAACACACTGTGAAAATTTTGTGAATATCGGTTGAGCTGCTTAGATAAGGAACAAACATACTTTCAATTTTATATATATGTATAGATTCTAAAAAGATGTTTAGTAAGTACTGTAAAGTACAGAAACTCTGAATTTAAATTGCTTAAAAATTGGGCCGAATCAGAACCATCTCCCAAACAACTCGAACCTAAAATTTCCGAACAGTAACCATTGGTATATTTGGGTTCGAGCGCGTGGAACGTTACTTGCTCTCTTGGCACTAGCCTCGGCATGCGTTTGGCTCGTGCAAATGCAGGCCGCCAGGTGTTCATAAGGTATCATTAAAAGGAGAAAATGTAGGCATCTCTTTCAATTTAGTAAAAGAGAATTTTAAGAACCGATTTTGATGAAAGCAAAGGAAACAAATCAAAGTTTCATATTTTCGGCCTCCTTGTATTCTCCCAGTGTACCCTTTGACGTGTTTCTAAAAGACACATAATTAAATGGGGGAATTTGTTTTTGGCTTTTGTGGCATTGAAAAGCTGTTCCGATTACACAACTTAAATGGGAAATGAAAAAACATTCGATGTGCCCTAATTAATGATTAGCAGAGAGTCTTAATTAGAATGACAGCAATTGTAGCTGACAACCTGAGTGATGGGCAGTAAGAGATCAAGTTAAGGTCTGGGCAGCAAGTCGAGCTTGAAATTGGCTATGGCAGAAAGTAAGAAACGGATTAATATAACAAGCAGATTAATTCCAGTTAGCAAATTGCATTTACCAGCAGATCCCGTGGCCAGTTGTTAGCACCACGCGTCGTTTGAGTAATAGCCTCAACTAATTGCAGGCCCCTCTGGCTTGAGTTGCAACAGTTAGTCACAACTGTTATCTGCCTCCCTCTCGTGCTTTTCCTATCTCACTCTTTCTCTGTGGTCTGTAGGCTGCACCTGCTCCAAATGACCTCAACAACTGCTCGCGTGTCATAAAACATTTTCATGTTTGTCAGACAAAACAACAGGAAAATATTACAAAAATTGATTATAGACCTTTTCATAATTTATGCTTATTTAAGTCCTAAATTCCAACCGAAAACCAAGCCCTTGTCTCATTTTTGGTATTAAGTTTTTGTAAAAATCAAATTTAGTACTAGATTATACATTTATTCCAATGAATAATAAAAACCTTACACATGGATAGTCCGCTGAAGAAGTGCCAAGTTATATCAAATAAGGATCTGGGGGCTATGATATCAGGCCAAAGGCATTCCTGATTATTTAAGAGCCCACTTCGAAATTGCAAAAAGAATTTGCATATCATAAAAATTACCCACTTTTTACAAGCGAAGTGGCCATACTGGACTTGCGGCTTCACTGTTAATTAACTGCCCTTCCAATCCAACCACATTGTTAACAACTTGGCGCCATTATAATTGAATATTGGTTTGCTGATTGCTTGGCCAGAAAATGTTCAATCCAGGCTGCTTGTCAATCATGCACAAATTGCAAATTGCATGCGAATTGCTAATTGATATTCAATTAAATGCGCATTCAAAATTGCTCATACGCACTGTTGCTTTCGAGAGAAATAGAGATGTACTTGCTTGTATGTGTATCCAAAAAGCAAACAAAATCAGGCAAAGGCAAAAAGTCAGTCGTGCATGTATCTATTTGGATTTGGTATTGACATCTGTCCGAAAGGCTTAGAGAATTAGAAACAGAAGATGGGAACTAAAAGTGTTGCAACATGGAACGTGTCAACGAGTTACAGCCTTGCCTCTGCTTTGGTCTCCGGCCACCCCTTTTGTTATTACTACTTGGCAACTCAACATGTTGCGGCTGTTGATGGTAGTCGAGTGTAAACAGCAATGCATTCATTGAAGAGGGTAAGGAGGAGCAGCACGAAACGTGTGCCCTGAAAGAAAAACAGTAAACAGAGGGGGGAAAAAAGCAAAGAACGGATTATTTGTTTTCGGCAGCTTTTGTTTGCTTGGTTCTCTTCTCGTTTTTATCTGCAGTCCCGAACCAAGCACAGTCTGCAACTGAATATGAATACATGAATGAAGCAAAAGTGTGAAGCTTTTGTGGTTCCATTGAAATTGCCTCATATTGGAAGGCCATGGCGAATATAAACTTATTAAGACCTCCGTGATGCCTTAACAGCATTTCCGGAAGAAGATTTTCCAAGTCAAGACGGAGGAGATAGTAAAGAAACAGACGGTGGGACTGACGGACATGGCTACATCAACTCAGCTCGTTATGCTGAATAAGAATTCATATTCCTTATGTGGTTGGAGACGTTTTTTTTCATGCGCTACAGCATATTCTTCTTCTTTGACCCGATATTTATATCACAACAGCTAAACGGTGCCCTTGCTTCAACGGACAACAAGGATGATAAGCGACTTGCATAGCACTAATTTCCATTTTCGAGAGGGGACTCTGGTCACACTAATGTCAATAACTAAAATCTGCTGATACCAAAAAAAGTTTGACATTTTTTAGCATAAACGGTCTCACAAAGTTCTCATGTACGAGCGCTATTTGTGTTGTTTACAGTGAGTTGAAAAATTCAGGGATTATGGGTATTGCGAATATGTTCATTTTCAATTTGAGAACAATATTTTAAAAATTTTTTGAAATTTCTCCAAATTTTTTCGGCTGTTGATGCGGAAATGTTTCCTTCTATAAATGATTTCCAAATTTATGAGAACAAATTTTCCAAAAGTTTTTGAAATGAGTAAAGATGTACTCAACTCGAACACCACACAGAAAAGTACACAGAGAAATAAAAAGTTCCAGTTCATATTGATACTCGCAGGTTAACATGAACTTTAAAAAATTTCATTTTTTTTATTCGAATTCGGAATTCAAAAAACGGAAAGCGACGGCATGCTTATATTAACTGTGACAGAGTAAGATAGTGAGGCCGGGTATGGTGCAGCGTGTAGTGTGTAAGCCTGCTGTGCGGGAGGAGTGGGTTCAATCTCGCCTCGGAACAGTTTGTGTTTTTTATACTCTGTACCGAAGGTACATAGAGTATATTAAGTTTGTGCAAAAGTATGTAACAGGGAGAAGGAATCGTTTCCGACCCTATAAAGTATATATATTCTTGATCAGCATCAACAGCCGAGTCGATATAGCCATGTCCGTCTGTCCGTCTGTCTGTCTGTCTGTCTGTCTGTCTGTCCGTCCGTATGAACGAAGAGATCTCAGAGATGGTAAGAGATAGAGGTTTGACATGTATGGGACATATATTTCTTATACTTGCAGGCAGATCAAGTTTATTTTCAATTTTTGCCACGCCCCCTCCCGCCCCCGCAATTTGGAAAAAACTTCATATCTCCTACAGTTTTGGAGATAGTTCGTTCCTTCTAGAGATACCTTGTAAACAAAATTATTTATCGATTTACTGAAGGAATGATTAAGATCGGATGAACGATACTCAAGTTATGGGCAAAAAACGGCCAGTTAACACCACCCACCCCCCCACCAACAACCACAGCAACATACCCTAACCGTTCAACACAGGCAATCTTAGTGCGAGAGAGAAAGAGAGAGAGAGAGAGAAACTTAGAGAGCGCACCGCGTTGTGCGCGGAGTGTTAACTGGCCGTTTGACTCCTGAGCAAATGCGAGTGTAAGAGTACAGAGTATGTTATAGTCGGGGTTGATCGACTTTCTTTCTTGTTTTTTATTATGTGTTCGAAAATATCGTATTGATATTGTCGAATTAGTCATGTCGAAGCAAATTTGATATTAAAAAATATCGAATTGAGTGCCATTTCATATAAATTTTTTTCCCTGTGTAGCTGTTTATACGTCCAGCTACAAAAGAAGGCAATGGCGGAATGTCCTAGCACGCCATACGTTCCATACGTTCGATTCCCAGTCAACCTCTAAAAAATTTCACTCCATCAGCAAATAAATGAAGTCACACGATAAGGTGTCACCTTGCCTGAAACCTCTTTTAGTATCAAATGGCTCGGAAAGATGCTTTCCAATTTAGACGGAGCTTTGCGTAATGCTCAATGTCGTCATGCAAACTTCATCGTACATTGCTGGTATACCAACTTTAACCTTATCGATGTGTCAAAAGCGGTCTTATAATCAACAAAAAGATGGTGAGTGTTGGTTAGTTTGTATCTCAAGGGCCTTCTCCAGGATTTGTCGCAATGTTTATCCTTATTATGGATAAACAAACTTCGTCATGGTATGGTGTGTCTATTTCTATATTGTCGATTGGTGGCATCGCTACTTGTCCATAGGCGGTATTGTGTTAGTTATCGCCTCCCAGCTGGTTGGAGAAATAGCTTCTCCGCTTATCTAGTGTCACTTGCGGATCTCTGTCCAGATTTCCATGTTTGTCATTGCATTGTGTGACTCCGGGGTTAAAACTTTCGGTTAGATGTCTAGCATTTTGGTAAAAATTTCGGGTTTCACTCATAGCATCTCGACTTCCTTACTTGGGGCAGCGCTTGTATAAGTACTCCAGGCTCTCATAGAATTCGTCTTGTGTCAATATCTTCTGCCTTATCTTCTGTCGGTGGGTACCAAGCCCGACGCACCAACCCCATTTACACCACACAGAGGCTTCGCCGCTCACGTTAGCCAGCAGCTTTACGGACAAAGAGGAGTAAGTCGATCTAAGGCCCAATTTCTCAATGTTACCGGCAGGTTAGCCGAATTCGTGTGTCTTATGCTGTCTTTGGCGAGAACCGAGCGGAAAAGTTAACCGCTGCCTCATGATGGCGTCAAATTTTAACCTGCCGGCAAGTTGCGATAGAATTTCGATATAGCTGTGTCCTAAATTTGTATTGTTTACTTTGTCAATTGCAAAAACAAAATGTTTATAAATAAACAAATTTCTTACATCCACCCAATGGAAATGGAAGATTCAGGCGGTAAGACAAGACACAGGCGGCGATGTGGAACTTTTTGTTCAGCAGAATATCAGCGGCCGCATTCATGGCAAATGTTTTGACCGCCGCGCCGGCACATTCGAAGTGGCACCAATGGGAAAGCAGGCAAACTCACTGCACGCCGTCTGCAAAATCGAAGGACCCAGCTGGCCAATGGCACCACAAATTGCCTCAATGCCTCATGCAAATTGCCTCATGAGTGAAAAGTTGTCGACTTAGCAGATTGTGCTTCTATGTTAGTTCTTTTATGTCGGTGTTTCAGTTTGATTCATCATCGCAAGCTATTTTATTTAACTATATGGCCAGATAATTACCAGCAAAAATAATAGCATTAAAAAAAGCCAAAACAAACACAGCTGATTCGTTGACAGACTCAGATCCCACTATGGCGGCGATAAAAATTAATCGTTATCGAGTAAACCTGCCGGTAAGTCTCGTTGAGAAAACTAAAAGACTTAACCTCAGGTAATTCCGGGCGGCAAATTTGACCGGCCGATACCTAACCGAAACTTTTGAGAAATTGGGCCTAAATCGCTGTATAGAAATTTCTGGCCCCACCCGTTAGAAGCAACTGGACAACTTTAGTATACCCTCTGCGTATGAGTGTCTCGAACATAAGACCGGAAATGCTGATGTGAAGCATTTAACAGCCGGTGGTAACCCATCATCATCAGCCAACTGAAATTAGTTGGTGACATTTTTAATATGCGCATGTTGTTGACCATCCAGTAGCAACAGCGGCAACAGCATCCTCACGAGGCGTGGTCGAAAACATACAAAAATAGCCAACATTTTTCCGCGCGTGTACACGAGGTGCCATCTGACCCTGGGGAGGCAAAACTTTTGCACATGCTGACGCCATTTCTATGTAACGCTGACAATGTTATTAAAAATCCATTCAAAGACAACTCGCATCGTTGGACACAGTAAAAACAAAAGCCAAATGATTCGCACTTTGCCGCTAAAAAGCTTCGTTCTTTCCTGCCTGCCTTTTTAATCCACATCCTTCTAAGCCCAAGATGGGGAAATTATGAATAATGTCTGCACTTCATTTCCATAATGAACCATAATTAGTCTTGTCATTAGCTAATATCGATTCCAAGAACCCAATGATGATGAACTAACTAAAAGGAAACATAGCCAGATGGCTTTTAATTTCCTGTAAACTGGCAAACCAATAAGAACCCCACAACTAAATTCCAATCTTAGCCCAAAAAGTGTGTTGGAATAAACAAGCGAGCGACAAGATAAAATCCTTGGCTCAGTATTGGCTGGGGCAAAGCGACGATGAACTGATTATATTGTAGACGGAACCGTCTGGGTTTTACCCTCTGGCAAAACGGAAACTAATTCCAACAGGCAACTGAGCAAGCGAGCAAGCGGGATGCTGCTGAACTTTATCGATAAGCGTCCAAAAAAATGCTGTAGGGAGATCTTTGCTTTGGCTAAAGGGAAATACATTTTTATGGACAATTTGGTTTTTATGTCAATTTACTGCTGTTTCCCTGTGAAAATACAAGAAAATTCATGAAGTCGCCCCGCAGACCCACCGAATTGTGCGCACATTACAATGAGCCTTGTGGGGCGCATCATTCTGTTGTTTGGTCTGATTGGTTGTATTTGCTGTTCGAATGGGGAGGGGTGTTATTGTTAGTGCGAGGACGAATGCGACACGATGTGATAATTGCCACCAGCAGTCACAACCAACCAGCAAAAGCAAACAAAAAACGCTTTAAAGATTCAACGAAAGATTTAAGTTTTGTGGCATCTGGAAACACAACTAAGACATAACCATTCAGTTGGCCCATAAACCCAGGACTATGCAATAGGGATTTAGATTTGTTTTGTTGCAAAGGGAGCTACATTTTATGTTTCATAACAGCGAAAACCGCTTAGGGGAAAAGTTGAGCAATTGACATGGTAAAAGAGAATGAAAAATTTACAAAGAGCAAAAATTTCTGGTCTCAGCTTTGGGGCTTTGTGTTTATATTGTGGGGACGGAAGAATCAGAAGTTAGCTAGTTTCAATAATTATTCAACCTACAAACATGGCATTAAAAAATTGTTCAATCAGGTTTGAAATGCATGAAACTAATCGACTTCAGTACAGCGCGAATTGGAAAAAGAAAAACTGTGCCGATTTACTTGATTTCTGTACTCACCATTTCACACCTTCATAGCTTGGGGGAATCAGGGCCTTTCATCGTCAATAAGAATAGTGCTTTTTGACCATATTTCACTCCACAGCACTGATCCTCCCGTTGTCATCCCTACGTTAATGATAGCAACGATAAGTTGTCTATGTGGCTAAAGACTGTAGCTCTTTGTGTCAAGCATCTCCACCATTTTATTTGCGATTGATGCCTGCACCTGCGACTTCTGCGCTCAATGTCTCAATTCTTTGCTCGGATCAAACCAACTTGGATTTCTCCCCTTGGAAGAGGTCACTCTTGACATGAAGCCGAGCTCTGACGTTCAGGGCCGCCTTCTTTCAGGTTTTAGCTCTTATCACTTTCCTTGACCATACGGTTGGAACTGGGGCAAAGTAGGGGTTCCTCTTTGGTCAAGGTACTCGTGCTTGCAACTAAAACCAGGTATTACGTGACTGGTTGATTTTTATTTTACTTATAGTTTTTAACTGAAAAAATATCTTTAAAAAATATGTGGCCTTACACAGCCCAAATGGCCACAACAAGCCGAGCTTCTCTCAATGTCTTGGCTTTGTGTTCTGATGATTTTCCCCACAAGAGAAAGCGACTTAACGTCGAACCCGAACGGCAAAGTTTTTTCTTAGCTAGTTAGTACCTTCATGAAAAAATTTAAAAGGATTCTTAAGACCATCTACTACTAGTATTAAATCGAAGCGGAAAATGTTGCAACCAACAACATCAGTATGTGTCGATTCGCTGAAGGGTAAACAACATATTTTTGTGTGCTCCGAGTGTATCAACATTTTTGTCTACGAAAAACAACTTGCGGGAAAATTTACTTTTCGATAAAAAGGAAAGGGAACTGTCATTTGTGATGAAAAATAAGTGCATGACGATAACCCCGATTGCAAAAAATCATGCTGCCCGACCGGCCATACGCGAAAATCGACGCCATAGCCGTATATTCACGGTGGCAAGGTTGTGCTCTGTATTTGGTGGGACCAATTGAGCGTGGCGTACCATGAGCTGCTACAACAGGGTGAAACCATCAAAGGGCAACTCTACCGAACTCAATTGATGCAGTTGAACTGAGCATTGAAGCAAAAACGGATAGAATACGAGCTAAGGCACGACAAGGAAATTTTGCAACATGACAACGCTCGGCCGGTCAAAACATATATTGAAACGCTGAAATCGATAGTCCTTCTCCACCCGCTCCACTATTGGTTTTCGTCGATGACGCATGCCCTTGAGGATCAGGAATTTCGTTCTTTTGAAAAAATCCTAAATTGTCGATTTGTGGATCACATCAAAGGCCTATCGTTTTTTTGAGATGGTATCCGAAAATTACCGGAAAGATGTTGGTAGCTAGCGATGGACAATACTTTAAAAAAGGATTTTGTAAACAATTTTTCACAATAAAGCGTAAAAGTTGGAAAAAAAATCCTAAAAACTTTTTTGTACAGGTATTACTTCACAGCTAGCCCCAATAGCTGGTGAAGGTGACCGGTAGTGCTAACTTTTTTTAAAGAACCCACGACCTCTTGCAAAACAGGCGCACAACAGGCAATTACTTCCTATTTACATCCCACAAATTCATGTTCATACCCAGCAAATTTATCCGAAGCGCTTCACTGCGAGTACTACAAAATCGCTCAATAGTAGCGCTCAATGCTCTTTGTAATTATTGCTCCACGAAAGCAGTTACTCTACAACAACACTTCTCCTATAAACACAATGCGTGTGCTAGCGTCACCTGCTGGCATTTTTATACCCTTGCAAAGGGTATTTAAATTTTGCCCAGAAGTTTGCAACGCATAGAAATAAGCTAATATGTCGGAACCGACCGGATCGGATGACTATATCTTATAGCTGGCATAGGACCCATCGGTCAAAAAATGGGTCTTAGTGAGAAAAACTTTTTTGTTTTTCATGTTAGCGTCCTTAAACTCGGCCATTATTTATATTATATGTTTTCAAACAGATTTGCAAATTTTGGTCATGATCGGATGACTATATCTCATAGCTGTCATAGAAACCATCGGTATGAAAATGTGTCTTACTGAGAAAAACTTTTTGGTTTTCAATGTTAGCGTCCTCAAACTCGTCCATTATTAACATTTTATGCTTTCAAACAGATTTGCAAGCTTTGGTCTAAGTTTAAAAAAAAAATGTTGGTTTTCAAGTAAATCGTTCTTAAGGTAGGTGATTCTTAATATTAATCGCTTTCAAACTTATTTGAAAAAGTTGATCGACATCGCGTGACTATATCTTATGGTTACCAAATGACCGATCGGTCGAAAATGGTTGTTAGTAAGAAATTTTTTTTGTTTTTAATGTTAGCGTCCTTAAACTCACTAATTACTAATTTTATATGCTTTCAAATAGATTCGTAAAATTTGGTCGAAATCGGATGACTATATCTTAAGGCTGCCATAGGACCGATCGGTCGGAAAATGATTCTTAGTAAAAAAAACCTTTTTTTGTTTTCAATTTTATCGTTCTTAAACTCGGCTGTTAATTTGATATGTTTTCAAATAGATTCGCGAAATTTGGTCGGAATCAGATGTTTATCTGTCGGAAAATGGGTTTTAGTTACAAAAATTTTTCTTTTTATGTGAAAACAGCAATTGCAAGGGTATAAAAACTTCCGCACAGACGAAGTTTGCTTGGCTTTCTCGTTTCTTTTTTCCTTTTTTCTTTTTACTAATGCTTTGTGACGCACAAAAACGGTCACAGAAAATGAAGTGCAGTTTGCTGATTATTGCGTTTGGTTTACACGTTCATTGCATTCAGTCGCAGCTGCGTGGCAAAAGTAATAATTTTACTATACATATTTAACTGAAAAGTATAGTGTTTTGTCTCGGGCGTAACGTACATTGAGGAAGTCAAAAATTAGACCCACAAATTTCTCGGCTACAGCAAGTGGCATTTTAAGTGACTTGTGGCGCCAGAAGTATGAGAAGGTGGAAGTGGAAATAGCCAAGGGAATGCAATTGCAGAAGTTGAAGGAGATTCACTCAGTGCAGCACTCCTTGATAACAGCTCAGAAATTGGAGAAATTGGAGAAAGATTGGATTGTGCAGTTCAAGATTAGGCGTTCCCCTAGCGACTGCATATTAAAAATTAAGGACAAAGCCGGATTGAAAGTTTCGTTATCCACAAACTCATGATTTGATTTGAGTGAAATCAGCACAAGAACAGTTCAGTCAGGACCGTACTTTCACTACGGAGTGGAACAAGACGTATTTACTTTATAATAATTACTTTATAAATAAATTGAATATTTTATTTAAATTTTGAATAAAATAATTCGTTGTGGAGCGCTTTTTATAGCGCATTTTAGTTTGGGAACGAAGCGCTTTCTATAGCTCTTTTCACAGTGGGATCTGGGAGAGTGTAGCCCCGACATCCAATGACATGGCAATGTTAAAAATAGCGCTAGCTGCAAGGAGAGTCAAGCGCTTCTTTGCTCCTTTTGAGCGCTTTAATAGCCTTTATAGAGCGCTTGAGGTTTGGCAGGGTAGATCATAATTTCATACTAGCAAATCGCTGAAAAACGCTATTAACATTCGAACTCCTACTAAATTTTTCGGAACCAGTTTTTTAATTGGGAAGTTCAAAATCCATAATTTTCAACCTACACACCATGTTTCCAATTCATAGCTCAAATAATCTCTACGAAAGTGCACTGAACCAGTTTTTAACAGGTACCAAACCATTCCAGAACCAGTAAAATATCTAACTCCATATTACCAACCTACAGACCAAATTTCTAGTTCATAGCTTGAATAATTTCGGAGCTATGGCTCTAAAACACTTTTGAACCGGCTCAAATTCTGTCTTAAACCAGTTAAATATCTAACTTCATACTATTAACCTACACACCAAATTTCAAGTTTATACACTCAGGGAGAAATCGCATAGTAAAAACTATAACAATCATATTTGAATTTACTATGCAATATTTAATCATAGAACTTTTTAACAGGCTCTAGGTCAATAAGTTATGATTTTCATCATAACGTTTCTAAAACAAGACACGCACAACACCACAAAGGAGGCTGGTTGATCGTATAGCTATTTCATAAACTTCCACAGTTCAATCATCAGCAATCTTTTGCCCAACTTCAATGAGTTGGCAGAGGCTACCTTATGCCAGAACTGCTAAGACAGCTTGGGAATCCCAAGTCAAACGCCAAGACACAGAAGCTTTGTATATGTGTTTGTTCATGCCCCGTATTGGCCCTTCTGTTGTTAGTGGGGGAAATTCTCTCCCCGCAGTCGCCAATTGTTTGAATTGCCCAAATGCAATCAAACAGGGGTTTTTGTTGTTTTTTAAATGAAACTATATTTTGTTTAGTTTTTAACAACTGCTTCGTAAAATGTATCACAAGGTGACTGTTTCAGTGACCTTTGGATTATTAATCATAGAACTGTCTTGCAATTAAAGTGTACACACTTTATATTTACGAATTCCATATTTAACGCTGAATCAATGGTGAAAATGTTAAAGACAAAGTGTAAATATTGAAATTTCAGAGCATTTTTCACTCAGTGTACCTTAAATAATGTCTGAGATATGAATTTGATCTCCTATTTAACCGGTTTAAAAACGGGCTTCAGCCTTGCTGCCATCTCAAATTTCAAATTTCTTTCCTGATTGACACAAACATTTCTCAATGTCCGGTTAGTCAAACTGATCTGAGGTTAGCCGAATTCCAGTTTGGCGAGAACCGAGCCACCAGCCTCATGCTCAGGTCAAATTTTAATCTCTAGTTCAGTCCCGATAGAATTATCGGTATTTTCAGCAATAGACAAAAAGGTGATTCCAACACTTGCTTTGTTTTACTCTGTACCGAAGGTACACAGAGTATATTAAGTTTGTGCAAAAGTATGTAACAGGGAGAAAGAACCATTTCCAACCCTATAAAGCATATACATATATTCTTGATCAGCATCAACAGCCGAGACGATATAGCCATGTCCGTATGAACGAAGAGATCTCAGAGATGGTAAGAGATAGAGGTTTGACCTGTATGGCACAAATACTTCTTGTACTTGCAGGCAGATCAAGTTTATTTTCAATTTTCCTCATATCTCCCATAGTTTTGTAGATAGATGGTTCGTACCATTTAAAAATATTTAGTAATCAAGATTATTTATCGATTTGCCGAAGGAATGATAAAGATCGGATGAACGATAGTCGAGTTATAAGGAAAACAAACAGTTATAATGGGTAGCGCCGGCCGCAACGGCGATGGGCAGCACTTCACGCATTTTATGGCTGTCTGGACACATGTGGCTTCTAACTTAAATTGATCAGATATATAACAACTTTGGGGGGTACAGTGTATGTTATACTCGGGCTTGACCGACTTTCTTTCTTGTTTTTTGTGAATTGCTGAAACAAGATGTTGAGACCTATCTTTTGGTTCTTATGCAAGTGTCGGGTAACTGCTGTGTGTTCGTTCGGAACCAGTCTTGATCCAAAAAAAAAAATATCTGACTCTAAATTATTTCAAACTCCAAGCTCAAATAACCCTTAATATATTGGTCTGAGCCACTTTTGAACTGGTTCAATCTGTTTCGAAAGCGGACCTGATCCACCAAAATGTCTACTTCCAACTCAAAATGTCTAATTCCATATCAACAATCTACAACCACCTAATAAATTCCAGAAGTAATTGATTACTTGTGAAACTTTCTTGCCACTTGTTGATTGTTGTCCCAAAAATTTCTGAAATTTAACTATAAAGTCGTCACACCTCATCACCGGCTAAGCTACTTTTGACTAGTTTTCTGTAACTATTCTTGGCGTAGGTATAAGTATCGTAAAATGAAGTTTTGACAAGTTGATAAACTAATTGAAGTTCAGTTTCTACGGCAACAAAACTAAAATGGAAATCACAAAATGAAAGAAAAATCTAGAAATATAAAAACTAGTCATATTATGCTGGACTTGGTTTTAAATTACAATAAATTCGTACCAAGGGTTTGCCTTGGTCAGCATCTGGCAGAAGGATGACCTTTAGTATGGAAGCTGTTACCCCATAAATATGCGGCAAACAGTAAACTTTTTACTGTTTACTTGGTGAGAGTTTTCTGTCTTTGTGTGTGCTTTATTAAGGCCAGCATTTATAATTCATTTTGGGCTAATTTCGACTAGCGCCTGGCGATTGTCAGTCTAAGCGGATACCCTGGCTCTGCATGCGCTTGGGTGAGTGCGTGTGTGTAAATGTGTGTTTGTGTTTGCCTTTGCAGCATGTGTGTCAGCCATTTCTCATTTTTATGTCTGGCCGTGTTGTAAAACCATATTAATGCCATGTAGTCCTCCAATGCTGACAACAGTGTTGCATGTTTCTCTATCGCACTCTCTCTCTCTCTCTCTGTCTCTATCCCTCGAGCTCGCTGTATCGTTTGTCTCAGCTAACATATGACTTCCTGGCAACACGTTTTTACATTTCCGTTTCCGCCACTGAAAATGATTACCATAAAAGTAAGCAGCTTTGACTGAAATCTCTCACTCGATACACGGTTGATGACGCCTGTTGGAATTTCTAAATAAATCTTTACCGTTGCACTGATACCAAGATTTTACTGTTTTTCTGTTTTGTCCTCCCTACGGCCTGTTGTTGTCACATAATTCACTTGGGCCACCACCGCCAGCCATTAAAATGTATGTACCACAGCACGGTTTCCAAAGAAGCAGCATGATGGCACATTTTTCATAATTTGATATATCCATAATTACATAATGCGTTGACAGGACAGAAAAGATGTGAGGCTGGCAGAACAATTTGTGTGCCTCTTTAAAGCACAGAATGGAAATGAAATATGAGTATGAATTTGGTTTTTAGATAATGAGCTGTGGCTAGGTAACTTAAGAGCAGAAGTAAGAGGAACTTTTACATCGTAATACCCTGCCCCGAGCATTTTTTAATTAAAAATCACTTTTTTTTCATCTATTTTGTTTTGGAGGGCCAAAATGCATATTTTTGTGAAAGAATAAATATTTCACTTGGCAGTCATCTAAATGCAGCCGCACAACTGCGGTGGTGGTAACCCATTTCTCACAAACAAACAAACAAGCAGAAGCTTCAAAAAACGCCACAAATTGCTAGAACATTTTGGTTATTCGAGCAAATGGAAGTTCATATACCCTATGCATATCATAAGCAGTTCAACCATGGCCTTAGTTATTCTTCCCGCGAAGTGTTGCTTTTGAGTTTTGACAACTAAGACATGCCTGACATTCTGAAGCCGTTCTGAGGTTTGGCTTTCTTTCCTAAACATAAGTAATAGTCTAAGCGTCTTAACTGATCGACATGATGATATTGGCTCAGAAGTTCAGATGCCTATACGGAACTTGCCACCAAACCAGGGAATCAAGCTGTATCAGTTTATTTCATTTAAGTGATTATGCCTGTTGTTGCCTAGCCGCTATGCTCCAGCGTGAGCGGAGAGAGTCAGTATCAGAGAGAATAAAAGAGTAATTGCCATTTGTTACTTATGTACATACAAACATGTGATGCTATATGTAGACCGGGGTTTTCTCAAGAAGAGCGGGGCCAAAAAGAGTAAGAGTGTATTGGTGTGCGAAAATAAAGCGATGTAAACTAGCGATGACTTGCTTCGTCGACCGCTGGCCAGCAACTGAAAAACTGTTTGCTCTCTTGGCACTAGCAACGTATCGTAATAGCGAAGTGCGTTTGGCCCCTGCGGGGCAGGAGAGGAAATATTTGACAGTCATTTGACACGAATTAAAAACTACATTATCAGCCATGCTCCCATTTTCGCTTTCGCAAAACTTTTACGATTTCAAACCGGTTTTTGTACCAAATTTGTACTCTAAATCGCAAAATTTTTACGAAAGCGAAAATGGGAGCATGGCTGTATGTCTGCGTTGAAAGTCTAGAGATATTAGTCAAAACACCAAAAACGAGAGCGTTATTTAGTCGGCCCTGCCCGAGTTCAAAAGAGCGAAAGTGCCGATCCTCAAGAGCATGCGTCATCGACGAAATCAAATAGTATTCGGAAGCATCAATTGAGTTCGGTAAAGTGTGATGGTTTCACCCGTCCGTCATCCATTTCTTTTTTGCCGAATAGTGAACTTTTCCGCTAATTGTTTTGTTTGCACTAAAGCTGACATAATCGGAGCATACAAAAACTTTGTTGATTACACTTCAGCGAAACGACAAATACTGAACAAGAAAGCCTAATGATGAGACTTCAAATTGAAGTTGGTTGCAATATTGTCCGATTCGGTTTAATAATAGTGAAGCCATCTCTTAAAAATCCTTAACTATGTTAATGATTATCATTAACATTAATGTAAATATTATATATTAAAATTGTGTTATGAAACAGCGCATGCTGACACCAAATATATGACAAAAGTTGTGTTCCTTACGGAAAAGCCGAAAAGAATGCTAGGTTTTTTTACAACTCCGCTATTTATTATCCTATCTTTATGAAAATTTGAGAGATTATAGGTATACTAACAGGTATAGGTATACACGGCGTGCGTTGCTAAGCCCCCTTTAGAATTTTAAACACAAAACAAAGAAGTGTAGCTAACTTGACAATTGCCATCCATCAAATCTTCATGATTATCTAAACTCATTCAAACTTTTATTCAAATTGCGAGATTTTTTGGTCCGTTTGATCTACACCAATTGCAAATGTTAAAATTTCCTTAAACCTATTGACCGCCTTCTACTATTTCCCCGATTTTAATTGCCAACTATTAAATCTTCATAGTAATCTGAACTATTCATACAATTTTGTATATATTTATTCGGATATTTAGGACCGCTTAATCTTGACCTTTCAATTTAATCGTCCAATTTATAGTCTAACTCATAAAACATTTTTTTAAAAATTTCAACTGTTTGTACTGTTTGATCTACCATTTACGCGTCTACGATTGCCGTCTACCAAATCTTAATGATTCCCAAAACACATAAAATTATTCAAATTTCTTGAAAAATGTAAGCTCAAATGACAATTTTGGAAATTTCGTGATATTTTTGACAGTTCGGTCTTTTAATTAGCCGTCTACTATTGCCGTCAATTAAGTCTTTATAAAATAGCTCGTGAATAACTCTCAACTCTTTTATTTCAGTTCGCTCTGCTCATGTCACTGACCGAAAAACCAAATATAAAAGGGGCCCGGGCTTCCCGCAACCGAATGTGCTCTGTTATCGCGCTTACTGTTAAGCGGCTGTGGTTGACCACACAGCACTGATCGGTCTGACAGCAACCGAATAACAGGCCTAACTCAGTCAATTTTTCTTAAATTGCGTGCTTCTCGAAAGCCAAACTATCAAAATGTTATTTGAAAAGGTTGCAGACTCAAGGGTTGCGCCAGAGTTTAACATAAGCAGAGAGAGAGTCTATGCGAGAGAGAAAGAGAGAGCGCATATAGTTCGTCGCATACATTCATATCATTAGCCGAGCCTTACACACCGATGCATACATACGAAGAAGAACCTTTTGAATTCGGGAATTAGGCCAAACGGTCCCAAAAAGACCAAAGAGGAAAAATATCAAAAAAATGTGTTTCTCTCCTCTCACAACCAAATAGAAGCAGAGATCGGAGTTAAAGGTTATTTCGGTACCTCTTTTCAATGTGGTCGCACGAAAGTTGTCGTTTTCTGACAAAGGCAAACGGGGGATCGATTTTTGCGACCTATGCTTTATAATAATCTTTGGTCATATGAACAATTTGAAAATTTCACAAAATTTTAAACTGTTTAATCTACTCCTCTAATATAAATATTCAAATGAAAATTTTGGCAAATTTCGCGGTTTTTGGTCTACAATCTTATATAGGCGTCTTCAATTGACATCTATCCAATCTTCAAAGCTATCGGAGCTCTTTCGAAAATTTAGCAAGTTTCTCGATTTTCTTGACCATTTGATCTACTCCTCCTATTTATACGCCGGTTTGCCCGTCCGCGATATTTTGACCGTTCCTATTTACCCACCAGTTTACCTGTCTTCTTTGTTATTCTAAACTCAAATGAGAATATTCGCAATATTTTCGACTGTTCAATCTACGCCTAGTATTTACCAACGCCTGCGCTTTCGTAAATATTCAAATGAAAATTTGGCATGTTTCGCGGCTACTCTTGCCCACACAACCTTGACGACACACTTTCCACCCAGGGGTGTGAATTTTTCGAAAAATTGGTACGCAGTTATTGTTGAATTATCATATAGATCTTTGAAAATGATTTTTAACCTGATCGGATAATAAACAAAAAAGTTTTCGCGAATTTTCCGCCTTTTTTTTCACATATTCCGACAGAGTTTTTCAAAATCCGATCTTAGCATAAGATAAAACTACTTTGAAAAATGCAACTTCCTATCTCTTATGGTTTGGGCAGTGCGGCAGTCACTAATGAGTCAGTTAGGTTGAACTCTTCTTTGGAATTTATGTATGTTCAACTTTCTAAAAGAGCATACAAAATGTTTTCAACCAAAACCTCTAAAGAATCGCTCTACACAAATTGAAAAGTCCAACAAAAAATGGAATGCTAAAATAACAAAACACCAGCACACAAAAAAAAAAATAGCAAAAAAGAAAAATGAAACATGAAAAACTACTCAACATTAGGGGATTGTAGGAAAGGGAAGGAACTTAATAGTCATAGGCGGAAATTTACAAGTAATCAGTTCATTGACTCAAATGCACAATAAAATGGCTGCAGTTAATAATTTACCTAGCTAAAAGAGGCCAATTCAAGCGATTGACAGCGGCTAATAATTAAATTCATTGCACAGGAAATGTAATTAAAGCAAATGTCACTGTAAAGCGACAAAACTTTCGCTTTGCTGGGAAAATTATTCCATTAGTCAGTTGCAACGAACAAAATAGGCCCAAGCACTTGCAACCGGAGACTGAGCCGGAGGCTCATCAGTTATAAGCTTTGTCTGCATTTGCCTTAATCCAGGGCAACAGCTGCGTCTGACGGTGTGAGTTCTATGAGTTATGGCTAAGATTGAGTTGTACTTAATTATGAACAAGTGGTAAGGGAGTTGGCTAATAAATGCCCAAACTCAACCGATTGCATATTTTCTGATGCAAAACAGTTGCTTTAAGCACTGGGGGAATACTTTCAGCTGGTCACGCTTCGGTGTATACATAAATCAGCAGCATAAACTGTTGACCCCATGAAAGATGCATAAGATTTGCCACAACGCTCGTTTTATCCGACCCCAGCACGGGAGAATATTTTATGCGATTATAATAAACCAAACTCTATAAAAACGAGCCATATTCAATACCCCGGCCATGTAGTGGCATAAATTAGGCTTATGTTGTCGCCAAGCGTGGCAGTGCAGAGCACAATTTGATTGTGGAACTGGCTGGAGCTGCAGTTGCGTGCCAACCCACACTCATCCACTGATCGATCGATTGGACATGAAAATGTCAGCACAATTAAGCTCATTGATTCAATTTACGCCTTCGCTGCTAAAAGTGTTAGTCCTGGTCAGCTTCAGTTAGCCCAGAAATTAACACGCAATATTTCATGCCAGGGAGGCTTTTAAGACCTGTTAATACCAATCCTATCGATTAATCTAAACACTGCCGAAATGTTGCTCCAAAGAATTAAGTTATTAGAGCGAAGCTCTTTTACGGACGTTCAACTGGGAGGACTAAAACTAGACAAATTTTGTCATTGCGAAAGAACTAATCAATAAAAACCTTAGTTAAGACTAAAATAATACTTGAATTGCAATCTACTTTTCACCCAATTGACTTAAGACTCGGTTTGTAAGAATAGCACGCCAAATAATTTGTGATTTCAGTTTGGAAATCAATATTTTTCATCCGAATGAGTGGGAACTCTGTTTGTAAGGATAGAATGCAAAATAATTTGTGATGTGATTTCCCGATTCAGCAATCTAGACAATGAAATATAAAAAAAAATGTATTTACTCATATCGCTTACTTACTGCAAGACTGGCATAACTCAAAATAATAGATTTTGTGAAAAACGCGTTTAAAATTATCCATAGAAAATGTTATAAATTTAAAATGCTCATTGCAAAATTTCGAAAATATGATGTTTTAACAGAAAGCCGATGGATCTTTGGGCTAAATCGACAACTGAGATATGAGCGTTGACATGAAAATGAACCTGAAAATTTAATAGCGACATTTTTTCATCTAACATGCAAAGTATAAAAGATATCAATATGACTGATTTACACAATATACAACACGATACAGATAATATTTCAGCATCATTAAGTCAAAAATTGTTATTTTTTAGTTATGCCAGTCTGAAAGAAAGTGAGCGATATGTTATACATATTTGTCCCACTGTTACGAAAATGAAAGGAGACCAAGAACTAAGAACTCAGTAGTATTTGCTTTTTTTTAACGATTTTCTTATTTGTTTTGAAAGAAAGGGATAGAAAGTGTGCAGTTTCAACTTGTTTCGATTTGAGCTAAGCGCAAAATTTAAGGTCATTTGAAGGTCTTTCCGAAATGCAAAAATTGGCTTCGCACCGATTTATACAAAGATGTTGTTTTTTCGATAAACTGTAAGTGTAAATTCAAGTTGCTGTTCGATGTGTGATCAGACAATAACAATTGTACCTAGCTTCCCAATTTTTTGAAAATGTTGAGTTTTGAAGTATAATACAGGTTAAAACTAAGAATTAGAATTCCAAATTTTATGTTGGATGATACGCCCTTTTACGGTTGGATAATTGAA
Organism: Lordiphosa magnipectinata; assembly: GCA_037044535.1. Classification (NCBI taxonomy): domain Eukaryota; kingdom Metazoa; phylum Arthropoda; class Insecta; order Diptera; family Drosophilidae; genus Lordiphosa; species Lordiphosa magnipectinata. The sequence goes on along the minus strand of JBAMBO010002509.1, from coordinate 18,995 downwards.
CCTAGGTTCCCAATTTTTGGAAAATTTTTCTTTTTGAAGTATAATACAGGTCAAATCTAATCCATAATGCCCATTTTCATCCATATAGGACTATATATGTCGAAGTTAACGGCATATATTGATAATATTCCAAGAATTAGAATTCAAAATTTTATGTTGGATGATACGCCCTTTTACGGATAGACAATCGTATCTAGCTTCCCAGTTTATGGAAAACTTTGATTTTTGAAGTATAATACAGGTTAAATCTAATCCATAATACCAACTTTCATTCATATAGGACTATATTTGTCGAAGTTAACGTCAGATATTGATAATATTCCAAGAATTAGAATTTCAAATTTTATGTTGAATGATACGCCCTTTGAGGGCTAGACAATTGTACCTAGCTACCCAGTTTTTGGAAAATTTTTCTTTTTGAAGTATAACACAGGTTAAAACTAATCCATAATGCCCATTTTCATCCATATAGGACTTCAATCAAATGAGTCTGACGCTATGATGTTTTGGAATTCGCTGATACATCTACGTTAAAACCAAATAATTTTTCTTCCATAAAACTTATCTAAACGATTTAAAAATTACAAATACTTTCATAAATAAAATATTGCATGGAAAACCCATCTCTTAACTTTAAGTGCCCGTAACTGGCGAACGTTGCATGTCCGACCCCCCCCCCTCTGGAACAATTTTCATTATTTCGACCACATAAGTACAAAAACATTATAAAATAATTTTCATATTCTAGATTGCTCTAAGCGACACACTGTGCTATGGGAAAAAATAGTTGTCAACTTCAGAAATTATTAGCCATATGTCAATTAAATTAAATGGATTTAAAGAGTAACTAAGAGATTTTTTAATTCTTAGAAAGTAACCAAATCGGAATTGGAAACGTCAAACAGTAAAAGGTATATTTTCGTGTTATTGTTACTTTTGGAAAACGTTCGAAGTTCGAAACAGGCCTGATAAAGTTCTTATATGAGAGCAAAAACCTTTAAATTGGCAGTATACAGAGTGTTAAGTTCTTTTAGTGATGGACTATGTTGCCTATGTACGAAAAAATGATTGCTTTGTTGATGTATCTTTTGTATATTAGTCGGTTTCTGGCTTAGTAAAAAGGCACACGATTGTTCAAGCAAGTTAAACAATAATATTTCCAAGTATATATACATATTTCCAAAATATTTAGCACATCTTGACCTGGACTGTCCCAGCGGGACATCCAACAGCATAATTAAAGATAATGACAACCACGGAGAGTCTTTTTCCTAAACAGGAGCGGCGAATTCTGCATGATTTATGGCATTAATAAATTCGACACTCTAATGCTAAAAATGATCATAAAAGTCAAATCATAAAAGTTGAATTTCAACTGGCCCAAGTTGCATATTACGTATACGTAGCGTTGGCGCAGCCTAGTAGCTTTCAATTAGTGACACTGTCGGCAGAAGCAGCACCAGCACGACCGGCAGCAGTAGCATCATCCAAAACGCATCAACCTCATTAGATGCGAGGGGTGGCGACGGCATTTACTCTGTCATTTTATGATAGTACCACGACACGGAAGTAGCTGCTGCGACTCAGTTGCCACTGTCTTTCTGTCCCTGTCGCTTGCTTTTGTTTACAATCCGTTTCGTTTTACGCCTGAAATGAGCTTTAAACGACAAGGGAACAAGCCAAACGTGGCGCAAGGACACGGATGCGGCAAATTGTGCCAAGCAATTTTCAGCTCGAATCGTTTGTATTTGTGCACAAGGGGCAATCTGTTGCAAGTGTCGCCAAACGCAGTTCAGTTGTTGCATAAAAACAGAAAGCGACGCTAACGATTAGGCGAATTATCATTGTCATAATCATAAAAACACACTACAGTCCCTAGGAATATGAAAGCTGGGCAGAGGTTTTGCTACATCGAGGCCATCGACTAATACGCTATAATTCTGGGTATATGCTTTTCTTGGTTCTTTTATTATTTAAAATAAAAATGGGGAAAATTAAGTATCATGAAGTTGTGTAAGTGTGCGTAACAGGCGGAAGGGAACATTAGTATCTACCTATATATATTCTGGAAAGCTAAATAAGATCAGACAAAAAACACCGACACTATTTTGCTTGCTGGTCAGCAGCGACCAGTAGTAGGGGCTCTCGTCTACGGCTCTCTTGATTATTTTGATAATATTCAAGAAATTATCAGTAAATTTATTAATAAGCTTTTCCTGTAATTTGCTTGGAAGCTTTGAGAGTTGCTTTGTACGAAACTTCCGAACATACCGACCACCCTTCCATAAAATCCCAAATTTATTATTTACTCCTTTTGCTACGTGCTTACGCTTTATGCCTTTCACACTTAAGGAAAAACAAAGTAAAATGCAGACAACTAATGGTAGAAGCGCTGAAGCTTCTTCACCTAGGCCACCAACTCTGATTCTAATTTTAGACATTGAGGAAGAATTGTCCCCTTTAAACCACTTCGATGGTAGCAGAAATTTGAGCAGCAAGGCAATCTCTATTTCAGTTATTGTTGAAAGGTCAGATAGGCAAAGGATGGCGTATTATTGTTTTTCCTATTGAGCGCTGGACAGTGACAGATTTCTGACTTCTCTCTTCTCCATTCAGCTATGTTGAGACGAGACAAACTATAAAGAGCAGAGCCATCTCATTCTGAGATTTGCGGCACTTAGTAAGTTCTTGATTGTACGAATTATTATTATATTTTTGATATTGATATAAACTTAAAATCACAAACTTTCCTTTGGTTCAGCTCAGTATTTTTTTACGAACTGATTCATGTTCACCTCTTATTTAATATTACAAGAAAAAAAAAAACAAGTAAGAGCGCTGTACTCGAGTTTCCCGACTACAAAATACCCTGTTCAATTGAGACAATTGTTTAATAACTTTTGTGTTTTTGCTCGTATCTTATTTTCCTTTTGAGAGTAGTTAGATGTAGGGCCTAGGATAGTATATATTAAGCCACCCGGTTCTAACTTTAAAACTGTGGCTGTGACAGTTTTTTGCGTTTTAAGGGGGGAGGGGGGGGATATTTTCAAAATCTGAAACAAACTTGATCTGGGTACGGTATACACCTATGTGCATGCAAAATTTCTGTCTCTATCTCTTATAGTCTCTGAGATCGACGCGTTCATACAGACAGACAGAAAGACAGACAGACGGACAGACAGACAGACGGACATGGCTATATCGACTCGGCTGTTGATGCTGATCAAGAATATATATACTTTATAGGGTCGGAGAAGCTTCCTTCTGGCTGTTACATACATTTGCACAACTTGATGATCCCCTTTTCCCATTTTTAATGGGAACAGGGTATAAAAATCCGAGATATCCGGGCTGAAATCAATCCCAAACGATGTCAGAGCTTCGATATGCGTACTCGATTTGATCTCGAAGTCGGCTTGGTGCAAGAATACCCGAGATTAAATTGTGCTCGATACTCGAACTACATTCAATCCGAAAACGGATTGCATCAAAAATGGCTGAGATTGACTTTAGCTCGATGTTAAAACTCATTTTGACCCCAAAAAAAGCATCTCACAAGAACTCCATAATATTTTGGTTAGCGCAAAAAACCCACACCACCAATAACTGCTGTGCTGACAGAAAAATTTGTGTATGTGTTTGTACCCATTTAGCCTGAGAGAGCATTTCACTCTCAGTTTCGAACTTGCTCTCAGTTTTTTTTCGCTCCTTCGCATTGACAGTGGAATTCCGAATTTACTTCAGTATCGAGTCAGGATCGTTTTATTTTCAAATAGGATCCGTACATGAAATGAGCGTTTTCGGATCCAAGCCTTTTAGAATTGTTCCAATCCTTTCGTGCTTTATTCAAGTGAATCTAGTACGACTCGTACTTGAAATTTCAATCCGAAAGTCGAGATCAAATCAATTTTTTTGGACTTGATTTTAGCTCGACTTGTTTTTTTCTGTGTAGTAGTTAGTATTTTTGTAATAGTATTTTTTTTAAGTTTTTGTTAGTTTTGATTCCCCAAAACACTAATTTTCTTAAGTTTTGACATGTAGCAATCTTTTTAGCTACTATATATTTATTTTTAGATATTTCTAGTAATTAAACTCTGTACCAAAGGTACTCTGAGTATATTAAGTTTGTGCAAAAGTATGTAACAGCCAGAAGGAACCATCTCCGACCCTATCAAGTATATATATTCTTGATCAGCATCAACTGCCGAGTCGATATAGCCATGTCCGTCTGTCTGTCTGTCCGTCTGCCCGTCCGTCCGTACGAACGGAGGGACCTCAGAGATGGTAAGAGATAGAGGTTTGACATGTGTGGGACATATATTTCTTATACTTCCAGGCAGATTAAGTTTACTTTCAATTTTTGAAATGCCCCCTCCCGCCCCCGCTATTTGGAAAAATCGTCATATCTCCCGCAGCTTGATAGATTGTTCGTACCTGCTAGAGATATCTAAAAACCACACTTATTTATCGATTTTCTTGAAGAAATGATAAAGATCGGATGAACGATACTCAAGTAATAAGCAAAAAACTGCCAGTTAACACCCATCACCCCCCCACCCATAACCACAGCATTCCGTTCAACAAAGGCAATCTTAGTGAGAGAGAGAGAGAAACTTAGAGATGAGCGCGTATAACTCGTGAGCAAAGGAGAGCTGCGACATTAGGGGTACAGAGTATGTTATAGTCGGGCTTGACCGACTTTCTTTCTTGTTTTTTTGCAACTTGAGAAACTTTTGGACTTCATGTTCTGTCGCCACTGCACTGTGGGTCAGAAATCTTTTTTTTTGGCCAAATCTCTGGCATTTGTATACCACCCTAGCTAAGAAGCTGAAGTTTTTTGTGAAATATTCCTATAAGATTGAACTAATCGTACATAATTTAAAATCAAAAATAACATTTTATTAGATATGGATAATCAAAATCAAAGTTGAAAAATTTTATTTAAAAAAAAAACCTGTGATTTGACTTAAGCCACATTTTTTACACAAATATGAGTTTCAATTACACAAGGCAACAAAATTCGACTTTTTCCATTATATTGAACGATTTTTTTCCAAGAAGATATACCATTTTTAGTAATTGTATGCAGTTTCACAAATAAATTGTAAATATTGTTGCTGCCACCGAAGTATGCAATGGGTATTGTTAAAAATTTTCATTGAAATTCTATAATAATTACTAGTCTGTTGTACTGTTTTTTCAAGGCTTAGCTTTGGGCAGTAAACAATTTTGTTATATTTATTATTATCGGTGTTATGGTATATCTTCGCAAAATTTAATTGTACAGTTCTTTGGGATAGTTTATTTTAAAGTTAAGAAATAGTAATTTACGATAATATGAAAATAAGTCAAAACTGTAGTATAGGCTCCCCACAAAACGCGTTTAAAAACGGTCAAAATAGGCAGTTTTTGCATCTTTAAGCTTTAATTACTTAAAATCTCGACGTGATGGACCATTTCTGAAAACAGATTCGTCTTCAGCACACGAAGATCATTTAGAATCGCCACCAACCCTTCAATATACTGGAAAAAGTCTAATTCTGTTTGCTTGTGTAATTAATTAAAAATAGTGGAAAGGTAACTTCGGCTCGACCGAAGTTTATATACCCTTGTAGCTTGATGGCGCCACTACTTTGAGCCAGTTTGTTATATGGCAGCTATACGACGTGTTCATCCGATTTTGACCGAACTCCCCAAAATTGTGTGGAAACTGATAATATTCACAATTGGAAGGTATAAAGAAGCTACCACTGAAAACAAAAAAGTTTTTCTCACTAAAACTACTTTTTCGACCGATAGTTCCTATGGCAGCCATATGCTATAGGCTGCAAGTTATTTATTTTCAATTTAGTTCAGCAAATCGGCTGTGCTTTCAATCCACACAAGCTATCGATGTGGCAACGCTATGATTATTTAGTTTCTCTTCTGGAAATCAACAAACTAAATGAGACTAAATAAATGGCTCATCAGCAGTTCGAAGCTGTTTTTATACCCTTGCAAAGGGTATTATAATTTTGCCCAGAAGTTTGCAACGCATAGAAATATTCATTTCCGACCCCATAAACTATATATATTCTTGATCAGGGCGACGAGCTGAGTCGATTGAGCTTTGTCCGTCCGTCTGTCTGTCTGTCTGTCTGTCTGTCTGTTCGTCTGTCCGTCCGTTTCTACGCAAACTAGTCTCTCAGTTTTATAGCTATCGAGCTGAAATTTTGCACAGAGTCTTCTTTTTACTGCACGCTGCTAATATGTCGGAACCGACCGGATCGGATGACTATATCTTATAGCTGCCATAGGAACCATCGGTCAAAAAATGGGTCTTAGTGAGAAAAACTTTTTTGTTTTCAATGCTAGCGTCATAAAACTCGGCCATAATTAATATTATATGCTTTCAAACACAGTTGCAAATTTTGGTCAAAATCGGATGACTATAACATATAGCTGCCATGGGACCGATCGTTCGGAAAATGGGTCTTAGTGAAAAAACTTTTTTGTTTTCAATGCTAGCTTCATAAAACTCGGCGATTATTGATATTATATGTATTCAAACAGATTTGCAAATTTTGGTCCAAATCGGATTACTATATCTTATAGCTGCCATAGGAACCATCGGTCAAAAAATGGGTCTTAGTGGAAAAAACTTTTTTGTTTTCAATGCTAGCCTCATAAAACTCGGCCATAATATATATTATATGCTTTCAAACACATTTGCAAGTTTTGGTCAAAATCGAATGACTATAACATATAGCTGCCATGGGACCGATCGTTCGGAAAATGGGTCTTAGTGAAAAAACTTTTTTGTTTTCAATGCTAGCTTCATAAAACTCGGCGATTATTGATATTATATGTATTCAAACAGATTTGCAAATTTTGGTCAAAATCGGATGACTATATCTTATAGCTGCCATAGGACCGATCAGTCGGAAAATGGGTCTTAGTGAAAAAAACTTTTTTGTTTTCAAGTAAATCGTTCTTAAAGTCGGTGATTCATAATATTAAACGCTTTCAAACTAATTTGAAAAAGTTGATCGACATCGGGTGACTATATCTTATGGTTGCCATAGGACCGATCGGTCGGAAAATGAGTCTTAGTGAGAAAAAACTTTTCTGTTTTAAATTTCATCTTTCCTAAACTCCGCGATTGTTAACTTGATATGTTTTCAAAAGGATTCTCGAAATTTGGTCGAAATAAGATGTTTATCTGTCGGAAAATGGGTTTTAGTTAAAAATTTTTTAGATTTTTATGTAAGCGTTCTTAAACTCTGACATTTCAAAAACAGCATTTGCAAGGGTATAAAAACTTCGGCACAGACGAAGTTAGCTTGGCCTTCTCGTTTTATATGAAGTTCAACATAAAAATTTATTTTCGTGCGTTCTGGAAACAGGCCTTTAGTAGGAAATACAATCGTTTATAGTGAAATCTCCAGAGATTTCCAATATGTATCGTTGAATAAATTAATTAAATTGGTGAACCGAACCTCATTTTTCGATAAAGTGGTCCGGTTCGCGAACCCCAAAAAACCCGAAACGAACCGGCTCTCAGGGGTTCGGTTCCGGACCGGTCTGCAACCTTGTTTTAAACGATTCGTAGATCTCAGTGTTCATGGGCGAAATTCTGCGTTGTGAAAACAAAAGCATACTTTTCGGTTGATTATATAAAAGCTTGATGCTCGATTTCAAATGGGAATTCTTTTTTAAAAGCGATTTTATGAATACCAAAGCAAAACCGCGCAAACAAGCATACCTCCAGCAATAGTGCAATATTCAAAGAAAATAATTAGCCATGTTGCAAGGGAATTGCGGGAGTACTCTTGGGCACTCTTAACGTAATCTTGCCAAATAATTATTAATAATTATTCAACACAGAAAAAAGTTTTAATTCAATCAACTAGTTGATAGAAGAGATTTAGCAATTTTACTTATTGGGACTTTAGGCACTAATAATTATTCAACACAGAACAAAGTTTTAATTAAATCTACTAGTTGATAGAAGAGATGGAATGTATTAAGCCTATTCAGCTGAGCGTGAGTTTATAATAAGTTAATTTTAATGGTTAACCACTTTAAAAGTATGCCTGTGAAATTTAATTTGCCATTATTATAAAGTGCTTTCTGACCTGGCAGGGACACATTTGAAAAGTTTCCTGTATGATGTCAACTCTACTTTCCTGTCGCTATTTTCCATTACTATGAAACAGATTGCAGAGTAATAAACGACAATGTCTACCTAGTGCCTGCATATATGAAGGCGTTCGTGTGTGCGTTTTCCTTGCCGCAAAAGACAGCGTTAAGTGGCCTGGAGCGCAATTTGTGCCAATGGCGTTTGTTAAATTTGCATGGCGGATGCAAAACGCGCAACAGTCTCTGTAAACGATTTGCGGTTTTGCCTGTCTTGAAAAGAGTTTTTTTTTTTTTTGAATAGTGACGGTGACGGCTTGCGTGTTGGAGGAGAGGAAAAGGCAGCCACCTTCATTTGGCATGCAGCAAACGTGTCAAGGACGACTCAGATGCAAGGCAAATGCCGAGCTCGTTGTTTGCGTAGCTGAAATTGAAATTGCCTAAAAGACGGCGAAATTATTCATCGCATGGTGCGTCTCTAATATTTATTTAAAATTTTACTTTGATTAAAATGCGCGTGACAAGTAGTTTCTTGGGAGAGAAAAATACTTGATGAATTATACAAGAAACGGAGGACGCACAACAAGAGCCTGGTCGCTGCGTTTGTAATTAAAACTTGCCTGGCGCCCAGGCAAAAGTTCATTATGCGGTCCCCTCCTTTGGTCCGCCTGCCTCCGCTGGGGCTAGAGGAATGCTGTCAAATTCATAATCTGCGGTCTGGGCTTTGGCACAAAGGAATGCCATTGCCGTTGACAGTTTTGACACTGGAATGCCAACTTACCAGCATAGCAATCTCCTGTTGGTACCTGCCAAGCCTTCAGTTGTCAAAGCCTGGGCAACGGATATTAGCGCATGATTGAAAACCACTAACCAAAAATTGCATGGCCCTGGTCAATTAGCAACGGACCAAGCCACAAGCCCTCATGCAGCTGGGCACACACAGCTTATCCACAAGTGCAAATCAAATTCTGCATTTGTCCCCAAACAAAACTTTGATGAATTTTTGGTCCTTGATTAAGGATTGGGCCCCTTTGTTTGCTTGATTAAATTATTTTTCATTATTTGCCAAAAAAAAGTGAAAGAGGGAAAGGACACTTCAAGGCAACAGCCACAGCAAGGACAACGGCTGGCTTACACATTTAATAAGTTTATTAAAAGCAACAGCCAAACAGCAAAAGGCAAAAAGGAGAGCAGGTTATTATGGCAACAAACGCAATAAGAATGAGGCTGAAGAACTCTTATCTACCGAGGGAGTTGTGGGACGAGGATTTTGTGTCAACAAGAAATCTCAATCCCTTTTTTCCATTTTTCTTTACTGGGATTTTTTTTTTTTCGTTGTTGAGCCCACCTGGCAGTGTAAAGTTACGCGACATAATTGCTGATTTAAGCCAACATCTTCCTTCCCGTACCCCTCCTTCATATGACCCACATATCTCATTTCAACGCCAACCACGTTGAGATGTGCAAACACAAAGCATGGTTAGTTGGAAAGTCTGAAAGCTGTCAATGCCAGTTCTATGGAGCTGAAAGAAGCCATCAACCCGATGTCATTTGAAACAGTCTTTATTCTCATCAATGTCCATGACCGGTGCAAAGATATGCGGATGCAACAGTCCTTAAGGGCTTAAAGTTTTTACCCGGCCGCATTCCACGCTTTGATCTCAGATTGTTTTGCGGTCAATTTGCGGCTCTGAAGTGACACGAATGTGGTCTAGGTGGACATAACTATGATTTTGGCGGTCAGCTGGACCAAAAACTTAAGTCCCTTTAAGCAGGATTATGACATCACGTGTTGGGTCGAATCAGAACAAGGTCTTGGCCCAAATCATGCATGATCTAAGGAGCAACCAGTTTGAAACGATTCAAAAAATTAATTAACAATTACTAAAGCTTTGCACTTGAAATTTCGTGGGACTCAGATTAATAATAAAAAAATTCTATACTCAAAAACCCTCAAAAGCTAAGTAAGTTAAGCTAAGTTCCATATTTTCTGAGAACAAAGTTTGGATTAGCTTGTTTTGGGCTTTTGGAACATCGTGGACTGGGAAAAAGTCTGTTTTTCTCGGTTTTCGGGCTTTTATTTACACACTTTCTACACGGGTTTCTATAAACACACATGTATAAAATATACAACTCCTCTTCGTTCGTCTGTCTGTCACTCGATCATTCTATATACAGTGTGACCATCGTTTATATCTTAAAATACTTTAACGCTAAAATACTCAACGATACATTTGTACATGTTTGGCGGCTATTTTAATTATTATTTATTCATACTATTTTGTTTTCCTTTTAATTGCCATGCCAAAATTTTGGATGGTTTTGTATTCGGAATGTTGATTGGTAGTATGGAGATTGATAATTTTAGCGAAACCTGTTTTAAGCTAGTTAAACCATTGCAGGGGAGCTCTACCATCCAATTGGTACATGTTCCGATACTGCCTCATGTTCCGGTCCATGACTCATAGCCCCTATTGCCACGGAGAAACCAAAAATTGTGTCAATTTTTGGATCTCTTCCAGTTTTTTCGATGCGAAATATATTTTCTACCTGAAAGGTGACCAAAAGTCGTAAAAATTCCCAAGAAAAGAAAATTGGATAATTTCGGAAATTCGTAAGCCTAGTAAAAATAATTGATTTGTTCCATTTTCTTTTAATCCTGATGAAATTAAATGTAACCCGCCGAAGTCTCATAAAGCTTCGAGCTTTATGTAATCATAAAGCAGGATCTTTCAACCATGTTCGAGATTAGCTTGAACTTTATATTTAATATCGATTTGATCTTGTAAGATCCTTGTAAGTTATCCATTTACAGCTACCAAGGATAGCACTAGATTTTCTTACACAGAGGGAAAAAACCGATAACATGGAATTGGGAATGGGATAGGGAAGGGAATAAGGCCCCAAAAATTAATTTTGTGGTCTTATTTAATTTTTATTAGGAAACAAGACCCCAAAATGTAAAATGAATATTTTGGGGTCTTGTTTCATTTTTATTAGGAAATAATACCCCAATTTTAAACATGAATTTTTTGGGGTCTTATTTCTATTTTGTTATTTTTGCTAAAATATGAAATATAGTCCAAGAACTCCAATAACGGTTAATTTTCTTATCTGCAGTTGCAATTTTTGTAAAGATGTGCAAAAGAACCGTTAAAAAATTAGTTCAGTGATGAGCTTTTGAAAATGTTGATCACTTTAGTGATTTACATTGTGCGAAGAAAACGTAAAATTATGGAACTATGAAATTTTCATTATTTAATTTAAGAAATAGTTTAAGTCTAAGCGCCACCCCAAATTTGGGGCCTTATTTCATTTCATTTTTGGGGCCTTATTTCATAGCAGTGGGGCCTTATTTCATATTTTAAATTGGGTGTATTATTTCATTATGAAAAAATTGGGGCCTTTTTTCATTTTATCTGTTATTGCCTGCTGCTGAATTTCTGGTAAAACCATTTTTAGTCTTTGATTAATTCATTTCCTTTGGGTTTTTCCAACCTTATTTGATTTTATACTGCGGCATATTTTCAAGAACAAATTGGGAATTGCTATCAAATTTAATGTGCCAGGACATTTTGTACCTTTTTTATAAACTTTTGTTTTGTTTCAAGAATGCATTGGTAACTAAGTAGACTTCAATGAAGAATATTTTGGGCTGTTCTTAAGACCTTTGTGGTCGGGCGTTGCGTACCAGTCGTATGTGTGGCGGCTGGTGCGGGAGGAACCCACGATCCCGCCTCGGACCATCTAATAGAAAAAGTTGTTTTTGTCTTTAGAAAAAAGCTTTTACACACCCGATCACCTTCACCAGCTACTGGCGCCAGCTGTGAAGTTAACTAGCCATGAAAAAGCAAATTATCTAACTATTGCCGTTCGGATTCGGCGTTAAACTGTAGGTCCCTTTCTCTTGTGCGAAAAATTATAAGCACACACGCCAAGAGATTGAGAGAAGCTTGGCCCTGGCCCTCCTGGAGGTGCTGTTTGAGCCAATTTTACTTTACTTACTTAAGACCTTTACGGTATGAAAAAAAAAATCGAACTTGAAGTAAAATTTTTGTATTTGAATTAAGTACAAAGCTCTTGATTTTTAATTTAATTAATATAATTTAAAATAGATCGAAATATACTTAATATTTCCCGAAAGAGTCTTACTTCAAGAATTTCTTGATTAAAAAAATCGAGCTTGAAATAAAAACTTTGTACTTGAATCAAGTACAAAGTTCTTGGTTTTAGTACCTGTTATTCGTAGAATAAACAGGTTATACTAAAATCGTGCATATACATATATGTAACAGGCAGAAGGAAACCTTTCCGGCCATATAAAGTATATATATTTTTGATCACTACTACAACTATTCTTGATCAGCGTCAACAGCCGTGTCGTCCGTCCGTTACCTAGATCTCAGAGACTATTAAAGCTAGGGTAACTACATTTAATATGTAGACTTCTATTGTCTGAACGCAGATCAAGTCTTTTCAAATTTTCGCCACGCCCAAACCGGCCCCCACAATAAAAAATTTTGAAAAACTCCCACAATTTTTAAGATATCGATCTCAAGCTGAAAACTTACAATCATATTCGCAATATCTATAATCGCTTAAATTTCCATAAAGATCGGATAATAAATAGCCGATTTCAAAAATGCTGCATACTTTTCGGCTAAGGCACATAGGAAGGCTATTAAACACTTCATCCCCTGAGTAACGGGTATATCGAAGTCGGGCAGGACCGGCTCTAACTAACGCGCCCGAGAGAACGAGTATCTCTCTCTCATTTATGTACATGTTATCTCAAAATGGGATTAAAGTAAAAAGATTTGAAATGATTTGAGTACACACAAAAAAGAAACGTTGGTAAATGCAACATTTTTTATTGGTAAATTCACCAATCCGTCTTTGTCTGCAATGTCTGCACTTTAGATTTTTGTTTATATAGAAAAAAAATTCAAATGTTTGCGCTGCTATTATTGTTATTTCTATTATTTATATTATACCGAAAAACAACGAATTAAATTTTATTAAGTGAAAAAACTTTTACTTATTCTGCGGGGACTCGAACTCACGGGCTCACGGCATTTCACACAGTTGGAACGTCGCGTTAGACGACTAGCTACGCCGCTCAACTGATGTTACGCATCAAATTGGTTACTTGTATTGAATAATATGCACTTGTGTTGAAAACATTTACGAATGTTTGCTTTCTTGAAATTCTCAAGAACGAATTCCACCATCTGCCAATTTAAATAGCGCCACTGAAATTTGCGGAACAAAAATCAAAATTGCTAGCGGTTTGAAATCAAAGGGACGCACAGTTGATTTCAAATGACTTTTATGTTGTTTTTACGTAGAAATTGGTAAAATCAAAAAAAAAAAATTATTAAATCAAAAATTTTTAGCCAAAAAACCAAAAATGTCGGATTTACAATTTTTTTTTTTTTTTTTGTGTACATTGTGTTGAATTGAGTAGAATAGCTATCAAGACAAGTTTAAATTTTAAAGCACATGCACGCTTAGTCTTGGAATAAAAAGATTGAATTTGAATATGGATCGTAGTTTGAGAAAAAATACATTTCACCACCATTCTCACTGCGAAATTATTTGTAAATCATAAAAAAAGTTTTTTTTTTATTCTGTGTAGTTGTGAAACCGAAACTATCGTTAATTTAACGAACTATCGATAATTAACAAGACTAAGCGGCATATTTTCAAGAACAAATTGTTTACGACTCTAAAAACAATCAATTCGTTGTGGTTTGTTACTGACCGAATTCGGAAGACAGGGACGTTCTGTTTAAAGATATTTAAACAGTGCATTTTGAGAGCGGTACCTGCGATTGGGACTCAAATACGAATCGCATAAAAATAGACTGGAACCTAAAAACCATAACGAGAAGGCCAAGCTAACTTCGTCTGTGCCGAAGTTTTTATACCCTTGCAAATGCTGTTTTTGAAATGTCAGAGTTTAAGAACGCTTACATAAAAATCTAAAAAAATTTTAACTAAAATCCATTTTCCGACAGATAAACATCTTATTTCGACCAAATTTCGAGAATCCTTTTGAAGACATATCAAGTTAACAATCGCGGAGTTTAGGAAAGATGAAATTTAAAACAGAAAAGTTTTTTCTCACTAAGACTCATTTTCCGACCGATCGGTCCTATGGCAACCATAAGATATAGTCACCCGATGTCGATCAACTTTTTCAAATTAGTTTGAAAGCGTTTAATATTATGAATCACCGACTTTAAGAACGATTTACTTGAAAACAAAAAAGTTTTTTTCACTAAGACCCATTTTCCGACTGATCGGTCCTATGGCAGCTATAAGATATAGTCATCCGATTTTGACCAAAATTTGCAAATCTGTTTGAATACATAAAATATCAATAATCGCCGAGTTTTATGAAGCTAGCATTGAAAACAAAAAAGTTTTTTCACTAAGACCTATTTTCCGAACGATCGGTCCCATGGCAGCTATATGTTATAGTCATCCGATTTTGACCAAAACTTGCAAATGTGTTTGAAAGCATATAATATATATTATGGCCGAGTTTTATGAGGCTAGCATTGAAAACAAAAAAGTTTTTTTCACTAAGACCCATTTTTTGACCGATGGTTCCTATGGCAGCTATAAGATATAGTAATCCGATTTTGACCAAAATTTGCAAATCTGTTTGATTACATATAATATCAATAATCGCCGAGTTTTATGAAGCTAGCATTGAAAACAAAAAAGTTTTTTCACTAAGACCCATTTTCCGAACGATCGGTCCCATGGCAGCTATATGTTATAGTCATCCGATTTTGACCAAAATTTGCAAATGTGTTTGAAAGCATATAATATTAATTATGGCCGAGTTTTATGACGCTAGCATTGAAAACAAAAAAGTTTTTCTCACTAAGACCCATTTTTTGACCGATGGTTCCTATGGCAGCTATAAGATATAGTCATCCGATCCGGTCGGTTCCGACATATTAGCAGCGTGCAGTAAAAAGAAGACTCTGTGCAAAATTTCAGCTCGATAGCTATAAAACTGAGAGACTAGTTTGCGTAGAAACAGACGGACAGACGGACAGACAGACAGACAGACAGACAGACAGACGGACGGACAAAGCTCAATCGACTCAGCTCGTCGCCCTGATCAAGAATATATATAGTTTATGGGGTCGGAAATGAATATTTCTATGCGTTGCAAACTTCTGGGCAAAATTATAATACCCTTTGCAAGGGTATAAAAAAGGGCCACATTTGTTAACAATATATTCGAAATCCAAGCAGCACATAACCATAAGCAATTGAGTGCGTTGCTGGAAGGTAAAACCAAAAATGTATAAAAATGATAACCAACTCCATAATAACACTATTCAGCTTCTTGAAGAGGAGCTAGTCACTCGCACCATAATGTTTAAGTCGATAAGAGCCATTTTGTTCTACCCCGCCTCCAAACTTCTAATAAAAAGTTTTTCCGGTCACCTTCACCAGCTATTGACGCCAGCTGAGAAGTAACTAACCATGAAAGAGCTTCTCAAACTTTGCCATTCGGATTCGGCGTTAAACTGTAGGTCCCGTAATCTTTTTTTACAAAGTCAGAAAATGACTGTTTGAG
The DNA here is from genome assembly GCA_037044535.1 of Lordiphosa magnipectinata. Classification (NCBI taxonomy): domain Eukaryota; kingdom Metazoa; phylum Arthropoda; class Insecta; order Diptera; family Drosophilidae; genus Lordiphosa; species Lordiphosa magnipectinata. The sequence goes on along the minus strand of JBAMBO010002509.1, from coordinate 3,271 downwards.
TCGGTTCTGTTCGGAAAGAGATTGGCTACTTCATTTCTTTGCTTTGGTATTCTGGAACTCCAGCTCCAGCTCAAATATTCTTGCAAACTGTTTGTATATCCCCTATTAGAGCACAAATTGATTTCTTGTGAGATTCATTTATGACTCTACATTTTGTGGACCAGCTATTTGATCTCGGTTAGCCATAACCAAGATTTTATTCTACCCACTTTTCACCTAATCCCAACAAGCCAACCTTTTTTTTTTAATATTGAAGAGCAACAATCAAAATGGTTCACTTCCACTCTGCGTGCTACTCAATTAGCATAGAAATTGGGTTTCACTTTGATTGGGGTACAAAGTTAAACTTTCCGCAGAGATTTTGTTCTGGACAGCTGTCAGCACTGGACTTTCATTGCACTTTTGTGGTGGCACTCAACCTTTATTGTGTTTTGGGGAATTAAATGAAAACAAATTGTCTTTACTAATTTTATTGCAACTCAAAAAGCGTGCTAGGACAGTCGCCAGCATCCAACACAACCTGCCAAACAACAGCAAACTAAGTTAACTCTGTGCAGTGGATTTTACTACATCAAGCTCAAAGACAAACTTATCGATTTGCCTGGAATTATATTTGAAAAGTTGGAACTCAATTTGCTCTTGCATTTCTTAGTTGGCCAAATGCAACAGTCTAGGAAGTCACCAAGGAGCAAAGTTGCCGAGTCCTGTGAATATTTAGTTTTAAATAATAAATGGCATTAAAAAGAGACAATCAGTGAATGGTGAACGAGGCCACTTGAAACTCAAGTGGCACGGTCCGGGCATAAGCAAATCAGGCCATAACATAATGAGGCAGCAACGGAAGCGAGTGTCGCCAGGAAAATTACATTGGCTGGATGGCTGGCTGGCTGGCAGGCAAAGTTCCTGGTTGCTGGTTGCCAGTTAACGGCCACAAAATTAGTTTTAACCCAACGGAAGCAAAGGCCGACTCTAAGTCATTCGTTTTGTTGCTTCTTACAGATGCTGCAACTGGCCGGAGGCAAGTCCAAGACGTCAGTCACACAAAGGAGTACAACTTAAAAAAAATTAACATTGTCAACGAAGGACCACAAAAACAACATAATGGATTCGTTAGCCAAGTCTACGAGCCTGCAAGGCAACGAGGACGAACCACATGCGGACAATACAACCGAATCTATTTACAGCATCAAGCCCAAGTTTATCACGGAATGGTAAGTGGTGCCCAGCAAATTAATTCATAGAATTAAACTCATTATTCTTATCGAACTCAGGAGTCTTAACAAGGAGCGCGAGAAGATCTGCAGCATTCTGTTCAAACGTGTACTGGAGCATGAGGAGTGCAAGCGGCTATTGGAGGCAGCCAAGATCTATGGCGAGACGATTGACTTCAACTCTTGGTCGGCCAATGATCAGATGCAATGGTATCGTAATTACGATTTCAACCAGACCTATCCGCCGGGATCGAAACCCAACTCTGGTGATCCTTCCCCTACGGATGCGGATGACGGTAGCCTGGCTCCAGTTTTGCCACCATTTGAGCTCTGGCAATCGATCATCATTGCCATCGGTTTGGTTGCCTGCATCATACTGACGGTGGGTGGCAACATACTGGTTCTGCTGGCCTTTATAGTGGATCGGAATATACGACAACCGAGTAATTACTTTATAGCATCGCTAGCTGCCACCGATATGTTGATAGGTAAGTCACTGGGGCGGTTGCGGAGCAGTGGACGACTTAATTTCGAGCAATGTCTTTATCTTATTTTTTATTTTATATGCCATTTCTGAGGTATCGTACAAAGTTCTCCTCGCTTCCATAGACATGAGCTCTGATGTTATTGAAATCATCCATAGACCTCTTCATATACCTTTCTGTTAGCAAAGTATTGTAGAATTTTGGATCTGCTCTTAAAAATTGTGTGTCGAGTTTTCTAATGTAGGTTGGACCATATCGAACTTTCATACGTTGGAATAGATCAATCAATTTACAATGATGAATTAAGCTTAGACAATAGACTATTCCTTACATCTAACAATTAGAAGTTTACTGAGAACGGATGATAGTACTTGTTGTAATTTAGACAGAGATTACGAAAGGGTTCATGATGAGCATAGTCGAGAAATCGGAATAAAATTTCTCGTTACCCGTGCCGGAACCACAAATCTTATTAGGCTAAGCAAAACGCTTGAGTCAACCTCACCTGACAGTAGCTTATGAAGGAAAAGCACACTAAGGTAGATCCTGCCATTATTCAGGGATGGAAGGTCCAATAAGCGTTGTCTGTGCTCGTATTGTTTAAGATGCCAATTTAAGCCACGCATTGCGAAAAGTCAGCACTGTTTTTGTACAGATTCGAGTTGATCCTGATATTTCTGGTAGTGTGAAGACCAGACACATTATCCATACTCAAGAATAGGTCTGACCAGAAAAGTATATTTGTTTAGTGACATAAGGGTCACTAAATTCTTTAGACCATCTTTTGATGAAGCCAAGAACTCCTATGGCTTTATTAGTAATAACCAATATATGACCACTGAAACATAACTTGAGCACGAATTGTATTCCCAAGTCGTCGACTTTATAGATGCGATCCAATTAAGAAGATTAGGAGGAAAGCCAAGCATGTACAGTAGGGCGGGTCAATTTGTATGGAGCTAAAAAAACGTGGTAAGCGTATAGCAGATTCGTAATCTGCGATGAATTCTAAGAAAATTTCACGAAGAAACCCCATGTCTTAAATGAATTCCTAGCCCCCGCTGCGAAGCATGAAAATTTCAGGTTGCGGTATATTTTGGTATATTGAGGTTTGTACGGTTTTTTTAAAAAAAAATAATACATTTTGTGAAGATATTATATTTAATTCTGATTCATTTTCTTATAATATAATTTATAAATATTTTTGTTTTTAACTTAACTGTTGAAATATGTATATGAATCAATACCAATGCACGCATGTATATCTATTATGTATGTATTTGTATCCAGCGACTTGCTGAATGTGAAGTAGAGGCGAACGCTAAATGGAAACCGCGTTTGCTCTGCACTCGCGAATAAACTCTCAAACCGAACACACGCATTTTTGTATTCTGCTCAGTCCTTTTTAGATTACCACTGCCTGACAAAGTTAATCCTGCCTCAACAGGTTATGGGCCCAGGTCACAGTAATTAAGTAATCATCGGGATTTGATATAGTCAACGGTCTATGTCTAGTTTGAGCAAGGTGTTTCGGGCAAAGTAAAACAGAAGAGTTTCGAACTCAAGGTCGTTTGA